>BSBK01007615.1:0-482500 GCA_027943335.1 Chamaecyparis obtusa
AATGTTCAAGGCACACCAATGTATCATGATGAAGGCACACCATTGTCTACTTTCGAAGGTGGAGGCACGCCAATGTTTCATGTTGAAGGCACACCATTGTCTACTTCAGAAGGTGGAGGCACACCAATGTTTCATGTTGAAGGCACACCATTGTCTACTTCTGAAGGTGGAGGCACACCAATGTTTCATGTTGAAGGCACACCATTGTCTACTTCCAAAGGTGGAGGCACACCAATGTTTCATGTTGAAGGCACACCAATAACTACTTCCGAAGGTGTGGACACACTCTTCTATCATGTTGAAGGCACATCATTGTCTACTTCCAAAGGTGTGGGCACAACATCATCTCATGTTGAAGGCACTCAAGATGGTACGCAATTCACACATAATGTTTTTGATGCTCCTAGAATTATTAAATATAGAAAACCAAAATATTTGATTGATATTGATACTAACATTTTGCAAGCAATGTCTGACAAGATTCCCAAGCGTACTTGTGAAAGAAATGTTAATCATATTTGGAGATCATTTTTTGAGAATTTAAACATGATAGGAAGATGTCAACTATTTGTTGTAATGATGAGAAATCTGAAATTTAGGCCCATCATGAAGATTCTTGGGCTAAGAATGACAGACAAGTCAAGTGAAAAAATCTATTGTAAAGAATCTAATGACTGCATATGAGAGTGTGGGTTCTACATCACGCACAAAAGATAGTAATGTCACACAACATGTACTTACATCAATGATAGTAAGCACTAAAATGAAGAAAGCTTGACTCATTAGAAAGATAAGAAAAACATTGAAAATAAGTAGAAAGTCTCTAATGAGAGCCCTAGGAAGGTGTCAAAGAGTGGAAGATCCAAATAGCAATGAGTTATGGGCATTTTCCAGTAGACTACCATGAAAAGATAAAGAAATTGTTGAAGCTTTGAAATCCTTGATTGAAGAATTTTGGAAGAATAATACACGGGTATCTCCTAATCAAAGAGATGTTGTAAGAAGGAGGATTGGTAGTCAAATTCGTGTTCCACATCCAAAACATTTTTTGGATTCAACTCAGACACAATTCTTTGCAAAATTTATGCATACGTATCCTCAAATTAAAATTAGTTAGAGATATTTTGAAATGTGTAAACCTTTTTATGTCAAGATAAATCACACATGCACAACTTGTTGTTCTAGGATACATATTGAATTTTCTAACCATTTTGAAGTTTATAGGAATATATGTGTAGCTTTGCACTCTAACAATGTTTTGCAGGATTGTAACATAAATGTCCCACCTAGATCTTCAAGGGAATTAATATCTACCATTTTATGTGAAAGAGTGGATGGTCAACAATTTTACAAGCTCTCATGCTTGAATGGTACATGCATAGATTGTGGAGGTTTGCGACGTTTGCCAATTTGTCAACATATGGAGAGTACGCATGCAATCGGTAATGAAATAGTGGAATTTGGAAAATATAAGACCATGACATACAATCTAAAAGATGGAAAAGAGGCTAAAAGATGTGATTTAGTAATTGAAAAAATTCCAGTGTATTAGTTCATGGACATTTTTTGTAAAAAAAATAATTTATTAGTATGCAAGGCAAACACATAGAGCGCGATGGTTAGATATGCAATTCAAGTTGTGCAAGGACACATTCCCACTTGATACCATTGTTTCACTTGTGGACTTTGTAGAGAACTACACACTACAACCATAGAATGAGGTGTAAGCAAAGTATTACAGCTCTCAACAGGTTGCTATATTTGTTCATATAGCATTCATGCATGCACCAGACAGTACAGAGGAGAATAGGAAGATATTGAGGGAGTATCATTTTATATCAGTGATGATCACTCACATTCTACAGAGTTTGTACACGGTTGCTTTCAACTATTTTATGGTCATTTGGCAAATAGGGGCATAAAATATCATCAACATATCATTTGGTCAGATAATTATGCATCCCAATTCAAGAATTTGTGGATGTTTTATTGGTTGTGCAGGATGCATAAGATTACTAGAATTCAATATATGTGAAATCTCACAGAGGCCAGTCATGGAAAGGGAGAACACAATGGTGCAGGTGCATGTATTAAAAGAGCCTTAGCACTTGAAGAATTAAAGTACAAAGAGAAAGTAACATTGTCAGATGCGAGATGTATTGTCCAGTGGTGTAACGCTACAATGGGTCTAGGTAATGAAGGTGAGTCTACGGTTCATAGATTTTTTTGGTTGATGAATGAAACTAACATTGCACCATATGAGGATTGTTGTACATTGACAGGATCGAGTGAGCTATACTCTTTTAGAAGTTGTAATGCAGGTTCATGGAGTATCCACACATGACATATGGTGTGATTTTGTTCATCATGTGTAGTTGAAGATTGGGATGGGTGTGAGTCAAAGGAATGGTTTGACGAATGGTATACACATATTTTGAGTCCACTTGCCTCCTATCATCCCCATGAATCACTACAACTGACAGAAATGGAATCATCCATTGACTTTGATCACTTATCTAATCTAGTACAACTAGGTCAGTATTTTCCACATACAAATAATCTCAAATTTAGTACTTTATCATAAATATTTAGTAAACTAATGTCCTCATTATGTTTATATCATTACAGGCCATGTTTTTTCTGTTATTGCACTTGAAGACAATGAAGAAGGGACATATTATTATTTGTGTCATTGTGTAGAGGAAAAAATGAAATTGGATCGCTCAATTATCAATGGTGAAGAATTAGAATACCCTATAGGAGCAGTGGTTGTAACTAGTACATGGCTTAGACAGTATGCTATGAAGAACCCTAGGTTGTGGTTGTTCAAGGATTGAGAGACACACAGAAAGATTCTTCATTATTCAAACCTTGTTGTTGCATCAAATGTCCACTTAATCAGATATGGGGGAAGACCACAAAATAAAACTCTTTGGAAGGTTCATGATTCAAACCATGAGGCAATACTTGAGACAATCATGGTTAGGGAAGACCCAATTGGTTCATTGGACTAAATGGAGATACAAAATATCGTAACATGTCAAATTTATATAGCACTGTAAATTGGGTGGATTGTAAATTGCTCATGCATTACCTCGTATGTATAATGGGAAGTTTGTAAATTTTTAATTCACTTCCACAACCACACTCATGAGTTCACTATCACTTTTCTTTGTTCCAATCTCTCTAAGCACCAGTACCCTCCTAGGCCACTTAGTGCACCTAGTGCCTCCAACACACCAAAAACCAAACCGGATTTCTTACCTTGATCCCAATGCTATGGATCATCTTAACATGGTACATTAGACATGTCCAAACTCCCCTTTCACTCCTATCCACTCATCTTTCACCATTCTTCCACTATAGCCTTCCAGGATTGCCTAGTAGCCCTACCAAAACTGAAATCAGCATTTTTCTCCCAAACTTCCCAAACAACCTATCAATGTTTTTACATTTTTTAGTACCCTTTTTGGAGTTCCTAAGTTGATATCAATCTCAAAATTTAACTCTTTGACTGGTGTAGACTTCCTCTTTTAAGTGCTCTTCTCCCAAGCCTAATTAGCCCCTCCTAACAAAGCAACCCTATCACCCACTTACTTCTAGGGTTCCATGACCAAAAAAAGTCTTTTATTATGATCCTAAACCAAGTATTTTCCAATTTTCAAGAATAGACAACAAGTTTTAAACACCCAACTACAAAACCCTCTATTTAAGGCCTTCACACCTGTAGCTTCTCCAATCTAACACCTCCACACACTTCCCAATCAAACTAAGGGTTTAAACACCATGTAAAAAAACACCACATACAAAAAACCTAAAATATTCCAACAAAACCTAACCCAGAGCAGTAGGAAACTTGGTAACAGCCTTACTTCCTTCAGAAGCAGCATGCCTAGCTAGCTCTCCAAGCAGAACAAACTTGACAGCAATCTGAATTTCTCTAGAGGAAAGTGTCATGATCTTGTTATATTTCAGTAGAGAAGCAGCCTCAAGAGTAATACTTGATGACTCTAATTAGAGGATTCTACCATCAATTTGAATATTTGACACTTCTAGATGTAAAAACCCCAAATTGGTCCAAAACCCCCTAGAAACTAGGGCTCGCCCAATGTCTTGTCTCCCAGCACCATAGAAATTGAACTAAATTTTATTCACCATCATTTGACCATCCTATGATGGATTCATGCATAAAATACCCCCTCCAAAGGCTAGAACATCTACTATTGTACCCTTGCAGAACAAACTTGATAGCAATCTCAAATTCTCTGGAGGAAAGTGTCACAATCTTGTTATGTTTCAGCAGAGAAGCAGCCTTATGAGTAATCTTATCAAAAATATCAATCATGAAGCTCTCCATGATATCCATGGTAGCACTAGATATTCCCTTGGAGGGATGCACTGGTTTCAACACCTTGTATATTAACCTTTTGTAACTTCCTACACTTCTCTTCCTCTTCTTTTTCTTATTCTCTTCCTTTTGAACATCACTTTCTTTGCTTTTCTTAGCTTTGGAGAATCCTTTAATTTGTTCTCTCATTTCATACCATCTGCTTTAAGACCCAAAATAATGCAGAGGTTGCAGCAAGGAAATGGACTGCCCTTCTCTTAGCTCCCACAACTCACCAATCAACTACAAAGGCTTAAGGGTATTCCCAAACTCCTATGATGGTGTAAAAAAACCAATTAAATGGAATTCTATCCCAATAAACTCCCTTTGCAAATTTATACACTCAATCAAACTTCAATGCCTTTTTGGCTTTAAGGACACTAGGCCTAAAACTAACTTATTATTAGAACTCTTCACCAGTGGACTTCCTAACCACTCCCAAGCATGTAGATGGTCCTCATATGACCTAAGTCCTCTGAAATAACCCTTGGTTTACTCCCATCACAACCGTACCATAGCAAACTAGACCTGCATGCCAATTTCCTTGTAGCCTTATCAACATAGGTTTTCTATTCTAACTTTTTCACAACTGAGTATCTTGACACAATTAGGGCATTTTTAGACACCCATTTGGAAGTTATTTAAGATCCCAAAGCCTTTCCTTCCAACTCCACTCCAGCACCACCTAACACCCACCTTGGACATAGACCTAATTGGCCTAGTTAGGCTTGGTTTACAAAGCAAGTATGAGGTATAGGGTTCATCGAACTGATACAAGAATTCAGATACTCTTCTCCAATTCCAAATGACTCAAAACCACAATTTCTTCACTCACTTATCTACTCTATACACTTCTTTACAACTTTCTCCTACTTTCTAAACTGAATCCTCACAAAAATTCAGTCTAGGGCTTGAAGCATGAGGGCCTTGCCCTTCGATCCAATGCATGAGACTTTGGAATCCATTTTCATATAGACCTAACTTTCATTTTCCAAATTCTTAGGTAAAACCTACAGTTAGAATGCAAGTTATGCTACCATTAGTGTTCAGGGCCCTAGAAAAGTTTGTTTCCTAAACTATTTTGAGAAAAACTGAGAAAAACTGAGATAACTTTAACCAATGAATCTAAATCTCTACCAAATAAATAGTAAGGTGAAATAACATGCAATTCAATATTTTCACATGCAAATCTTAGCTCTGCAAGACCGTACACGCCCGTACAACTCTGAGAAATAGCTCAAAAATGGTTTGTATTCCTCATTTATGGCACCAATTTACAAAAATCAACTTCTTACCATTATGGTTCAAAGTGAAAAGGATATATAACCTTCAAAATGAAGGCATATTGATTGGAGAACCAATTTGACTCTTGATTTTCCAATTCCAATCTCTCAAGCAACTTTTAGAAAGTTGCAACAACAACTTTTATTGCATTTTTACAATTTTTTGAACTCGATAGAGTTTATGATTTCTCTTTGAGATCAAAACCTATCAACATGATTTTTAAAGTAAATATAATCTAAAATTAACCTTTAAAACTCCATAAGCCTAACCTAGCAAATTATCACTAACTAGGTAAACCCTATGACCTAAGGTATCTTAGGCTTATAACATTGCCAAAAGATCCTTGATCATACATCAGGGTTTTCAAACCAAAATTAGGATGATCTATTTAGATCCATCCTATTTATTACAAACACAAAGAAATTCAAATTCCTACTAGTGGAGGGTCCCCTACACCACAAAACCCCCTAGAAACTAGGGCTCACCCAATGTCTCATCTCCCAGCACCATAGAAATTGAACCAAAGTTCATTCGCCATCATTTGACCATCCTATGATGGATTCACTGCTCATTTTACAACAAAGGGCAGCCATCTATGGTCCAAGGTTTTAATTCAGCTGACAACTGGAGAGATTCTCAAGCTACTGATCTCTTTCATAGAGAAGTTCCTACTTCATCTCAAGGTTCTCGTTTAGGTGACCAACTCCTTCGAGGTCCACAAATAGACCCATTAATTTCAAAAATTGGTTAGTTAGCAGGCAAAGAATTTGGTCATGCACTTCATTCTAGCACCACAAATATTTCTATTAGAAATGCCTATCCGTCAATGGCCTTGCATTTACGGGACTTGGGCATTATCCTTGAAATGCCAGTTCATTTCCACCTTTGGCAAGGTAGTCTCACTCCTCATTTTACAACAAAGGGAAGCCATCTATGGTCCAAGGTTTTAATTCAACTGACAAGTGGAGAGCTTCTCAAGCTACTGATCTCTTTCGTAGAGAAGTTCCTGCTTCATCTCAAGGTTCTCGTTTAGGTGACCAACTCCTTCGAGGTCCACAAATAGACCCATTAATTTCCCAAATTGGTTCGTTAGCAGGCAAAGAATTTGGTCATGCACTTCATTCTAGCACCACAAATATTTCTATTAGAAATGCCTATCCGTCAATGGCCTTGCATTTACGGGACTTGGGCATTATCCTTGAAATGCCAATTCGTTGCCACCTTTGGCAAGGCAGTCTCACTCCTCATTTTACAACAAAGGGCAGCCATCTATGGTCCAAGGTTTTAATTCAGCTAACAAGTGGAGAGCTTCTCAAGCTACTGATCTCTTTCATAGAAAAGTTCCTACTTCATCTCAAGGTTCTCGTTTAGGTGACCAACTCCTTTGAGGTCCACAAAGGGTAGATGCAATTTTGGAAAGAGTATCCCAATTGAAGAGTAATGGAAATTCTAGTGAGCATTAAGTTATTGCAGATACAATGGGTGTATCTCCTCCACTGACAAATATAAGTACTTCCAGAGACTTGAGTTTAAATGGAGACTGTTTGTTCCCAAACATGCCCCAATCGAGCAAATGAACACGATGTTGCTTGAGTAAAGAAGATAGTGGTTTATTAAAGCATCTGCATTATCCCACTTGCTATCAGTTACTAATTTTTGAGTGGCTTTCTAGTTGCTTCTACATGGGATTTTTGTAATATATAATGTCCTCATGCAAGTACATGCCATGCACAGTCGTTCCAACCCCGTCGATGACTCTGTGCTTAAGTGTTCCTCAAGGTCCCTTAAGCATAGAATCGGTGATATTTGTGGGGTCATAGCTCGGAGCTCATGTGAGGTAGAATTGATCTATTAGGTGCTATAGAACCATGTTGCCAAGGCCTACAAAAGCCTGTCTCAGTTTTTAGAGATTCAACTTATTTTAAATTTGGCAACACATTCTTGGTCGGTGTCAGAATTCAAGGTGTTCCTCAGCTAAAATAGTCAATGTTGCGTATCTTTCAAACCATCAGTCATAGCATCAAATGATCAGTTCCAATAGCTCCAGATAGCCAAGTAAATGCTAGTGGCAACCTCATTCACCATGCACAGTCGTTCGAACCCCGCCAATGGCTCTATGCTGAAGTGTCCCTCAAGGTCCCTTAAGCATGAAATCGGTGATCTTTGCGGGGTCATATCTCAGAGCTCATGCAAGGTAGAATCAATCTATTAGGTGCTACAGGACCATGTTTCCAGGGCCTACAAAAGCCTATCTCAGTTTTCAAAGATTCAACATATTTTAAATTCGGCAACACATTCTCGGTCGGTGTCAGAACTCAAGGTGTTCCTCAGCTGAAACGGTCAATGTTGCGTATCTTTTGAACCATCGATTGTAGCATCAAACTGTTAGTTCCAACAACTCCAAATGGCTAGGTAAACACTAGTGGCAACCTCATTTTCCATGCATAGTCATTTGAACCCCACCGACGGCTCCATGCTGAAGTGTCCCTCAAGGTCCCTTAAGCATGAAATCGGTGATCTTTGCGGGGTCATATCTCGGAGCTCATGCGAGGTAGAATTGATCTATTAGGTGCTACATAACTATGTTTCCAAGGCCTACAAAATCCTATCTCATTTTTTAGAGATTCAACTTATTTTAAATTTGGCAACACATTCTCAGTCGGTGTCAGAACTCAAGGTGTTCCTCAGCTGAAATGATCAACGTTGCATATCTTTCAAACAGTCACTCATAGCATCGAACCGTCAGTTCCAATAGCTCCAGATGGTTGGGTAAACACTAGTGGCAACCTCATTCACCATGCACATTCGTTCGAACCCCGTCGACGACTATGTGCTGAAGTATCCCTCAAGGTCCCTTAAGCATGAAATTGGCTATCTTTATGAGGTCATATCTCAGAGCTCATGCAAGGTAGAATCAATCTGTCAAGTGCTACAAGACTGTACTACCAAGGCCTACAAAATCCTATCTCATTTTTTAGAGATTTAACTTATTTTAAATTCAGCAAAACATTCTCAGTCGGTGTCAGAACTCAAGGTGTTCCTTAGCTGAAACGGTCAACATTGTGTATCTTTCAAACCATCGGTTGTAGCATTGAACCATCAGTTCCAAAAGCT
The DNA here is from genome assembly GCA_027943335.1 of Chamaecyparis obtusa. NCBI lineage: Eukaryota > Viridiplantae > Streptophyta > Pinopsida > Cupressales > Cupressaceae > Chamaecyparis > Chamaecyparis obtusa. Next base: position 8,786 of record BSBK01007615.1, read on the forward strand.
CTAGATGGCCAGGTAAATGCTAGTGGCAACCTCATTCTCCATGCACAGTCATTCAAACACCGTTGACCGCTCTGTCCTGAAGTGTCCCTCAAGGTCCCTTAAGCATGAAATTGGCAATCTTTGTGGGGTCATATCTCAGAGCTCATGCAAGGTAGAATCAATCTATTAGGTGCTACATGACTATGTTACCAAGGCCTACAAAAGCCTATCTCAATTTTTAGAGATTCAACTTATTTTAAATTTGGCAACACATTCTCGATCGGTGTCAGAACTCAAGGTGTTCCTCAGCTGAAATGGTCAACGTTGCATATATTTTGAAAAATCAGTCATAGCATCAAACCGTCAATTCCAATAGCTCCAGATGGCTGGGTAAATGCTAGTGGAAACCTCATTCACCATGCATAGTCATTCGAACCCCGCTGATGGCTCCGTGCTAAGGTGTCCCTCAAGGTCCCTTAAGCATGAAATTAGCAATCTTTGCGGGGTCATATCTCAAAGCTCATGTGAGGTACAATAAATATATTAGGTGCTACAGGACCATACTGCTAAGTCCTACAAAAGCCTATCTTAGTTTTCAGAGATTCAACCTATTTTAAATTTGGCAACACATTCTCGGTCGGTGTCAGAACTCAAGGTGTTCCTCAGCTGAAACGGTCAACATTGCGTATCTTTCGAACAGTCGGTCGTAGAATTGAATCGTCAGTTCCAAAAGCTCCAGATGGCTAGGTAAATGCTAGTGGAAACCTCATTCACCATGCATAGTCATTCGAACCCCACCGATGGCTCTGTGCTGAAGTGTCCCTCAAGGTCCCTTAAGCATGAAATCGATGATCTTTATGGGGTCATATCTCAGAGCTCATACAAGGTAGAATCGATCTGTCAGGTGCTACAAGACTATGTTTCCGAGGCCTACAAAAGCCTATCTCAATTTTTAGAGATTCAACTTATTTTAAATTTGGCAACACATTCTCAATCAGTGTCAGAATTCAAGGTGTTCCTCAACTGAAATGGTCAACATTGTGTATCTTTTGAACCGTCGGTCGTAGCATTGAACCGTCAATTCCAATAGCTCTAGATGGCTGGGTAAATGCTAGTGGAAATCTCATTCACCATGCACAGTCATTCAAACCCCGCCGACGGCTCCTTGCTGAAGTGTCCCTCAAGGTCCCTTAAGCATGAAATCAGAAATCTTTGTGGGGTCATATCTCGGAGCTTGTGCGAGGTAGAATCAATCTGTAAGGTGCTACAGGACCATGCTGCTAAGGCCTACAAAATCATATCTTAGTTTTTAGAGATTCACCTTATTTTAAATTTGGCAACACATTCTCGGTCGGTGTCAGAACTCAAGGTGTTCCTCAGTTGAAACAGTCAACGTTGTGTATCTTTTGAACAATTGGTCATAGCATCAAACCGTCAGTTCCAATAGCTCTAGATGGATGATTAAACACTAGTGGCAACCTCGTTCACCACACACATTCATTTGAACCCCGTTGATGACTCCATACTGAAGTGTCCCTCAAGGTCCCTTAAGCATGAAATCGGTGATCTTTGTGGGGTCATATCTCAGAGCTCATACGAGGTAGAATCAATATGTCAGGTGCTACAGGACCATGCTACCACGGCCTACAAAATCCTATCTTAGTTTTTAGAGATTCAACTTATTTTAAATTTGGCAACACATTCTCAATCAGTGTCAGAACTCAAGGTGTTCCTCAGCTCAAACGGTCAACATTGCGTATCTTTTGAACAGTCGATCGTAGCATCGAACCATTAGTTCCAACAGCTCCAGATGGCTAGGTAAACACTAGTGGAAACCTTGTTCACTATGCACAGTCATTTGAACCCCATCAACGGCTTCGTGCTGAAGTGTCCCTCAAGGTCCCTTAAGCATGAAATCGGTGATCTTTGCGGGGTCATATCTCTGAGCTCAAGTAAGGTAGAATCAATATGTTAGGTGCTATAGGACTATGGTGCCAAGGCCTACAAAAACCTATCTTAGTTTTTAGAGATTCAACTTATTTTAAATTCGGCAACACATTCTCAGCTAGTGTCAAAACTCAAGGTGTTCCTTAGCTGAAATGGTCAACATTCCGTATCTTTCAAACCGTCGATCGTAGCATCAAACCATCAGTTCCAACAGCTCCAGATGGTCAGGTAAACGCTAGTGAAAACCTCATTCACCACGCATAGTCGTTCAAACCCCGCTGATGGCTCTATGCTAAAGTGTCCCTCAAGGTCCCTTAAGCATGAAATTGGTGATCTTTGCAGGGTCATATCTCAGAGCTTGTGCAAGGTAGAATCAATCTGTTAGGTGCTACAAGACCGTTTTGCCAAGGCCTACAAAAGCCTATCTTAGTTTTCAAAGATTCAACTTATTTTAAATTCGGCAACACATTCTCGATCGATGTCAGAACTCAAGGTGTTCCTCAGCTGAAACGGTCAACATTGTGTATCTTTTAAATAGTCGGTCGTAGCATCAAACCGTCAGTTCCAACAACTCCAGATGGTCGAGTAAATGCTAGTGGCAACCTCATTCACCATGCACAGTCATTCGAACCCTGTTGATGACTCTGTGCTGAAGTGTCCCTCAAGGTCCCTTAAGCATGAAATCGGCAATCTTTGCGGGGCCATATCTCGAAGCTCGTGTGAGGTAGAATCGATCTATCAAGTGCTACAGGACCATGTTGTCAGGGCCTACAAAAGCTTGTCTCATTTTTCAAAGATTCAACTTATTTTAAATTCGGCAACACATTCTCGGTCAGTGTCAAAACTCTAGGTGTTCCTCAGCTGAAATGGTCAATGTTGCATATCTTTCAAACCATCAGTCGTAGCATTGAACCGTCAGTTCCAACAGCTCCAGATGGGTGGGTAAATGCTAGTGGCAACCTTGTTCACCACGCATAGTCATTTGAACGCCACCGACGGCTCTGTGCTGAAGTGTCCCTCAAGGTCCCTTAAGCATGAAATTGGTGATCTTTGTGGGATCATATCTCAGAGTTCATGCAAGGTAGAATCGATCTGTTAAGTGCTACAAGTCCATGTTGCCAAGGCCTACAAAAGCCTGTCTCAGTTTTTAGAGATTCAACTTATTTTAAATTTGGCAACACATTCTCGGTCGGTGTCAGAACTCAAGGTGTTGCTCAGTTGAAATGGTCAACATTGTGTATCTTTCAAATAGTCGATCGTAGCATCAAACCGTCAGTTCCAACAGCTCCAGATGGCCAAGTAAACACTAGTGGCAACCTCATTTTCCATGCACAGTCGTTTGAACCCCGCCAATGACTTCGTGCTGAAGTGTCCCTCAAGGTCCCTTAAGCATGAAATTAGTGATCTTTGTGGGGTCATATCTCGAAGCTCGTGTGAGGTAGAATCAATCCATTAGGTGCTACAGGACTGTGTTGCCAGGGCCTACAAAAGTCTATCTCAATTTTAAAAGATTCAACTTATTTTAAATTCAGCAACACATTCTCGATCGGTGTCAGAACTTAAGGTGTTCCTCAGCTGAAACAGTCAACGTTGCGTATCTTTCGAATCATCGGTCGTAGCATCGAACCGTCAGTTCCAACAGCTCTAAATGGCCAGGTCAATTCTATTGGAAACCTCATTCACCATGCATAGTTGTTCAAACCCCACCGACAACTCTGTGTTGAAGTGTCCCTCAAGGTCCCTTAAGCATGAAATCGACAATCTTTGAGGGGTCATACCTCGGAGCTTGTGCAGGGTAGAATCGATCCGTCAGGTGCTACAAGATCGTGTTGCCGAGGCCTATAAAAGCTTGTCTCAATTATCAGAGATTCAACTTATTTTAAATTTAGCAACACATTCTTGGTCGGTGTCAGAACTCAAGGTGTTCCTTAGCTGAAACGGCCAACATTGCATATCTTTCAAACCGTCGGTCGGAGCATCGAACCGTTTGTTCCAACAACTTTGAATGGTCAGATAAATACTACTGACAACCTTTTTTGGCACACACAGTCATTCAAATGACACCGATGACTCCGGGGTGAGCAGTAGGATGAGTGCAAATATGTATTCTAGTTTTTGTCATTAACAATCAGTCAATTAGGGGACAATTAGAAGTTAGTTTGTAAAAGCATAAGGTTGCACATCCACATCTGTCATAGTAATCTTATTAATAAAAGAACTCTTGCCAACATTAGGGTACCCCAAGAATCCTTATATTATGTAATGTCCCTGATTTAGCAAGTACCTATGCTTGCTATTGTCAGTTCATTAATGTGATTCCCATGAGCTGATGGAATGTTTTGAAAGTGGTGGGCGGCTAGCAAATCTGGGTGCATTTCTAGTAGTGTTGTGAATTAATGCTAGGAGGTTTATTGTTTGAAGGTTTTAATACAGAGACTGCGGCAACCAGACTTAATTATCATAACCGCAAGGTCTTTCAATTCTCTGCTAGGCTTAAGTCTTTTGTAAACGGTTCTTCCCAGCAGGCGCAGGTTTGATAACATTATCGGGTGTGTGAGTTGATGCTTTGCTATTACATTCCAACAGCCACAAATTCAATAACAGAAGTTGTGTGAGCAATTTCAACTAGAGATTATACTTTCAATCATAGCAGATGAAATAACAGGTGCATGAATGTTATTTTAATTTGAGGAGATTATGACATATTAGAAATTATAATAATGAACATGGAGTTTCAATTTATCGAATGTCTTGAAATTTAAATGAAGAATTTTCAACCAAGCTATAAATAAATTGTTGAAGCATTAGTATCCGGATTTGTCAGAATTTCTTTAAAAAATTATCATTGCAAGAACAAGAGCCACTTAGGCTTCTTACATATTATATTTATACGTTTATGCATTCATTTCATTACTTTTGTTATTATTATAGTTAAGGAATTGATTGTTATTGAGGACAGTGACAGGCATTTGTAGCACAGTCAGTAAGTTAAACATACAAGCATAACTATAAGGCATGGGAAATTTACAAACCAAAGACATGAACATAAAAATAATTTAGTATACATCAATACACCAAACACATGAATTGCATACCTAAAACATAAAAAAAAAATATTCATAGGGCATGAAGTCAAATATATATGTCCAATAATGTCATACATTGAATATATTCAATATAGTAAAACTAGCTTCCTCAAAGACAAATGGATGTACAACGTATCACTGATACAATATACAAAAAATATGTCCACTAATGCCATATAGGCATACAATCCATATCCCTAATCTAGTCCTTTCCCGCTAGGGGAAGAAAACAAATCCCCAGCTATCTTCGATCATCACGTCGATGGAGATGCGGTGGATGACGTAGTCTTCCGAGTTCACTCACTCGTCCTCCTGTCTAAACTCTTCTGTAGCTCAACCTGATAAAAAAAAAATTAGATAGAGATAACTAATATACATCAAAATTGAATTATACAATGACATAAAATTGAATATTGGATTACCACTAGCAAATAGTCACTATGTTCATCCACCGAAGGCGCATGCTGGCAATCTGGAGTCATAAGTCCTTACAACAATGATCAAAATAATAATTAAAATACATGCATGGATATCATTATAAAATTCAATACAAACTATTAAAATAACAATTAAAGTGAAGTGATCTCTTTCATACCTCAGTCAGTGCTTCAGAACTAGCTACTGCTGTAGCTATTCCACGATCCAAAGTATCACAGATAGAAGGAGGAGTCTCTGATGTCAAAAGCTGAAAATGAAACAAAAAAAGTAAATTATGCAGTTATCAAGATTACATATATTTTTTACAACCCTACTAATGTGTAAATGATACCTCCGTGAAGGTTCCACCGCATCCTCTGGTGTGTAGTGTCAAAGTCGAAGCTCCAACATTCAACTAGTGCACATGTACATGGAAAATTATAAGATAACCATTCATATAAGAATGTACTACTGACATGTTAATTATAATGCATTATTACATGTATACCTGTGGACTCAATGGTGACCTCACAAACCTAGGTGAAAGAATGTAATCATCATGCCTCTGGATTTTGATCATAATTTGTCTAGTAATTTAGTCATTCATTCATTAATTAAATATGATCAAGTAAATCCAATTAATATGCAAATAAAGATACCTCAAGGAAAGTTGCACAATGCCTTTCTCTGTTTGTTGTGAACGTCAATGGTCCACCAGTGCACATCTAATGCACATGCACAATAAGTTAGGATACAATTATTCATATAATTACATAATAATCAAATATGTTAATTAAATGTTTTATTCGATACATACCTGTGGAATTGACGATGATGTGTAAAAGGGGACATTAGGATCATTGCCACTTCCACTGCCACCACCACCGCCACTAACACTCTTACCCTAAATTTTCATCATAAACAATAGATACTAAATTAAATAGTTATTCTTTTATAAATGAAATATGATCAAAGCAATTTAATGAACTTGGAAATATTTACCTATGTGTTAATGCCAAATGTCGTATTTAGAAAGTTATCAGTCATCAATCTAGAATCCTCTTGCTCTCTCTCGCTGGTACTAAATGTGCACAAGCATCCACATGACTGACAAATATGCCCCCTCAAGGATTGACCATAGTCACCCTCAACTAAAGGAGTGGCACACTGAATGAGAGTTTGTATCAAAGCACTAATCGTGCCTAGTGTGTCTACCTCTACATGTTCCTTCACAATGGAAGGAATACTAACATGATCCAATGGTGGCTTGCCACTAACAACCCTAGGTGCGTTAGGGTCATGATGTGCCCCTGCTCGATCAAATGATGAACCCCCTCCTCTACCCTGAGAATCCAGCATGTCAAAATAATTTGGCACCACCTTGAGTACAAACTCGCAATAGAGTTTCCTCAAGAAATATATGGGAACTTCATGATTGTTACAAGGAGGTGAATCAAAGACCATCCACCATCTCTCCCAAAAATTGTTTTTAATGTCTTCATTTATGCACCACTGAATTGGGAACCTCCTTGTTGTAGTTCTAAGAGTATTTGCGTCCCCTGGTTTTTTAAATAGCTGGAAAATGTCATCTTTTTTTATTTTTTTCTTTTTTATGTCCGCATAAGATAATTTATTTGCATAGTATTTTTTTTGTTCTTCTCTTTTATCCTACCATAAATTAATTTTCCCATTAACTGCACTTACATGGGTCAAGATTGCTTCCAATGATTTTGCAAGTATTGCCCTTCCGAGATTTGTATCACTAGAATCTTTTAACCTATTAATTAAAGATTCTAATTCTTTTTGCCCTCTTTCAATTTGGTTCAATAAATTTTATTGTGTTCTAGGAGGAGGTTCCTCGATTGGTGGAGGCAATTGAGGTTCATTTTCTTCATTTCTTTCTTCATTTGGTTCTTCATGAGGAGACGAAAGGTTTGGTGGAGGGTTTGGGGGAGGGAGATTATTTATTCCTGGCAATTAAAAAAACTACATTTTAAAATATTGATTACACAACAAATTTAAACAAAAACAAATTACAATAAAACTAAAATTTTATAACTAAAAGAGGCATGATAAGTTGTAAAAACACTTACCTCTTCTCTGAGATTGAACTTGACGATGTCATGGAGCCATTTGATCGATGGATGAACATAAATAATTGATTCACAAACAACTATAATAGGGTGTGCACACTTTCAAATAACCTCTTAGCTGAAAATGCAGGTTTGAGAAAGCAAAGTGAGCTCAAACCCGCGTGCAACAAAAATATATAAGTTTTTACAAAGGGCATACGCCCTATAGGGCACACGCCCTATGTCTTGGGTTGCCCAACCCAAGCCATAGGGTGTGCGCCCTATAAGGTGCATGCCCTTTAGTGCGTGCGCACTATGCGCGATGGGGGGCCAAAAAGAAAAGTGGCATCTTTTTGGTCCCCCATGTTTGTGCACTTACCCATATCCTTAATATGATAATCAAAAGAAGGAAAAGTAACATTAAGAAGTTAGAGATAATTTCATCTTCTTGTTCAACAATATCATCAAAATGAGAGCAAGAATCATCAAATTAGAATTCATCATAAGGTGATAACATAGAATCATTTTGAATTAAATTTGATTGTGTAGGAAGATAGTAATCTAGAGGGTTATCCCAAGAATAGCCATCATCATAGGGTTCATCCCAAATAGTAGAATTATCACAATGAGGATTAAATATCCCATAATGAGAAACAAAAGCTTGATGAGAGTTATTATTATGAGAGTTTTGATTATTTTGATTATAAGGAGTAAAAGGTTGCTCATCATTTTGTTTCTTAAAATAATTGTTGGTCACATGACCATCTTTCCCACAATAAGTACAATGAGGTCTATTATTAGAACAATTATGATTATTATGATAACTATTATTATGACTATTGTTATGCCGAGAATTATTATTATAATGTTGAGAATTAGAATCACCATTATAATTTGATCTATAATTATTATGATGATTATAGTTGTTATTACGAGAATTATGATTATTGTTAGAAGTACTATGATTATAAGATCTATTATTTTGATTTTCATGCTTAGACACAAAAGCATGTTCAGAAGATCTAAGAGTACCAAATTGAAATAACTTAGCTTCCTCTTGACGTAAAATATTTTGAAATATACCATAAGTTGATTGAGGAGCTAAACTAGGAATAGCAAGCTGAGAATGTATGTTAGTAATAAATTGTTGAAATTCTTTAGGAGGACATTTCTTTAGAATGATAGTAATTAATCTAATATTTATTAAAATAACATTTATACCACTTAACTGTATTTTAATAGCATCAAATTTAAGTAAGAATTCATCCATGGATTTAAAATCAATATACCTGAGGTCTTCCAAGTTGTCTTGGAGTTGAATCTTACGTGATTCAGTGGAGCTATTATAGGTTTGTTGCAGAATGGTCCATGCTTGATGAGATTTGATGCAATGTCCAATTAAGACATATAAATAAGGAATAACTAAAAGACCAATTAATCCAAGGGCTTCTTCATTTTTAACTTGCCATGCATTTATGTCCGTTTGAGAAGCAGTGGAAGCTAGTTCAATGGAGGCATTTGTAGCAACTTGGAGTAAATGTTTAAAATGAAATATAAAAGAGATATGTGTTTTCCATTGATGATAGTTAGAGCTATTTAACTTTATTTCAAGTATTAAAGTAGACATAGTGAAATAAACACTAATAATATTAAATTTATGAAAACATGAAGTAGGTGAAAAGAGGTTAGAAAGAGTAAAAAATAGAGCTGAATGAATGCAAAAATGCAATTTAACTTAATGTTAATGAATATTTGAGTAGTGTAAATTTAAAATGAAAGTTTTGTTAAAATTTTGATAAATTTTTTTAAAATTATAAATGAAATAAGGAGATTAGAAAGATGATTACAAATTAAATGGAATGATAAATGAAAAGTTTGAAATATTTGAAACTTTAATATTATTCTAAACTAAAATAAATTTGAAATGATCAGAATTTGAAACTTAGCTTTAAACATTATGACAATGTTAAAGAAAGATTAATTTTTAAAAAAATAAAGGAAATTGATTAAAAAATTAAAAATTAAGAGTGGATTAGTGAATAAAAGGTTATAAGAGATAATGTATTAACGTTAATTATGCTTTGATTACACAAATTGATAGAAACAAAAATAAAAATTTAATCAAATACTTTTGTTAAATATAAACTAAAATTATTAAAAGAATGAAGTAAGATGAATTTATAGTTAGAATGAGTTAAAAGTATTTAAAGTATTAAACATAATATTAGAAATTATTTGAATGATATAAACAAAATTGAATTTTTAAAATTTAACAAATTAACAATGTGAATTTAAATAAAAATCAAATTAACTTTCAAATATAATAAACTAATTTTAAAAAAACAAACTAACATATAAATTTAATGTCAAACTAACTTTCAAATTTTAAAAGGTCAAATTGATTTAAATTTGAACAAAATAGAAAAATAAAATGATTGCGCTGACACCAAGTAGTGATTCTGCTCACCAAAAGGTAAGAGAATATACTAAAAAAAAGAAGGCAAAAAAAATGGCCTGAAGAGAAGGTTAATACATGCAAGGAGAAGTGGAGTGGTAGGGTTGCTGCTAAGGTAGCAGAGCAGTGAAAACAAGCTGAGTGGGAGCAGCTCATGCAGCCAAGGAAGGCTCACACAGGGCTGGGAGCAGCTCAAGCAAACTGATGTTGATAGGTATGCTAAGTGTACATTTTTAGGAGTTAAAATAATAATAAAGCTTTACATGCAACTGATTACTCACCAGAGTTTAGGGAGACTGGAGGCTCACACAAGGCTGGTGCAGGAAGCTTGTTTTGTCTTTTACCTTGTAAAATAGGTAAAAGAGTACATGAAAAAAAAGGCACGCAGCAAGGAGGCTTTAAACAAAAAATGTTGAATAAGATAGTTGGTTGCGCACTTAGGAAGAAGGTTGCGCACTATGTTATGAAGAGTTGCGCACAAAGATAGAAGTGTATTGAAATAATATAATTTAATAGAAGAATGTATAACATAGCCAAGGAAAAGTTAAATAAAGGAGGAAATTGGGAGGCTCACACCAGTAAGGAGGAATTGGTGGAACCTCACGCAAAGGTCTAGGCACAAGTGTTGGCAAATATGATTGAGATGGCTGAGTACAAAAAGATATGAAGGAAAGCAGGTTGTGCAACAACAAAAAAATGTTATAAAATGAATTTAAATAGAAATATTATTCGCAGATGTAAAGATAGATTGAAACTTTTTCTAAGTTTTTAAGCTTGCAATGAAGATGTGGATGAAGAGACAAGACGAGTGCTCTGTTATATAAAAAAAACCCAAATAAACCAAGTGCTTGGATATCATGATTGGTTAGTGCAAGATCAATTTGTAAAAACATTCAGAAGTCTTTGAAGAAAATGCATCTCGCAGTTGTTTTGCCTTGCTAAATGGCCTTTACCAAGCACCCTGATGTCATGCCAAATAGAAACAAAAAACAATTTAGCAAGTATCTTTCAAAATATGGTCTCTGGGGACTTGCAAACAGGGCATGCCAGAATGGATCTACATTAATCAAATTTGGAGAAAAGTTTTAGATATTTTCATTCATGTGAAAATAGCATATGAAGTTGAAAAGACGCAGATTGGTTGTTTCATAAATTAGGCTTTCCTTTCAATATCCTATTTCTGATTTTTGTTGCTAAAAAATGAAAAGTTTAAGGTATGCCAAAGTAGAACATTTATGTTCAAAGGATTGTAAGGTATTTTCATGAGTAAAATATGAAATCATTTCATAAAGAAGAAGGGCCAATGAAACTCAGATATCAAAAATATAATATGAAATGTAATGTAAAATAGAGAGTTATTTACTGTCAAATGTTAGAAATATCATGAACAACGATGCCAATGTTTAATACCAACGATGCCAACTTTAAAGAAAGATTTATATAATGTTAAATTGCAATCTATGAAGGTAAAATATTAAAAAATGTTTCACTCAACAGGAAGATATTAAGCAAAAAGAATAAGAGATAGGATAAATGATTGCAACAAAGAAAGAATAAAAGATGTTGAAACTTGCAAAATAGGGATTAAAGAATAGAGATATGTCCACTTTAATGAGAAAGATAAAAAGGGGATATGGAGAGCTACAAATGTCAAAATAAAATAGAGATTTGTGAATCCTATATGATGAAACCTACATGCACAAATGTTTTAGAAAACCGAATATGAAAAGTTAGATGAAATTTGCAAACAAAGGTTAGAGAAGTTCCATGCAAAATATGCGATTAAATGAAAGAACTAAGATGGGTTTGGCGGAGAACCAACCAAACCCCCAAAAAATTTCAAAAATCTACTCTTTGGTGGCAAGCCTTCCAAAGAGGGTTAGAAACTAAGAAAGACTAAAATGACAAGAGTTGCAACAAAAAATTAGATCAATAAGAAGAGTTGCTCCTTCGAATGGAACCTTCCTACAAAACACTTAAACAAGGATTAGTAGCTCTAATACCATGTTAGAAGTATTAAAAAAATGAAAATAAGTTCAAGAAATAATCCAAGAAAGTGAAGTGCAAGAAAGAGTTTACCATAAGCCAAATATGAGATAGAGTTACAAGATCAATCACCAAAACATGAGAATACTCCAAGAATCCTAACAAAGAGCCAAGAGATTTTGTAAGGGGAAAATGCAAAGAAAAACCCCTTTATGTATTATGAATGAGGCATGAAAAGCCTAAAGAGAGAGATAGAATATGAGAAAGAAGCTCAATACAATAATGATAGAACTAATATGTCAAGAGGAGAGAAAATTATGTGTAGGAAATGTGAGAAAATTATATCAAGTGTGTGGAGAAGCATCTCTTAACTAGAGATGAGTGAAGGAGTTTGCATGTAACTCCCATGTGTATGAGTACCACATTCATACTAAGTGTGTGCCAAGTGTGAGCATCCTCATAAGGAGGAATAAACTAATTTCCTTATTAAAGGAATTATAAAATATGAGTTGTCCTCCCACTTGGACTAGAGGAAAAAATTACATGTAGAGATTCCTCTAGGAATATCCTAAATTAAATAAAATGAGGATACCTTGGTTTATCCTTAAATTAAATAAAACAACCAAGTAAAGATTACTAATTCTAACAATGTTATGATTCACGATGATCTATGTGAGATTTATGAGCTTAGAGTAGGTTATCTAGATGTTAGAGGGGAAATGGCTTTCTTTAGAGGTTCCAGAGCCCAAAAGTGGCTACCTATGTATCCTTAGTAAGTTACTTAATAATTGATAATATAATACATTAAATAGGTTTTTTAAAATGAATTAATAAAATAACATGTTCCTCACCCATGCCTTGAGTGCTAGTATAGGATAAGGATGGGAGTGGGAGAAGATGTTTCCCATATTTTAGTGATGGTGAGGTGTGGCATGATCAATTATCTTTGTCTACATGAGATGATTTTAGGTTCTGCAGATGTTCACAATTGGGAGTCAAAGTCTAGTGAGATCATTCCAAGGGTTTGACATATGCGGTGACACTTCCCTAATTTCATCTTAGGTTTCCTATGTATGTTGGTTTCCTCTAGATTAGTATGTGTACCTTTCTATTTTTACTTGTACCTTTCAGATAGGAAGCTTTCAGGATCCCTTTCTTAGTACTACCTGGTGATAGATTTTGGTATTGTTATCCAAGTGGGGTCTGATGTTATCTCCTTAGCACAGTGAGAGTGGAACCACAAGTTTCCACGAGGTTGGGAGGTAGTGATTCTCTTACCATTTGAGACTCTGATGTTCCTATACCAATGCTAGATGATCCTTGTTGCAGTTGATTCTTATTCTTTCATACTTGGGGATTTGTTCATATTCTTCCTTTTTATTATATTTATACTTTATACTTAGATTATATTTACATACCCTGCGACGTGTGCAATCGATGTGGGATATCATGTATACCTTATGGTTCAGATGTAATTGTTTATTCTTTATGAGATGATGCACTTTAATTTTATTATGTAGAAGATTTATACATGGTTAATGTACTTAATAGATTAAAAATTATATTTATGTTTTTCTACATCAAGGAACCTTTGATATTTTTCATCTGTAAATGAGATTGTGTATATGAGTATGTATTGACTTTATGTTATTGCTTCCACTTTGTGATTTCTTATTGTTTGTAAAATCTTAAGAAAAAATTACTATGTAAACTTAGTAACATTTTTTTAGGGTATATTCTCCTGGGTTCCTTGGTGGAGCATTACATATTTTTTATAAATAATATTTCATAGCTCAAATCCTAACAAGTGACGTAAATATTTTCTCTAGGACCACATTCAACAGTAATAATACAGTGTTAATAGCTTATTACAATTACCTAGCTCTTTTGTTCTTATTGTATATTGGTAATCAAAAAGTGGTGAAATTAGTGTATGACTTAACTTTTTCTTTTAATCTTGTATTTTGGAGAGATGATATGAATTTGAAACCTTGTGTTAGGGGTTTTAAAACATTTTCAAATAGTTTTTGTGTTTACTCAAGCATGTTGGATCAATATGTCAAGTAAGGTGGGGTTCAATGGACCAATACTTGTGACTTAGACATCTATATATAGTTATAAGCTTATGCATACCTTCAAATACTTTGAAAATCCCTCCTTGGTTAGGTGAGATCTTTTCATACGACATTTTTAATCTGTAAATCATTAGTTAGTATTTAGTACCAAGAAGTTGATCTATTTTTTATCTTAAAGATGAGATAGTGTAACTATGGAAAGGTGGAAATATTTGTTGTTAGCTTTGAAAAAACAATATTTTCTTCATGATTTATAAACATGGAGAATAAGTTAGATATCTTGAAAACTATATGCATGGTAGCTTAGTATATTCCTTCTTAAACTACATCTATGAGTAAAAACACAACTTCATTTTTAGGAAGACCTTATTCACAAGATTTATAGATTTACAAGCTTCCCGTCTTCTTTATTTTTTATTTTTATGATAATTAGATAGTTGGTTAGGGCCAACTCCCTTTCTATTGATATAAAAATAGTGTATACATAGTTCATACAATCTTGACCATAGCCAACTATATTTAACATCATTTTCTACTACTACCTACCATCAGCCAGAAATGTTGGCTTCTATACATATGTTAGTTTTACTAAACCTAATCAAAAAACCAAATACATTAGTGAAAATTTTGTTACCAAGCAAGTAGCACCAAAATACCCAAGACCAAACGACACAGTGACACCACCAAGTTAGAAAAACCTAGCATGCTTCCACATTGGCAAGCCACAAATATTAGTGAAGAGAGGACTGTCGAGCTTGATTGGAAGGTGGTGGTCTTTTGCCTCCCTCTTCATTCATCTAGCATGGGCCTCTCTCTCCTTAATAGGACATACTCTCTTACACCACATGTGCACTTGGTTGTTTGCAATTTTCTCCACATCTTGAATGTCATCCGCACTCCAATCTTCACTAGTGTCTGATAGAGTAAAGAAGTCAAGTTCTACCAAGGTCACATTGTCTCCATATGGCACCCAATATCCTTCTCTTTTCTTGTAACCCTTCATCTAATCCACTGTTGGTGGTGGTAGAAGAGAGGTTTCCTTTTGCAAGATGAGGTTCCTATCAACGTTGCCTAACCTTCTCTTTAGCTCATCTAGTTCCACCATAATGATGGTTGGAAAATTCCTAACCACGCTGACTAATCCCCACTCTGGTCCAAAGTAATACTATTGTGCCACTAGGATCATGTTCTAGGTATCCACATTATCAATTATTGCATCAATCTCCCCTAAATATTTGTGCTTGAACATCCTTTGGCATAGGTTGTTCACCTTTTCTTTTGCAACATGTAGTGCCCACCCATACTTTTCTTTTTAGTTATATATATCACTATTATTATGATATGGGATGACTTGCAAACCATCTTGCATATTAAAATTATTTTGGCAAGAGGGACTACTTTATATATAAGGTGAACATTGCAATTTACAAGGGGGTCGACCTGTCTTTTAAAAGACAGACTTGGGTAATGTTTTTTTTTGGTTGAATGAATATAATTATTAGTGTCGACTTGCATAATGTTTATTTGGGGTTGAATGAATATAATTATTAGTGTCGACTTGCATGAGAAATTCAGACCCCTTTGTACCTTGTTAAATTGGCATATATAAATGAGACATGGTGTGAATTAAAGGAAGTATCAAAAACATAACATATTGCCTTTGAATTTGCACCTTAGCAGCAGTGAGCAGGAGTCAACAATCTTCTTCCAATCTGATTCAAAATAATAATAATTATAGCAGCACCTTGGTAATTATATTACAGCAAACCTAGATCAAATTGGAGAAGACCTAGAGTGATTTATTATAGATCTAAGGAGACAAACATAGCAGACATAAGGAGACTATATAGAAGTCCTAAGAAGCAAAATAAAGTAGACTTAAGGAGCAGACTTGAGGAGTGAATTTGGAGGTCAAATAGAAGTAGATTTAGAAGCTTCTTAAAGGCATCAACAAGGAGATTCTACAACATAACAAGGTATTATCTATCCTTCTTTTATTTATATTTTGTTAGGGCCTAAATCTTAGTTTTGAAAGATCATCTATAGTTTGAAATTTCCTTTCAAAGTCTGAAAATATTAACATGTTATCAAAGCCTTGGTCAATGTAAGATCAACTTTCAGATTAAGGAAATCAACCTAACACTTTTAAAACTAAAAATTCAATATGTCTGGTGGAGTTATACCAAAAGATAGACTCGAGGGAGCCACAAACTTCTTATCTTGGAAATTTAGAATTTTACTTTCCTTCAGAGAACTAGAGCTAGATTCTATCATAGAAAATCCACCTAAAACTGAAATGAATGAAGATGAGACACGTGAATGGAAAAGGGGTAATAACAAAGCTATGAAAATTCTAATTGATACCATAAAAGACCACATCATACCCACAATCTTCTGTCTAGAGTCAGCCTATCTAATGTTCTCGGCATTATCAGGAATGTTTGAAATTAATAACACAAGTAGAATTATGACTCTTAAAAATAGAATTACATGAATCAAGATGAGACAAGGAGAATCTATCACATCATTCTTTATGAGAATAACTTAGTTAAGAAATCAATTAGAAACTATCAAACACACCTACAATGAAAAGGAACTATCCATGATAGCACTTAATGGATTACCTCTTTCAAGGGACACCTTTACTCAAGGAATCAATGCTCATCCTAAAATGCCTAAATTTGATAAATTAAAGATGGTTTGTCTTCAAGAAGAAGCGAGACTAATATCTAGAGGATAAAATTTTAAAGAATACCTTCAAGTTGTATATTCCCAATCAAGAAAGAAAGGTGACTTCAAAAGAAAAACTCAAGACAAAGGAGATAGAAACTTTAGGAACAAAAGAAAGAGATATTATCAAAACAAACAAGAAGGGAACTCTAACAATAACGGATGGAGAGGGAGAGACTATCAAAAAAAAAATTCAAAAGAGATATCTGTCTAAAAATCAATGTTATAGATGTGATAAATTTGGTCATAAGGCACTAAATTGTCCTAATCGAAACAATCTTCAAGCCTCTATTGTAGAAGTAAAAGAATCAGAATCTGAAGGTCTTGTCCTTTAGTCTTCACCTTGAAAGGGAGTTTAGATATGGGCCTTCCTGAACATTAAAAGTCATAAAATATTTCTAATTCTTTGTTATATTTTAACATCACTTGTTGATATTACTTTACATTGAAAATATGATTCTTCATTATGTTATTATGTGAGTATTTTGTTATACTAACATATTTTCAATATATTTGAGCATTGAGGCTCATGCACCTTTGAACGTTGAGGCTCATGCACCTTTGAGAGTTGAGGCTCCTGCACCTTTTGAGCATTGAGGCCTATGCACCTTTTGAGCATTGAGGCTTGTACACCTTTTGAGCATTGAGGCTCGTGTCATTGAGGCTTGTGCACCTTTGACCATTGAGGCTTGTGCACCTTTTGAGTTTTTAGGCTCATGCACCTTTGAGTGTTGAGGCTCATGCACCTTTAGAGCATTGAGGCTCATGCACCTTTAGAGCATTGAGGCTTGTGCACCTTTTGAGTGTTGAGTCTTGTGCACCTTTCAGTGTTGAGGCTCGTGAACCTTTGAGCATTGAGACTCATGCACCTTTTGAGCATTGAGGCTCATGCACATTTGAGCATTGAGGCTCATGCACCTTTTAAGTGTTGAGGCTCAGGCACCTTTTGAGCATTGAGGCTCATGCATATTTGAGTTGTGAGGCTCTTGAACCCTTGAGCATTGAGGCTCGTGCATACTTGAGCATTGAAACTCTTGATATTTGAGAATTGAGGCTCTTTCATATTTGAGCATTGAGGCTCTTACATATATCTAAGCATTGAGGCTCTCGGATAGAATTACCATTGGTGACTATCTTCTGAGAGCTTGTGTATGGGATCTCTTGAGGAGAAGATTTACACTTTGAGGCTAGTGCTTTTATTTTGAATTTACATCTTGTGAAGATACTTCCATTTTTAAGTTTTTGATGATGCATCTTATTACATGTGAACAATGTTTAATAACCTTACATCTTGTATAATATGTCATCACCAGGTTGGAACATCTTGAGGATGGTTAATCACAATGATTACATCAGGTATGAATACATTGTGAATATATAATATGATATGCTATGTTTTCTTTCCATATTCATTGAGAATGAAATCTAGAGTGATAAAAGATTTTGTGATTACATTATGAGATTTATTTGATCTTCCCTCGAGACCAAGAGGGAGTGTTAGTATTTTTGACCTTTTTGATATGATCAAAATACTAAAGAAAATAATAAGAAATATTCATCTCATAATTTATCCTAGAAGGGACAACTCTACATTATATATATCACTCTTATTATGATATGGGATGACTTGCAAACCATCTTGCATATTAATGTTATTTTGGAAAGAGGGATGACTTTATATATAAGGTGAACATTGCAATTTACAAGGGGATCGGCATGTCTTGTAAAAGACCAACTTGCATAATGTTTTGTTTTGGCTGAATGAATATAATTATTATTGTCGACTTTCATGAGCAAGTCGACCCCCTTTACCTTGTTAAATTGGTATATATAAATGAGACATACTATGAATTAAAGGAAGTATCAAAAATATAACATACTACCTTAGAATTCTCACCTCAGTAGCAGTGAGAAACATTCAACAATCTTCTTCCAATCTGAGTCAAAACAATAATTATTAAAGCAGCACCTTGGTAATTATATTGCAGCAGACCTAGATCGAATTGGAGCAGACCTAGAGTGATTTATTGTAGATCTAAGGAGCAAAACATAGACATAAGGAGACTATATAGCAGTCCTAAGAAGCAAAATAAAGAAGACTTAAGGAGCAGACTTGAGGAGTGAATTTGGAGGTCAAATAGAAGTAGATTTAGAATCTGCTTGAAGGAATCAACAAGGAGATTCTATAGCATAATCAGGTATTACATATCCTTCTTTTATCTATATTTTGTTAGGGCCTAAATCTTAAATTTGAAAGATCATCTATAGTTTGAAGTTTCCTTTCAAAGTCTAAAAATATTAACAACTTTTATGTGTGCATTGATATTTCAGTTATATTATGGTTTTCGATGTGTGACACTACATGGTGATTTTAATAAATGGATGATTATGGTTTTTATATTGATGCAGTTAGATGATGTTAGTTATGATGATGATTTACATGATTTTAAAATGATTCTTATGACTATGATTATACTTACCCCATACTTGCATGTGTATGGTGATCATTTATTCTTTTATTTTCCTGTATGATGTGTTTGATATGGTTGAGGGATGGAGTTGTAGTTACCTTCTTGTGGGATCCACGTAATGTCCCAATCCCTACCATTTCTTGTTATGTGTGTGTGTGTGTGTGTGTGTGTGTGTTGTTGGTAAACATATTGTTCTTCTTTTTATACTCCTTTTATTTGCCCAATTTTATAATGAAGAACAACTTTACACAACAGTTGGGAAACTGTTTCTGAGAATGTCTAGTTTCCCTCTGAATTGAGGTACAGCTTCCTATCTGAAAAATATTCAATGAATTATGTTTTCTCCCTAATTCCTAATGCAAGGTATGTTCTTAACTAGAGAACAACAGAGGAAAACCGAGTTCCACCCAGGCAAGTGAAATCTCAGGCAGGGTCTAAATGCAGAGATGTTATGTTGATGATCTCCACAATCTTATGAATTTCACAACACAACAATATGAAAATGAAAACTATGAAATGCAATTGAAGAATGATCATGCAAATTGTGAAATGCAAATGAAGTAGTTGATGCATTTCCACAACCAGTTATAATTCTTTGATTATCCTACTGATTGGCTAACTTGAAAACAACAAAACAAAACTCTGTTTATTTCCCCATCTTCAATTCAACACAATGAAACCAACATCAAATACAAATAATGAAAGTGGACAATAAAATAATGGCACTAAACTTGATTGACTCTGCAACCAGCTTCACACCAAAAATTTGTCGACCTTTTATTAACTTCTTTCAAAGAATTTATAGAGTTTACAATGTATCATGCTCGTAGGGACTGATGACCTTTCAATTTTCACGAATACAAAAAGATTGGGAACAAGTAACTTTGAAAATACAACGAAGAGGAAACAATTTGACTCTGTCCCTTCACCTTCCCTCACTAATATTAATCTCTTCCAATACATCATCTTGATCAAAGAAAATTTCATCACCTTGAAAAATGGTGTGCCTGTGATCCTTGTTGAGAGGTCTGATATAACACTTCCACCGTATTTAATTATTTCTCTATTCTGAATCCTTCCTGATTTGTCCTTTATATTAAGTTGATCCTCATAAAACATATTATAGAATAGCACTAATTATCCTTTAGACCTGTAGTGCTTTGCCCATTTTCCGCACGTCAAAGTTAAGTGTGAGAATGATTATAACTTAGACTGGTCGCATGATTGCAAGACCAAGAAAATTGCCTTGCAATCATGCGACAAGGCATAGCAAAAAGTAGGTAGGTGCAGAGGAAGTGTGGAAAAGGACAAGGAAGATTAGAAAAGTGCCCAGCTGGCATCCACGTCCTCCAACATTAAGCATCACAAAAATTTTAAATGCGGTTATGTGCCAAATTTCCATCCATCCGGTATTAACTATTTACCTTTTTTCATGATCACATAGCAATACTTTAATCTATGCAATCATGCGACCACTCCATGATTGGTCAACTTCCACAAGCATCTTCGGTCCCACCTGGACATGTGGAAGGATCCCACTTTACCCGCTAAGCATCTCTTGCAACATCTCAGTAAAGTGGAAGCTGTCGATGAAGGATCTATCTTTGTGCTTGCATCATATGATAACCAACGGACATGGAACACCTTTACATGTGTCATAATCTCGCATGATCGTAAAGAATCTCCCACACCATAGTGGCAAAGTGACTACTGTCGATTTAACCTCGCAGGAAAACTCTTTCCAGACCCACCAAGCTACGTGTCTCAATCCCACTATGCCGCAAAGAAAGGCTACCATCAATTCTAACCAAAGTGAAAACATGAACTGGGCCCGCATCTGCTAAGGAGTCCACATGGCTACATCTCACATGATCGCAAGACCGGTTTCTCAATCATGTGATCTTGCGGGGACCGTAGATCCGGAGACCACAGGGCTTCCACTATCTTGTCGCATGATCGCAAGACAATAATTTTATTTATGCGATCATGCAACCATTCCATGATTGGTCAACTTCCACAAGCATCATCACATCTACACTGTTAGCGTATGCGGGTCCCAGCAAGCTTCATTGTCGCATGATCGCATGGCATTATTTTAATCCATGCGATCATGCGACTGCTCTTTTCTAACTATCACAAATGCACGGCAAGGTTAATGCTCCGCTCTCCTCTCAAAGCTCCGCCATCGTGGACACGTGGAAAATCTTTAACTTAAGTGATGCTACCGAATGAATAAAGAGACGTGCACCAGCCTGTCAAAGATGAATCAAAAGGTAATGAAGGATTATAAAACCCGACATAAGCGAAGACTATTGAAACATTTCGAGCTCGGGTAGAAATGGTGGTGACAATGTAATAAGATTGAACACACAGCTCTGTCACTACATCTTCTTCCTGAGTCTTAGCACACACTCGAAGATCATGTATTTTGAACATCTACCTGCTTGAGAAAAAGAATCAATTGGAGCATCAAGACTTTGTCAGGTTAGGAACTATAACCTACCCAATGATAAAGAGACTTTAGAACCACCCAACTAGCTTGAACTAAGAAGGAAAAGTGAGGGGAACCTGGCAAAATCATCCTACCCTAGGGAAGACTTAGACTTAGACACAGACATGACTATGACACCAAAATTTTCCACTTGATAGCATAGCCATAGGATGAAAAGTGGGGCAACAACTGGCTCCGACTGGGGACTTGAACATTCCCATGTTTAAGCAATGAATCTTGAATCTCTGGTTTCACACATGAATGAAAGGGCAACAACACAACAAAACTGAACAAGGGAAACAAAGTAGCAAGGAAGCTAACGCACACAAAAGAAAAAGGGAAAACCAAACTATGAAACACACACTAGAACAAAACTATAGTACAGAATAGGGGATACCTATTTTCAATTGATCATTTGATATAATTTTAGATCTTGACCATTGTAGGTCAAGGGAAGTACCTCTCCATCCAGATATGCTAGCTTGAAAGAATTCTTCTCAAATGCCTGGTGGATAGTATAAGGACCCTTCCATAATGTTTCAAACTTTCCGTGCATCCCCTTGGGAGCTCTCCTCTTATCCCAAAGTAACACAAGATCTCCAACCATGAATTTACGGGGCCTAGCTTTCTTATCAAACAAGTTCTTCACCTTCATTTAATGTTGAGTAATATGATCCACCATTCTTTCTCTTTCTTCTTCTAGTTTTCTCAAATACATGTTTCTTTTCTCCAAACCATTCTTGTAAATATCATCCTCTATGACTGTCCTCAACTTACATGTTGCCAACTCCAGCAATAGTGGAAGGTTTCTTCAACTCCATACACTAGCTCAAATGGAGATATCCCAATTGCTCTCTTTGGAGTCACTCTATCAGCCCATAGTTCTTCATGTATCTTTTTGTGCCAATTCTTATGATTGTCTAACACCAATTTCTTAACAATATTGATCAAGTTTTTATTACTTGACTCTGCTTGACCATTTCCTTGTGGGAAATAGTCGAATCAATGACTAATTGAGATACCATACTCAAAACAAAAATCAATAATTTCAATAGATGAAAAGTAGGCAGCATTATCCATCACCAATTTATGAGGAACCCCAAATCTTACCATAATATTCTCCTTTATGAATTCACACACTACCATGGAAGTGGTCTTCCTGGTTGCTTTAGCTTCAACCCACTTCGTGAAGTAATCAGTGGCTGTAATTATGTAAGAATGCCTTGCACTAGATGTTGGATTCATTGGACCTATGAAGTCAAGGCCCCACTACTAAAATGGACCATCTATGATAACTGGTTTTAATGGAAGTGCTGCTAACTGTGGTTTACTGGAAAACATTCTGCACTTTTCACATTTAGCCACCCAATGATATGCATCTCTAAACATACCAGGCCAGTAATAACATTGCCTCAAAATTTTAAAAGCTATAACTGAAGAAGAAAAATGCCCTCCACAAGCCTCATCATGAAAATTTTTCAACAAACGCTCCTGTTGTTGCTTATCAACACACCTAAAAAATGTGCCATTAATTGATCTCTTGTAGAGCTTATCTTCCCAAATCACATATTTAGCAGCTTTTAATTTTAAATCCCTTCTCTGTTTGGCTATCAATCCTTCTGGACATTCTCCATAAGTTAAAAAGTATGCAATATTTTCAAACCAAGGATCTTGGAGACTTACATTTAAAACCAGTTGATTTGCTGCTAATTCTTCTTCTTCCAAATTCTCTGCTATGGCTTTACATAATGCATTTCCTCTGACTAATTTTGCAAGCTTAATTTCAATATCATATTCTTGAGTTTTGGCAATCCATGAACCTCTATTATTGCAGCCAACATCTTGTTGTGTTAAAATACTTTTCACGGCAATATCAGGAAAAAAAATTAAAGAATGTGAATGTAAAATATAGAAATGGAAATTCTTCAATGCTTTCACTACAGCATATGCATGTTTCTCTAATTGTGAGTACTTCAATTCATGTTCCTTCAAAGGTATACTCATGAATGCTATAGGTGCCTTAATTTCTTCTTTATTTTCTTGTATCAAAATTGCAAACAATGTATGTTCTGAGGCATAGCAATATATAATAAAATCTTTTTTATAATCCGGATGACTTAGGACTGGTGCATTAGCAATTTCTATCTTAATTTCATTGAAAGCTTGTTTTCCCTGCTCATTCCATTTAAAAGCAGCATTACCTTTCATCATGTCCACAATACATTTGGTAATCTCTGAAAAATCAGCAACAAACCTTCTAAGAAAATTAACTTGGCCAAAGAAAGATTTAACAACAGTCTTATTTGAAGGCAAGCTTAATCTTTGAATAGCTTTCACATGTTCCAGTTCAATCCTTATTCCTTCTTGTGACACAATAAGGCCCAATAGTTTTCCTTTCGTTACACAGAAAACTATTTTTGTAGGGTTTAGAGATATACCATGCTCTCTACATCACTGTAGCACTTTCCTCAAATCATCTATGTGATCTTTCCTCTTCTTAGAAAACATCGTTAAGTCATCAAGGTAAATCACAATTATTTTGTTCTTCATATCAGCAAATGAAGCATCCATACCTTGCTGAAAAGTAGCACCAGCGTTAATCAAACCAAATAGCATTTTGTGATATGCAAATGTACCCCAAGAAGTTGTAAAAGCTATTTTGTGTTGATCTTTCTTTTCCACTTCAATTTGATTGTATCCGGAAAATCCGTCCAGCATAGACATCATCTCAGCTCCAGCTACTGTTTGTAATAGATGATCCATGTTTGGCAGTGCATAGTTATCTTTCAACGAAGCTTGATTTAAATTCCAGAAGTCAACACATATTCTCATTTCACCATTTTTCTTTCTCACTGGCACAATGTTTGCAATCCATGTTGAATGATGTATTGGGTAAATAATTCTAGCTTTCAACATTTTGTCAATCTCCTTCTAAATAGCATCTGCTACCTTTGGATTATAACATCTCTATTTTTGCCAAAAAGGTACAGCATCTGGTTTTAGAGGAATCGTGTGTTTGAAATTTCCACTCATGAAACTCTTTAAATCTTCATAGCTCCAAGCAAAGACGTCTTGATATTCTTGAAATAATTTCTTTGCCTTCTCCTTTTCCTCCAGTGTATAGCATTTACCAATATTTATCAGTTTGGAATTAACATCTGTCCCAATATTTATATTTTCAAACTCTCCTATAGTTGGCCCCTTCTCTGCTCTTTTCTTCTTTACATACATATCATGCCGATTGAAGAGCTTTTCTAGAGACACAAAATAAGGTGGAATTGTATTACTTTTCAATTGTGTAATCCCTGAATTTTCATGTTTTTCTTTCTCTATAGAATCATCCAAACAATTACTTTCATCTTCTTCATCAAGACCTTGAGCGTTCTCCAAAAATAGATGCAGACCTTTATCATCATTGAAAATCTGCCAATCTTCTATATTGTCTGGTATTGATGGCCTGTAGATGACTTCAATCTGGTATTTCTTATCTTTAAAATCTGGATGAGGAAGCAATAAGGATGCTGATATAGCCAAAGAGTCCACCTTCATATTCATTTCTCTAGGGACATAATTTATAGAAAATGCATCTAATGTTTCAATTTCATCCCAAACTCTATTCCGGTAATTTTTCAACTTATGATTTTTCACTGAATATTGACCTCTCACTTGTTTTACAACCAGCTCTGCATCACCTTGAGCTTTTAGAATTTTAATTCCTCTTTCCTTAGCTACTATGATGCCAAGAAGTAATGCCTCATATTCAGCATTGTTATTGGTGTTATTAAATTGTAATTTAAATGCTAGAGGCTCTAATTCATGAGTTGGAGAAATTAAAACAATACCAGCACCAGAACCGGATGATGAGTAGCTACCATCAAAATCTAGTGTCCAGATTTGCATTTCTTTTCCAAAATTTTCAGATTTTGATTTTTCTAATTCATTTTCCACAGCATCATCCTCTATATACAGCATATAATTACCAAACTCCAACTCTTGATATAAAATTTGGGCCTTAGGATTGTCTGATTTTTGAACTGTGAATTTAGATTTCTCCTCAGGTTCTAATTTCACTCTTTTGTTACCAATAGGAATTATTGCTTGAGACCAATCTAATTTAATCTCTCCACCTAAATCCCTGCAAAAACTTTTGCTCAACAACAGGCCATAACTAACAGGAATGTCTGCAACTAGAATGGTTAAAAGTATTCTCTTTTTGGGATATGCCGCCAATGCAACCTGTATGTCTTTCATTTGACCCACCAGACTCACTTTTTTGGCATCCATTGTGTAACATCTGCCATTGGCTTTAGTAAGTGTTAAGCCTAGAGCTTTAGCCACTATGTAAGGCATCACATTATCCGAAGCTCCAGAATCAATAATACAATTGCTTAACTTCCACCCATTGATAAACAATGAAACATAGAATGGTTCTGGTTTTTGCCCAGGAGAAGTAGCTAGGATAGAATTCTCAACTTCATTGAAAAGGTTTGTAGTCAATGTTTCATCCTCTAATCCAGAAGTTGTAGCATGATTTAATTCAATATTTTCATCTTTACAATGCTCAATAAATCTTTTCAATTCATTGGGATGTGATTTAAGATAATCAATGGTGGAAACCTGAATTTTAGAATCTTTACAAAACTAAATAAAGTCAAAGGAACTGCACTCCTTACCAGATTGCAAAGTCTTCACTCCTTGATTAGTATCCTACATTTTAGGTGCTGGCTGACTTTGTTTTGCTGGAGCATCTTTTGAATCAGCAACCACCTTTGCCTTTTGTCCTCTAGTGAGCATGTTATAAGTGTGTCCATTGATAGTGGCATAACATTCTCCCTGCTTCTCTGAGTTTGATACATACTCTAAAAATAAATTTTTGGAGTCACCATTCGAGTATGACTTAGTCTCATCATCGGACAGGGGAGAATTGGGCTCATTGGTAGTCAAAAACTACATTCTACTGATCACATCTGGACAACTTTCACTGTCATGATCAGTGGTTAAGTGAAGTACACATCCATTCACTTTTTTAGGTGGAGCTTCTATTGCTAACCTCTGCTATAATCCAGGCAATTGCAAAGGTTTGTTACTATTCTCTTGCTCTGAAAAATTCCTTTGGTATGGATTGTTAAATCTTGGGAGCTGCCTTTTCAAAGCAATCAGCTCATTTGATAATTTTTGAATCTTTTCTTCTGATGAAGTGGTTCCACTTGTACTAGCTCTATTCTACATTTCACGCTTCCACCTTCCTACAGAAATCATGTCATCCTCAAACTCTATAGCATTTCTCTGAGCTACCTCTAAATCTGTAGGTCTAGATCTGACCGTCAATTTAACCTCGCAAGCAAACTCTTTCCGGACCCACCAAGCTACGTGTCTCAATCCCACTATGCCGCAAAGAAAGGCTACTGTCGATTCTGACCAAAGTGAAAACATGAACCAGGCCCGCATCTGCTAAGGAGTCCACGTGGCTACATCTCGCATGATCGCAAGACCGATTTCTCAGTCATGCGATCTTGCGGGGACCGTAGATCTGGAGACCGCAGGGCTTCCACTGTCTTGTCGCATGATCACAAGACAATAATTTTATTTATGCGATCATGCAACTGTTCCATGATTGGTCAACTTCCACAAGCATCATCGCATCTGCGCTGTTAGCGTATGTGGGTCCTAGTAAGCTTCATTATCACATGATCACATGGCATTATTTTAATCCATGCGATCATGTGACCACTCTTTTCTAACTGTCACAAATGCATGGCGAGGTTAATGCTCCGCTCTCCTCTCAAAGCTCCACCATCCTGGACACGTGGAAAATCTTTAACTTAAGTGACACTGTCAAATGAATAAAGAGACGTGCATCGGCCTGTCAAAGATGAATCAAAAGGTAATGAAGGATTATAAAACCTGACACAGGTGAAGACTGTTGAAACATTTTGAGCTCGGGTAGAAACATTGAAAAGATGCTACGGCCAGCCGAGCTCGGGTGGTGACAATGTAATAAGATTGAACACACGGCTCTGTCACTGCATCTTCTTCCTGATTCTTTGCACACACTTGAAGATCATGTATTTTGAACATCTACCTGCTTGAGAAAAAGAATCAATTGGAGCATCAAGACTTTGCCAGGTTAGGAACTATAACCTACCCAATGATAAAGAGACTTTAGAACCACCCAACTAGCTTGAACTAAGAAGGCAAAGTGAGGGGAACCTGGCAAAATCATCCTACCCTAGGGAAGACTTAGACTTAGACACAGACATGACTGTGACACCAAAATTTTTCACTTGATAGCATAGCCATAGGATGAAAAGTGGGGCAACATGTATGTATACATGCGGGTCTTGTATGCAGGTTTGCAGGTACCAAGCATCAACTTCCTCGAATTGTCAAGATGAGTGTACCCTATCACTAGTCTCAATGGTAAAAGAGGGGAGATAATATTCAGATCCAAATCCTAACCTAAGCCATACTATTGTCCCAAAATAGTGGACAAGATTCTGATATTTTGCCATTTCCAAACTCATTCAGGTGACATGAGTTTATAGCCCTTTCCTTGAGCATGGTTGTGGTTCTTTATGTTTAGTTCATTTTGGTTATTGATGTGATTGCTATAATTAGATAATTTATTTATATTAATTGCGTAATTTAAATAAATTATATTTTTGCTATTTTTAGTTATTTAAATGTGAGAGTATTTAATTAATTGAAAATTAATTGAATGCATATATTAAATTTAATGTTTTATTTAAAAGGCTTATTGTAAAAATAGAATTCTTTAATTAATGAGAATTAATTAAATACATTCACTTTAGATTCATTTAATTGTAAATTTAACTTTTTCAAATAAAAGGTATTTATTAATTGAGAAATTAAATTAGCATGTGGATATTAAAGTAAACTAAAAGTTATTATTTAAATTAATTAAAATGCATTAAGTTGCACAATCAAAATTGTGTAAATTAAATTAAAAGAATTAGTTTTGAGTTAAGTGTTTTCAACAAGAGTAATTAGAAAATCAGATTGAGTTCAGAGCTGAAATTAGGAATTGATAAAAACAAGGCTCTCTGTGGAGTTGAGTTCCAACCCTTGCATGTGGAATTGCATTTCCTATATGGTGAGGGTTTGGTCATTATTCTCAACACAGGTTTTTGATAATTTTGGGGAGAAGGATTTCAATTTGGTGCAATTTTTCTGAAAGCTTGGATTGTTTTCGTTTCTAGTCATCGTCGGATTTATTCGTTTGGTGTTTGAGGTAGGATTCAATTAGCTTTGTGATTGTATTTTTGCAATTTTGAAATGAGTGTATTCTTCATGCTTGTCAGATCTGGATGTTTGGAATTGTTTCATGTGTTTCCTCTTCTTGTGAAAATTTTAGAATTTGGTTTAAAGGAAATTTTAGTTTCTTGCAATCCTTGTTTGAATTTTCATTAGGGTTTGAATTTATGAATTTTGGTAGAAATTAATGTTATTAGAAATTCTGTGAAAATTGATTTTTGTTTGGAAACCCTAGGCTCATATAACGATGGACTCAATTTATAGAAATTAGATTTGGTAATTGAAATTGAAAAGAAAATCCAAAATTAAACCCTAGAGAATGTTTTGGAAATACCTAGTTAATTTGTTATTTAGGGCTTTAAATTTTGCATGTGGAATTTATTTCTTACCTGGTTTAAAAAAAATGTTTATCTCTGGACACATTGTAAACTTGATATGTTTTATTATTTTCATTTTGTATTAAAAAAATTATATAGTTTTTTAAAAATATATACCTCCTTACTGCTTTGGTACAACATTTAATTGCTGGTATAATTTTAAATAAAAATACAAAATATATATATTAAAAAATATTTTTGCCTTTAAAAAAAATGTTTTTAAAAAAAACTGTTTAATTTTTTTTTTATTAAAATAGGGGGCAGCCCCAAGGGCTATCATGCGCAGCCCGAGGCTATCGCACAACACCCTAAGGTCTATCGTACGCAACCCCCATGGGGACTGTCGTGCACAGTATGAGGCTATCGCACACAGCCCCAGTGGGGAATGTTGTGCAAAGTCTAAGGACTACTGCACAGAGCCCCTTGAGAATGTCATGTGTAGTACCAGGGGGTGGGACAGTGTCCCCCCCTAAAACATTTATGTATGTTTTATTTTTAATTTTTTTTTAAATTAGTTTTTAATTTGTAATTTTTTGAATCTTGAAAATACACACACACACACACAATATATATATATATATATATATATATATATATATATATATATATATATATATATATATATATATATATATATATATATATATATATATATATATATATATATATATATATATATATATATATATATATATATATATATATATATATTTATATTTATATTTATATTTATATTTATATTTATATTTATATTTATATTTATATTTATATTGGAATGAATAAAATATGGTTTTATATTGGATTTATTTAAGTATTTAATTGTGATTTTTCTGTTATGTAAATATTTTAATGGCAGACAAATTTATATTTATACATGTTTTAATGGGAAAATAAATTTTGTTTTATTTTGCATGGAAATTTTAAGTGGGCATTTCATGCAAGTTATTCATTGTTTATTTAAATCTATTGGCTGAATCTTAGTAATTTAATATTGCATTGCTACTTATAAATTTAAATCAGTTTGGTGTATTTTTAGACTATAAAATTATATTGGGTTAGTAATTTTAATGCCTAGGATCAATTTATTTCGTGGATGTTATAAATTGATTTGTAGGGTTAGAATTTAATTATTTTTAAATGTAATTATAGTCTATTAGTAATTATTGGATAAATTAATTTTCTGATAAAATTTACAAATTAGTTTATTAAATTAAATTTTATTATTTGTCTTTTAATTGCCTTATGTGATTGGGGTGTAGAGGGATTTAGTATGTCAGCCTAGTAGGATTATTACTCGAGGTAGGATTAGATATTATTGATTATGTTTGTTTTCTTTGTATACTTGAATGAAATTGATCAAATGAAACCCAACCTTTATGGAGATTTATTTTATGATGGACTTTGTATTATGTGTTCCTATCACTTCTTGGAACCATCTTTTGAGCATTATGAGACTATGTTGACTTAGAGTCATGATTTGAGATTGTTAAACCTAGGGTAGGTTATCTAGGTATTAGAAGGGAAGTGGCTTACTTTGCAGGCATCGGAGCCCGGAAGTGGCTACCTTGGTATCCTCAGTAGGCTACTTAATCAAGTGATAATACTAAATTTAATATAGATTAAAATGAATTAATAGGATAATGATTCCTCGCCCATGCCTTGAGTGCTAGTATAGGCTAAGGATGGGAGTGGGAGAAGATGCTTGTCCATCCAATAGTGATGGTGAGTCTGGCATAGTTAGTTGTTCCTTGTCTACATGATAGGACTATTGATCTGCATAGAGTCACTAGGGGCTAGAGTCCACTAAGGCTACCAGGTGACCTTAGACTTGACTCATGTGATGAAACTTCCCTGATTTCATTCTAGGTTTCCTACATGTGTTGGTTGCCTCTGGGATTATAATGTGTATCTTGGACTTATGAGTTGTACCTTGAGATAGGAGCTTCTAGGATCCTTTCTTATCCTACCAGATTGTTTGGTATTTCTATATGTTTGGGATTTGATGTTATCTCTTTAGCATGGTGGGAGTGGAACCACAGGTTTCCACTAGGTCGGGTGGTAGTGATTCTTTTAGCATATGAGACTCTGGCGTCTTTGTTCTAGTGTTGGATGATCCTGGTTGTAGTCACTTCCTTTCCTATCTTCTTGGAGTTCTATTTTGATCTTATACTTCTCTTTTGTACTTGTAATTTATTGTAATCACATACCCTGGGACATGTGCAGTGGATTTTTTATGAGTATGTATATTTTATTACTCAGATGTAACTTATGATGTAATATGTAATTCATGGTTGTAATTTTATTTGTATTTTCTATGTCAAGGAACCCTTGAGATGTGTAATCAACCTTTGGAGATTATATTTATGGTTTATGTTTATGTTATTATGGACTTTATGTTTTACTTATGCTTGTTTATTCATCATTGTTTGTAAACATTTAATAAAAAAATTATTTTGCAAACTTAGCAACATGTTTTAGGTTAATATCTCTTAGGTTCCCTGGCAAGAGCATTACACAAAACCTCTGGTGAGGGAAACGACCAAGAACATTTCTATAATATAAATGTTAACCCTATACATATGGTATGTGCATAGGCACTCACTACCAAGCACCTCCTTACAACATGCAAGATGATTGGGTGCCTTACTTATTAATAGCATCTGCAATAGCCACTTATCATATACTTTGCTTAAGAAAGAAACCATATTCTTCATGGATTCCAAGCATATATGAGTGTCCATGGCTCTAGGTGTTATCCTCTCAAATAGAGAAACTATGACTCAACATTCCCAAATAGTCATGTTTATAAAGGCAAGGGACACTTGTCTACATTACTCCAAATATTTCCCAAATCCTACCACACAAGTCTACCATAAAGTGACCATCAATTCGGGTGTACTGTCTAAATGCAACAATAAATTTTGGTTACAACATTTCACATGACTCATCTCAACTGATTGCCACTAGATCCATGCATGTACTAACCAAGGTTATTTTCACCCTTTTCGATTGTTATTATGTCATCCGTCCCTCATTCTTTATGAGAAGCATGTACTATAAAAACCTGGCATCATCATTCTTTAGTACATTCCACTTACAGTATCAACTATCATCCCATCATTATTCCCTCCCATTTCCAATGTATGGAAAAATGTGACCAATTGAGAGAGCACATCAATTTAGGATACCTTTATCATCCCTCTTACTAACTAGATTTTGATATTCCTAGGTTAGTATGATCCTGCGTTCAAGTACCATCCATGGAGCCTTGTTTGGAGAGTGCATATGTGTTATCCTCATGATAGGTGTGGCTAATCTTGAAATCTTCCATCTGCCTTATGATTCCAAAAATACAATTCACCCACCTGTTTAGTCTCCAATCCAAAGTATGTTTCATTCATATTGCATTAACCACAACCATCTAATCACATTCCAAATGCATTCTTATGAACCATAGTTGCATACCCAACTCCATTCCCTTAGAAGTCACCCTAAATTATGCTATGTTGTTGGTTCTATCCCAATTTTCTCCTTATTCTCATAAACTATACTACCATGCTCATCTCTGATAATAATGGTAATTTCACCTGGTCCTAGGTTACCACATATTACCCTGTCAAAATTGATCTTGACCCACCCAATTTCAGGAGTCATCCATAGGATACTGGTGCAAGATTTAGCTTTATCATCAACTCCAGAGATTCCTACCAGAGGTGGAATGGTAAGACCTTTGAAAGATTCGGTCAAGTTATCATCGTAGATTGAGAAAGTTTTTTGTTTGTTCTTTTTCGCTGCAGTATTTACCAATTCTATTACCAAGGTTTAAATTTTTCTTATCAATTGTCCTCTAGGCATAAAATCATCTCTAAATATCCTCATTTTGTGTTCCTTCCATAGCTCCCATACAATAATGGAGGGGGTAACTTGCAAAATTCTCTTGCATACACTCTTTCATTGATGGGGAGACCACATATAGAACCAACTTTCCAAATTCTTGGGTTTGGGAGATTGTAGATTGAGTTTTTGGAGGAAATGGTTCTAGGAAAATTCCACATATGATAACCATAGTAGGATATGATTTCCATCTCCATTCTACTATTTGCACAAAGGGTAGTGGCATGGACCTATAATTCCCAATATGTCTTGGGTCAATATCTGGCCTTGGATGGAAAGCTAGGAAAATGCTTCGGCTCATAGGGAATAGTCACTACACCACAATAAATCATTTGGTCATAACATGCCTTCTTCCACCACTTCTTGGTCGTCGTATCTTCTTTCATAAGAAATAAACAATTTTCTAATACATTTAATAACACAAAAAATGAAAGACAAATGAATACTAATTATATTAATTTGTCCATTATACTCTAGTCCTCATCAAACATATATGTGGTTTTAATAGAATAATTAATCACATGTCAAGTCCCAAAATCATTCTTTCAAATCCTAAATCTTTTCTCTACTTTTAGGGCCTATAGTTTGTCTTAAAGAAGCTAAATATAACATCATATATAGACTCAATATATGGTTAAGGGATAAATCTGAGAGTGGATAATCTCTCCTACCCTTTGATCTTAGCTTAAACTTAGGAGGGTGTTCTTAGAGGTGTTCCTTAAAATCTATTTAGATTAAAAAAAAATTGGTAACCAATAATAATAATAATAATAATTGGATCATGAGTGACTAGACACAATGACCATTATTTGTAGATGATTAATACTCTTCACTTGTGTTAACACATGATTATAATAAATTATTTCTTTAACATCTTTTCATTTTTTACTCTGTAATGAATGCACTAAATACCATATTCAAAGAGGTACATTAGATATGTTTTTGTAATGGAAGCAAAATGAGTATAGGTAGGGTTTTTAACAATATCCCTAATAAAGATCCCAAACCACTATTCCCCACAATACATATGAATTGATAACAATGTAAATTTGGAAATGCTTGAAATTAGATAAGATTAAATACATACCTCATAATAAAGTTGATCTAAAAATACCTATTTTCTAGTGTCTATGTTCAGTTTCGGGAAATTTTTCAACCGGATCTAGGACAGGAAAACAAAGGTAAAGAAAACCCAGAAAAAATTTTCAATTATGAGGAAGGTCGACCTTGACCTAAGGATAGGGGTAAGATCTTACCCTGGGGTAAAATCTTACCCCTAAAAGTTGACCTTGACCTACACTGCTTCAACAGAAATTCTGTTCGCAAATCCTAGAAGTTTGGTAAAAATGGTACTCAAATCCACTTTGCAACTCCCAAAACAGTGACTATAGATATCTGAAAAAGGTGTTTTGGGGTGGCTATATAGGGTTTTGCCATAGTAGAACCCCTATTTTGGTGATCTCCACCTCCACAAATAGTCGGATGTAATAGAGTATGTGTGTGTATTGAATGTGTAATGCCAAGATCTAATCCTCTAGATTGAAACCCTAGCATGAATTGATATGAGAAAACAATGCATAGATTTGAATATGATAATAAAGCATACCAATCCCCCAAGGCTAAAATACTCTCACCAAACTCACAATCCATAATTGCTACCCCATTATTGTATCTTTGAATGCTTGAATATTGAAAATGGTAGATCAAGGAAGAAGGAATCTTTCTTGCTCCAAGGAATGTCCACAATGGCTTGTCCACAAAAATATTTGATATCAACAAGAACTTGATCTTCTATGTCATACTCTTTCAATCTTTCCTCATCACTTCACCATCATATGCTTTCTTTAATTGATTATGTCTCCACTTTATGGATACTTGGTGTCTAGTCCTTGTTGTTGTGTAAATGAAGGCAAGAGAGAGTCCTTATATAAAGGTTTCAAGGTAAGGCTCCTTAGGAAATGTAAGGGCCCATAATTAAAATTTCACCTTGAATTATGGTCCAACCATAATAACCAACTAAGGAGGGAAAATAAATAAATGAATCTCAAATTAAAACCCTTACGCCTTCGGATCTGGAAGCCCGACATTGATTTTGGGTTCCTCCGGGACCAAAATTTGAAAAGGGGGATCAAATCTTAACAAAGGTCAAGGATGAGCACTACTTTGACCTAGGTCAAATTCAACCTCGACCTTGACCTAGGGGTCTAGATCCAATCAATGTAGAGAATAGGAGGTCCCAGAGATGCCTAGAGACTTGGAAATGATGACACAATAGGTCAGAGTGCCAGAAAAGGACATAGAGGCCTATGATGAACATGATGAAGGCTAGGAGTACATATGCCTAGATCCTACCTAGAAAATAGATCCATAGAGAAGGGAAATCAAGGAGAATCCTCAGGATCCTAACTCTAATTTCACCTAGAATGAAGGAATCAAGTACAAATGCATCCTAAATGCAAGTCTATCATGATAAATGCACTAAAAGAGGGTGCTAAACCTATCAAGATGGAAGTGCTTCCATTTTAAGATGATAAATTTATCCCCCACTTTATCTTAGATATGACACTACGTGAATATGCAAGCTAAAGTAAGAAAACATCATAGTAAATAAAAAGGATATATTCAAGTCCTCGATGTAGAGATCTTGTAGAAAACCATTAGAACCTACAACACACAAGGTTAATTAAAATCCATAAATCATCTTGAACTTACTAAATGAAAATTGAAAATTGAAACCCCTTATGCCCCCCCCTATTTTAGCTTTCTACTTCTAAAGGGTGAAACAGGGTGATAAGGATAACCTTATACACTGGATATGTAGTTTGTTGAAA
The DNA here is from genome assembly GCA_027943335.1 of Chamaecyparis obtusa. Classification (NCBI taxonomy): domain Eukaryota; kingdom Viridiplantae; phylum Streptophyta; class Pinopsida; order Cupressales; family Cupressaceae; genus Chamaecyparis; species Chamaecyparis obtusa. The sequence goes on from BSBK01007615.1 coordinate 44,872, forward strand.
AGTCCTTTCCTAAACCAATTAGAAGGATTCCTATCCTTCCTAAACCAATTCAACAAGTTAGGTATCTAAATCATGATTCCAACACCACTGACAGCACTGAAAATGAATTTATCGAACTTAAGTTATGATGAAAAGAGTGAATGTCTATCTAAATGCATATAAAGGTAAATTCGAATTGAACATGAGTAAACCCTAAGAAAAAACCCTAATTCTGACTATAAATATAGAAAAAGAAGTCATACTTACTCATTCTTACCATTTGTAGATTTGAAGAGAGAAAGCAATATGCCGAGGAGAGAAGAACTTTGAGTGACACACATGGAGCTCCTAAGACAATGCGTAGCTACCAGATGACCACTTCCCGAGGTCAGTTTCTTTTTTCCTTTTTTTTCTTTTTGTACTTCACAAATTCTTGATTTCTATAGGCAAGGTCAACCCTGACCCTTAAAGTTCAGCCCTGACCTAGTTATGTCAACCTTGACCCAAAAAGGTAGACATGAATTGGAAGGTCTCCACCTTGTCTGGGGTGAGGTCAACCTTGACCTAAAAAGGTCAACCTTGACTCAAGAAAGTTGACCTTGACCTAGGAAGGTTGACCTTGACATAACTAAGGTCAACCTTGACCTAGTCAAGTTGGATTTACATATTTGATGTTGCAAAATGCTGATATGATGTTTGTTTGTGCTTACAGGACCTAGTTTTTCTCTGAGAGCATCCCTTTGGAGGGCTACTGGGGTTATCAGAGAGAAATTGTCTTGAGTTTAGCGGGGATGAGATCCAGTTGCTGAGAGACATAGGGTTGTATTGGGTGATAGTCCTACCATAGATCATACTTCACCAAGCCATGTTATAAGCTCTGATAGAGAGGTGGGATGAGGATACATGCTCCTTTCATCTTCCCTCAAGTGAGATCACTGTGACATTGGAGGATGTCTACAGAATCTTGCAGCTTCCAGTTTGATGTGAGCCTATCAGACCAAGAGCACAATGAGGTTTTGAGGAGATCCATGTAGATGTATATTATTGTTTAGGATGGGTTCCATAGATGTGAACCTGAGAAAATCATATCACTTTATCATCCATACTGGCAAGCCCTACACCTTTAGTACGAAGAGTGATGCTATGTATACTATCCTTGGTTGTGGTTACCAACACAAAGGGTACAGTCTTTTCTACACTTTTCACCCATCTTGTATGGAGGATGGAGAATGATAGGATTGTTTTCTCATGGGGTTGCAACATGTTAGCCCAACTATACCATGATCTATGTTAGTTGGTGAGATATCAGAGAGAGAGTCTCACAGTATGCACACTTTTGTAGATTTGGTTGTTTGAGCATTTCACATGTACACAACCATAGGGTGTTCTAGTGATGGTAAATGCTAGCACACCAAGAGGCTTTTCTTATCCTTTGAGAGATGTCTGGCAGTTTGGAGATATCCTCTATTGGAGGGTATGTCTAGACCGTATTTGAGGCATAGATGTGATATGGAGACCCTACTACTAGATGACATAGTGGCCATATACGTGACACCAGATGAGACATTCATAGCAACACAAGCTTCTAGAGGGTCATCAGAGTCACACAATGATGCCATACTTCTATGATTGAGTGATGAGATAGTTCGGCCTTTTACAGGGAGTCCCCAGAGTAGTACCTCATTATGCACATCTGACGAGGTACTATCAGAAACCTAGTGCCATACACTGACCATCAGTAGAAGACATAGTAGAGAGTGATGCAAATGAGATAGAGGATATAGAGGTACCACCAGATGTGGCCTACTCAAGCATGAGCTGAGACTACATCAGGTACTGGAGTCTGAAGGGAACCCACCCCATCTTCCCTAAGGATTATCCCACAGGTTGTTAGGAATAAGGTGTCTCAACCTTGGATAATTCCTATTCTCATTATTTGTTTTGTAAAATGTATTTCTTGCAAATAATGTAATTAAGTGTGAGTGTACATGTCTAGTTGGCATGTTGATGTGTCACTCCACTTGATGTGTCAGCATCTTGAATTGTCTATAAGGAGATCATGGCTGAAATGGTTATGATGGATTCCTATGACACGTAAGAGCTATGTCTAGAAGTTTCAATGATGGGTAAAGACATGTGGCAACTGATAAAGTTGAGTACTGTACACTCTTCCGCAATGATTCATTGTATTAAGTTCTTTGAAAAGTGTTTATGTGAAATATAACATGAGATGTGCATATACATGCTAAAACACATGGAGGATGCATTGAGAGAGCTTGATGTTTCAAAAGTATTTGTGGAGACTTAGAAGTGTATTGCAATGTTTTCATTATTTAATAACACATTGAGTGTGGATAGTTTTAGAGGCTTAATTTTTCTTTCTTGAAGGTTTTCCCATGCTATATCTATTAGGAATAAGGTGTCTCAACCTTGGATAATTCCTATTCTTATTATTTGTTTTGTAAAATGTATTTCTTGCAAATAATGTAATTAAGTGAGTGTACATGTCCAATTGGCATGTTGATGTGTCACTCCACTTGATGTGTCAACATCTTGAATTGTGTATAAGGAGATCATGGCTGAAACGGTTATGACAGATTCCTATGACATGTAAGAGCTATGTCTAGAAGATTCAATGATGGGTGAAGACATGCAAGACATGTGGCAACTAATAAAGTTGAGTACTGTACACTCTTCTCCAATCATGGGTTTCAGGTTCCTATTTTCTTGGAGAATGGTAAAACCCTAATACGGCTATCTTTGGAAGTTTCCCTAAAAAGGGAAGTGCATGATATAATCATTTTTTAGGGTTGTGAAGAAAGGAGAAGTTAGTGTATTGTTGGAACATTTTTCATGCTGCCATGATTTGTCTTCAAGAGTTGGAAATATTCTAAAAAAACTTGCATTGCAAGTGTATTGTAAACTGTAATAGTTTTGATTAATAAATTGTGTAGGTTTTGGAGTGCTAGGGTTTTTACCGAAAGGTTTTCCCCAGGGTAAATCATTGTGTCATTCTCTATTTTCTGTATGCATGGTATATGGCTGCAATATCATTGTTAAAGTAGTTAACGAATCTAAAATTGTAAGGATTTAAAACAATTTGCACAATACTTTCCTTTAGAGATTAGTGTAGGAAGCTGTTTCCACACTTGAGTTTCCTTACAATATCTTGTGATGTGTCTTTGATCTTTGCACACAGTTATTCTATAAACTTGTATGCATGTTTTTCTCTCATAGGAGTTTATTAGTAAATGATTTGGTCAACTTGCATGATTCTCCTAAGTTCCTAACAACCATAACTCCTATTGTAGTTACTCAAGGATTCTAATAAACATCAACTTTAGTCCTTTCTTTCAACTCGTGTATTTCCTCCCAAAGAGATTTGTTCTCTCATATCAACTCCTTGTAGATTTTTTTGTACGTCTTCATTTTTATCAAAATTCTATCATGATTGTTCCTTGCAACCAACAACCTACAAACCCTTAAGAACAATTTGTTAAAGATGGTTATACATACAAATTCTGCGTCACCCAAGTTTACCTAACAACTTGTGAATTTGATAACAATTGATCTATAATTTCCACTAAAATCTAGTCAATGAAACTATGCTACTTAAATTTTACAATAAAATACAAAGGAACTAAAGAGTTGTCATACATAGAAATGAGATGCTGAAATGAGAAAATGCATCAAAAACACAATAACATCCTGGAGGAATCTTGGGAAGGATGTAAAAACCTATTTTGGTAGTGGCAACTACTCTTCTACTAGAGTGCATTGCCCAAATAGACAAGTACAGTTGTATGTACAACCCTTCCCAAGTCTATTTTTCAACATTCAACTTATTCATCTACTTCTTGTAGATACAACCATTCAATTCTCCCCCTCTCCATCATTTTGAATTGTCAATGTCTTCAATTAGGGTGTTAGATGAATCCAAACATATGAACAAAGCCTTGTCGCATGAAATTCAAAGAGATAATGTTGCTGAGATTTCTCAAATTATCCTTTCTTGCATTTGGGTGAAACTACCCCATTTTGGCAAGCATTGGCCACACAGAACCAATGGTTTCATAAAACTGAGTTTTATGGGAGAATTATGCACCTGAGACTCATTGAACTGTCATCTAAAGATGAAATTTTTCAAAGATTCAGTATGGTTAATGAGTTTTATTTATTAAAATTTTAATTTCTAGTATGATAGATTCATTGTATTTTTCTTGATATCTATAGTTAAGCATTGCCTTCATATCATTAACAATAAAAATCATTAGCTTATGATGCAGAACTAAGTGTAGATACAATAGGGATAATGTTGAGTTTTGGAAGGCCAACAAACTTTTGTCTGTTGCTGCCTTGTCCTTTTAACTGCTCAATTGTGAGCTTATTTATAAGACTCTCCATTTTCATTGTAAACATTCTATTTTTTGAGATTAATATAGTTCTTCTTCTCTGAGTGTGGATGTAGCCACTATTGTGGTGAACCAAGATAAATAAGAGTCTTATGTGTTTATTTGTAATCTGCTCTTTTCTTCTGTATTTCTAGTTTTTTCATTTCAAACTCTTTAATTCTACAATCGGTATCAGAGCAAGGTTAATCACTGTTTGAGATTTCGGTAATTGAAATTTCAGAATCATGGAAGATTTAAGGGTTCAAAAATTTTCTAGGAAGAACTAAGGGATATTGAAGATTCAAATGAATTCTTTGTTAGTCAAGAAAGAGCTTTCTCTTGCACTTGAAGGAAAATCAAAGAAACCAGCCTCCATGAAAGACGAAGATTGGGAGAAGCTTGATGAAAAAGCCATGGTGACAATCTTTCTTGCATTTGGTGATAATGTATTACATAATGTTTCAAACAAAACAATAGCAAAAGACATATGGGATAAATTGGCTTTGACATATGCACAAGCATCCACTATGAACAAAGTCTTCATCATGAAGAAGTTATACAAGCTTAAGCTAAGGGAAGGCGAAGCCATTCAATGAGCTTAACACCTTGATTAGCCAAGAAAATTTAGTTGGCATGACACAAGACGATGAGAATAAGGTTGTCCTACTGTTATGTTCTCTTCCTAATAGCTAGGATGGACTTGTGACAATCGTAAGCACTTCAACATCAAGTACCAAGAAGTTGGCCTTTGATGAAGTTTCATCCACCCTTCTCTCTGAAGATTTGAGGAGGAAGAATGATGAGTCCTCATCCGGTAATGCTCTCACAATGGTGAGCATCGAAAATAGAGGAAGAAGCCAATATAGAGGCAGATATAATAACAATCAGAGGTCCCAATCTACAAGAAGATCACAGTCAAGAGGGAGACAAAATGGTTGCTGGTTTTGTGGGAAGGTTGGGCATGTTAAGAAAGATTATAGGAAATATAAGAAGGCACAACAACAAGTATTGGACAATCAAGCAAACACAACTTGTGAAAAGTATCCGGGTATCCTAATTCCATCAACAAGTGATGCAAAATATGATTCATGGGTAATTGATTCAGGAGCTTCCTTCCATGCTTCCTTCCATGCTTCCTCTCTCACGGATGCTTTTACAAATTATCAAGTAGGTGAATTTAGAAAGGTATATTTGGGTGACAACAAAGCATGTAAAATTATTGGGAAAGGAGATATTTTCTTGCATCTAGAAGGTGGACCAAAATTATTGCTCAAAGATGTTAGACATGTTCCTCAATTAAAGAGGAATTTGATTTCAATCAGCCAATTATATACCCAAGGATTTAAAACTAAACTCACAGACACATGGAAAATAGTCAAAGGCTCCTTGACTATTGCAAAAGGAGACAAAACTGGTAGTCTCTATATTATGAAACCCATTGATGAGGTGGGAGCTGCTTTGACACTTATGGGTAGTGATGTTGTGCTTTGGCATCAAAGGCTAGGCCATATGAGAAAGAAAGGCCTAGAGGTAATGCTGAATCATGATCAACTACCGGGTCTCCAATCTGCAAATTTGGAGTTTTGTGAGCATTGTCTTCATGGGAAACAAAATCAGGTCAGCTAATTCTTGAAGGATGGACATGAAAAAAGGACAACACCCTTGGAGCTAGTGCATTCAGATGTCTTTGGACCTATGGAGGTAACATCTTATGGAGGCGCACAATATTTTGTTACTTTTCTTGATGATAGCACCCGAAAGGTATGGGTTTATATGCTTTCTAGAAAATCTGAGGTATTCTCTATATTCAAAGTTTTTAAAGCTCATGGAAAATCAAAGTGGTCATAAAATTAAGTGTTTGAAAATGGTAATGGAGGTGAATTTTGTTCGTTGGAGTTTGATAACTTTTTTACAGATCATGGTATAAGAAGAATTAAGGTTGTCCCTTATTCACCTCAAGAAAATGGGGCAGTAGAATAGTTAAATAGAACCATTCTTGAGAAAGCATGGTGTATGCTTTCCAATGCCAATTTGGGCAATGAATTTTGGGTAGAAGCCTGCAATACATCAATCTATTTAATCAATAGGTCTCCTTCATCTCATCTAGAGTTTGGTATTCTGAAAGAGGAATGGATGGGAAAGAGAATTTCATACTCACACATCTAAGTTTTTAGGTGTGAAGCTCATGTACATGTCCCAAAAGAAAGAAGGATGAAGCTAGATTTCAAGTCACAAAAGGGCATATTCGTGGGATATGGAGAAGACCAATTCGGTTACATAATTTGGGATTTGGTTGAAAAGAGAATTATTCACAGTCATGATGTCATTTTCAATGAGAAAAAATTTCTAGCTCTCAGAGACATTGACAGGTCTGAAGGTGAATACATTTCTTTCAAAACACTTTCAAATGATATCGCCTTTACACATCAAGGAAGAAATTATCTTTAGACAACTCCAACCTCTATTTTAATTCCTCCCTCTTAGTCCTCATCAAGTGAGGATGATTTCACACATAATCTGTTCGATGGAGAACATATAAATATATTTTCTTACAGTCAAAATCTGCCAACAAACAAGGGAACATGTTCAGGAGAGACCATGTTCTTCCCTTCCCCTCTTCATGACTCTTCTAACTCTAACGCATAGCAATGAAATGTGCACATTGATGCCCACTCCTTACACGGCATGAATGAAGAACTCCCAATAGTCCTAGTTAGTAGCATGAATAAAGAACTCCCATTTAGCAGCATGAATCTGGACCTCCCAGCAAGTAGCACTCAACTCCCAGTGTTAATGTCTATTGAGCATTCAAGGTTGTCATTAGTATCAAAGGATAGTAAATAGGTCAGTCGGTTACTTATCTTGAGACAATCGGTAACAAGAAGTAAGACAGAATAGTCGGTAAAGCCTTTACACCGAGCATCACACAGTTAACCAAGCACCACCGACACCGACACTGATAGTCAGTGAACACCAAGCATCACAGTATACACCAAGCAGATTATACAGTGTTTACCGATGATCACAAAAAATGGCATAGTAATCTGAAATGGGACATTATTCTATGCAAACGGTTATAACATATTGTAAAATGGTTTACCAAGATCGAGGAGCATTTATTGTAAATAGATACTCATTAAATGTAATGATTATCTTATTGTAATAGTTGTTCTAGGTTATTTTGCACCGCAGATCTTAGGGTTATAATTATTTTTGTAACCTAATTTTTTGCTAAGGTGACAAAATAGAACACTATATATTGTTAAGTTCGCACCATTTTATGGGGTTGTTGAACTAATATATATGAATCATGGAGCACTTGAAGAAATTGTCAATCTTCAAGACAATCAGTTTACCGAGCAGAATAGAACACAAAGGATATCAAATTGAGCAAAATCAATGAAGGCTACCAAGCATAATAGAGCAGAGAACCATCATAGATAAGGTGATATTTTAATGAGCACTTATAGATCTGTTTCAGACAATTGAGTTGTCAACTAGCAGATAATTACCTATTACTTTCTGACAATTGTGATAGAGTTTTTGGTGAAATCTCTTAACTGAGTAGACTTAACAGTCTTTGTATAAATCTCTTAACTGAGTACACACTTCATTTAGTGTTGTTAAATCCTATAACTAGGTAGATCTAGCTGATCTAATATGTTACTCCTAATAGGGTAAGATCACCAAAAGTGATCAAAACTTGTAGCCTTAACAGGAAAACCTTTTCTACCTGCAGTAGTGAAGAATTTGTGGGTGTCATCCCCACCGCAATTTTTACCTTCTAACAAGGTTTTCTGCATTACCAAAATACTTGTGTTATGTGATTGTCATATTGATTTCATGTTGTTTACTTTCTTAAGTTAACTAGATGATTGATTTATACAATTGTATTCAAGTTATTTTGATCGGTTATCACAATATTCAATTATAGATCAAAAAGGTTTTTCAAGTAAAATTTTTGAAGGCACTGATTCACCCCTCCCCTCTCAGTACCTATCTCTCCTAATTCCAACACCCAATCAGCAGTAGGAGAACATGTTTCTCCTCCTTTCCACTGACATCTAACTCCCCTCCCTCTCTTCCTCACAATAGTCTTAGAAGCCATGTGGAGCAGGGGAACTCACGTGACTTTGATCCTCTGCATAGGTTGCTTGAAAAAATGCAAGAGAACCCACGCATGCCTACCTGTGCACCGGATGCTGGGAACAGTGCACAGGAAGATGCATGGTCAACTGAGGAAGTCGTGTGGACCACTAGGAGAAATTCTATGTAGAGTGAAGGTTTGAATGGTAGAAGCCAGTTGGAGAATTCAAATCATGGTGAAAATAGGGATCCTTCACATAGTGAAAACAAGGATACTTCACACAAATCATCTAGTGTGAAATCCATAGAGGTATCAAATTTAAACTAATTTGGTAAAATTAATACTAGAAATGATGATAATCAATTAAAGAGAATCCGTTCTCTTGAAAATGATAATACTGAATTGAGAAGATCATCAAGACAAAGGAAACTTCCAACAAAATTTTTTGATTATCAGCTAAAAAAAATTTCCAATCATCGGGTTTGGGGCATCGCCAATCGTGGGGTTTGGGGCATCACCCCGAAAAAAAATTTTGGGTTCCTATTTTCTCAGAGAATGGTAAAACCCTAATATGGCTATCTTTAGAAGTTTCCCTAAAAAGGGAAGTGCATGATATAAGCATTTTTTAGGGTTGTGAAGATAGGAGAAGTTAGTGTATTGTTGGAACATTTTTCATGCTGCCACGATTTGTCTTCAAGAGTTGGAAATCTTCTGAAAGAACTTTCATTGCAAGTGTATGGTAAACTGTAATAGTTTTGATTAATACATTGTGTAGGTTTTGGAGTACTGGGGATTTTACCGAAAGGTTTTCCCCAAGGTAAATCATTGTGTCATTCTCTATTTTCTATATGCATGGTATATGGCTGCAATATCACTATTAAAGTAGTTAACAAATCTGAAATTGTAAGGATTTAAAAGAATTTGCACAATACTTTCCTTTAGAGATTAGTGTAGGAAGATGTTTCCGCACCTGAGTTTCCTTACATAGGTGATCTAGGCCTTTCAAAGAGGACACACCTAGATAGTGGTATAGTAGAGGAGGATGAGGATCATAGAGATGAGGAGGAGCCCATCTCTGAGGGAGACCCCATGGAGGAGGAGAGAGTAGAGGAGATGCCCCCAACTGGTGATACTAGTGTGGATGTGTATGTTTTTCACGCATCACCACTAAGATCATGATGACCTCCACGTTCCCATACAGAGACACCATTGCCGAGACCTAGATAGAGTGAGTGTGGAGAGAGTAGTCACTCCATGCCCCCACCATCTAGATCCTTTGGTGTTTCCCAGGAGGGAGATCCAAGTATGGAATATGAAATTGATTAAAAATGTAACTTAATTTATGAAGAAAGAGCACTAAATTGATAAATGTATTTTCATTGTGAAGCTAGCATAGCGGAGTGGAGGAGTTTTGTATCTGAGGTTCTGAAGGATACATGTATATCCTACTGAATACTAGTCGGCGAGTGAGTCTTCCATTAGTCACAGAGATCCTAGCAGGCATGTCGATATCTTTGTGTATGTCCAACAAGAGTTGAGATTGTGCAATGAAAGAGAAGATAAAGTGATGGATAAGATATACAGGTCCCAAGAGTGCATGTGTGATATGAGCATATCGAGGAGCCACTCACGGACTACCAGTCATAGATCTATTGCTTATCATCATAGATCAGAGAGATCTGGGAGTCATCGACCATCAAAGCATAGAGATAGACAGAGTGATAGATAGGGCCATGGGCCACATATGTATCAAAACTAAAAAGATTTTATAAATGGAAAACTTTCTCTACTAATTAGTTCTATCTTTGATTACTATATTTTCATCAATATAAAACTTAACAGAAAGAAAGAAGGTGCATAAATGTATTCAAATGTAATTTTTTTGAAAGTACATAACCTATAAAAAAAACATAATTATTTTATAAGGAATACATAAATACACAAGGAAAGAAAGAAAGAAATTAAGGATAAGAACATTTAAGATGCATAATATTGATAGGTTCCTTAAGAGAAACACCATCCATATCAAAAAATTTATAAGCACCTGAACCAAAGTCTTCAATCACAATAAAAGGTCCAAGCCAATTAGGGCTAAACTTTCCTTTTTTGCCAGGTAAAGCATTCACATTTCGTTGATTCTCATATAATACTAAATCACCTATTAAAAATGATCATTCAATTACTTTATGATTATACTGCTTCTAAAGATATTTATGATAAGCTTTTATATGTTCCAAAGCATGTATTCATTGTTCATCCAACATTTCCAATTCTTGTAAGCGTTGTTCTCGAAATGTATCCTTGTCGATTATCCCATGAAATGAAACACGTAGAGAAGGTATTTCTAATTCAAAAGGCATAATAGCATCAGTACCATAGACAAGATTGTAAGGAGAAGTACCCATAGCAGTACAAACACTATTCCTATAAGCCCATAAAGCATAGGTCAATTGGGTATGCCAATCTTTCACATGCTTGTTAACTTTTTTTCTCAAAATTTGTTCAATGATTTTATTTGATGCTTTAGCTTGACCATTAGATTGAGGATAATAAGGAGTTGAAAATCTATGTTGAATTTGATATTTCTCCAAGAATTTCATGACTTCTTTGTTCTTAAAAGAGGTACCATTACTTGAAACTATCTTCGAAGGGATACCAAATCGTGTTATAATATTGTTAAGGATGAAATCACAAATAACATTTGCGATTGTTGAATGAAGAGGGATAGCTTCTACCCACTTTGTAAAGTAATCTGTACCATTCAAGATGTACATATGTCCTTGAGAAGAAGCTGGTGAGATTTTTCCAATAAGGTCAACCCCAAATACTAAAAGGCCATGGAGAAACTTGATTACGAAGCTCACGAGCAGGAGCATGAATCAAATTACTATGTTGTTGAAATTGAGGACATTTCTTAACAAACATGAAAGAATCTTGTTCCATTTTTTGCCAATAATATCTCATTCTAAGAAGTTTATTAACCAAAGACTTTCCACCAAAATGTCCCCCACAAGAACTAGAATGAGATTCTTCCAAAGCTACCAAAATTTTGATTCTATTAAGACATCTTAATAGTAAACCCTCATAAGAACATTTGTAAAGTGTGTCTCCTAAAATTATGTAACATGATGCAAGCTTCCTAATATGATTACATGTGTTCCTTATTGTTGATTCAGGAAAAGTACAATCTTTCAAAAAATGAAAGATATGAGAATACCATTCATCCAAATGTAAATTGAAACAATCAAAGGTAACCTTATTAGAAATTGTAGGGTTTTTAAGAGTTTTTATGGTAAAGTAAAAAATTTTGGTGTTATTCTCAAGACAAACCAAAGAAGCTACACTTGCCATAGTGTATGCATGTCGATTATCTTTCCTAGGTAAAGTTTAAATTGTATAAGAAGAGAATTGTGAAAGCACATCAAGAGCCAAATCTCTATATTGTGTCATTTTATCATTCTTAGTCTAATAACCTCCTTTAATTTGTTCAACAATCAATTACAAATCTCCATATTGTTAGATTAGGTGAAATACTAATCTCCCAAGAACACCTGCATGCATAAACCTGTCACATGGAAGAAGAAAAGAATAGAAAGCAAGAAAGTCATGGAGGCCAAAAAGCCAGAGACATCTTATGGACATGCAAAGAGAAATTGTATTCCAAGATTCTCTAAAAAGAATGTACAAAGGGTTCAACCATATAGGTGAACAATAAAACCCTAAAGCTATAAAGCAAAAAATAAAGCTAGGTTGCACATTATAATTAATAAATATATTAATTATAATGCACCTAAAAGATAGCTTAAGTAAATAGAGTAATAAATGACTTAATTAATTAAACCAAAGTGATTTAATTAATAAGCATAAAGTATGATTACTCTAACACCCCCCCTTAAGCGTAGCTCAAGAGGGAAGCTAACCTAGCATAGCTATGAAAGCAGAAAATGGGTCCCGGCAACAAGGCCTAATTAGGTACCCAAGTACAAGAAATAAACTAGATGAAGGAAACAAAGCCTCCAATCTAGGGAATGTCCCAAAGAAAGGAACAAGAAAGAGCATGAAGCATCTCCGAAGCATGAAGCTGCAAACACTGTCAGAAGAATACTGCTGGAACCCCCACTGAAATAGTGCATGACCAGGTAGAGAAGAAAAAGTCTGAAGAGCTGATCAATCAAAGAGGTGACCTCCAAAATAGGAATGAATGAGTGTCTATATAGTAGATGAACCATCTCACCGAAATGCATAGGTGCCTAGCCACTGCATCCGCCTAGTACATAGGAATAAAAACTGAATACGTAGATCACTCAACCGAACCAAGGAAGCAATAGAGCCAACAGGTGAACCCCCCCATAATGCTGAACAGGGAGAGGGGTGACAGGAACACTGAAATGCAATGCCAAAAACATCTGCAAGAAGAAGAATCAGGAACACCAACAGTGCAACAGAAGTACACGCACAGGATAAAGGGCGGTGTCGAAGAAGAAGAATAGATCTTCTGGACACACAGCATGGGCTAATGTCATGGAAGGTACACTCACTTGACAAAGGTGGATGAGCACAAAAGGCAAAACATCATAACCCCCCATGGCACTTTATAACTGAGTGCGAGTACAAACAAACACAAGGTGTACAAGATCCCAAATATGCAAAAGTAGGCACTTTATCTCAGTGCATTTATAGAAAAAAGAATGCAACAGTGGAGATATATACAAAACTCAAAAGAAGAAGGAAAGAAGAACAGTGAGAATAGAAGCAGAAGTCATCCCAAGAATGTAGATCCGTGGACCTGTAAAAGCCAAGTAGTCCATCTGAGTGTAGAAAATCAAAACTCAATGGAAGAAGAACCTAGTATAGAAGCTGGAAATAAGACCTCTGAAACTGAAAAGTACACTGAACAAGCTTTCCGAAAATACCAAGTTTGCTGAAAACTGAGCCCGAATGTGAGAGATATAGTGTCCGGAATGCAAAAAGTACCCGTGACTTTGACTGGCAGAAAACCCCTACAAATGGAAAAATCAAACAACCAAACTGAAAAAAACAGAACGATCTCGGAACCAGCTTTCCGTTGATATCTTGTTTGGCAAAAAACGCCATCGTATGCTCAAGTTACGGCAAAAACAGTGACAGGTGCTCTGGCAGGCACCTAAAAAAGAAAACCTCTGAATTCAACAGCCTGGTGCGAAAAATGGAAGAAGAATCTGGAAAAAAGCTCTCCAGATAAAACGACCATCTCGGAATCATCTTTCTGATGATGTCTTGTTCGCCCACTAACTCCTTCGTATGAGCAAGTTATGCCAAAAAAAGCATCAGGTGCTCCAGGAAGGCAAAAAAGCAGTCCTGCCTTCAAAGACATGGTACAAAAAACGAAGCAAAAAAATTGAAAAGAAACCTCCATAATTGCGTTCGTCTTGGAAAGAGCTTTCCGATGATATAAAAAACTCCCAAATACGCCTCCAAATGAAGAAGTTATGGCCCTGGAGGCCGAGGCTGCACAGCTGGACTTTGGAATTAAGCCATGCAAAAAAAATTTAAAAAAAAACACCCCACAAAAATACCGCCAAAAAACTGCTGACGTCACCGAAAATCCCGCCCGCATTTAAATAAACCGCCGGTGTTTGAGGCTGAAACCGCCAGCGGACCCCGGCGGTTCCGGCGGTAACCGCTGCGGAAGCCGCAGAGCGGGGGCCGGGAGTTGGTGGCGGGTTGGGAGGTGGCGGGAAGCGGTGGCGGGTGGGTGGAGCGGGGGCCGCAGTGCCCCTGCATTTTTTTTATTTTTTTTGATATGCGTGCAGACTGTACGGCCTGCCTCGGGATGCGTGCAGTCCCGAGGCTAAAAATTTTTTGCCTCTGATGCCACTGTGTCCAAAATGGACAAGTTTTATATGGATTTAGGGGTTCTTGGGCCTTCCGGACACAATGGTGGTGTCCGTTTTTGCCCAAGGTGAGCCAAATTTTGGCTCCCCCCAGATCCACAAAAAAAAACTTATGAAACCCTTAAAAACCTCTTGCTTCTGAAACACTTCAACAAAATACGAACAGCGAGCAGCAAGATGGCTCTGATACCATGTTAGATTAGGTGAAATACTAATCTCCCAAGAACACCTGCATGCATAAACCTGTCACATGGAAGAAGCAAAGAACAGAAAGCAAGAAAGTCATGGAGGCCAAAAAGCCAGAGACATCTTATGGACATGCAAAGAGCAATTGTATTCCAAGATTCTCTAAAAAGAATGTACAAAGGGTTCAACCATATAGGTGAACAATAAAACCCTAAAGCTATAAAGCAAAAAATAAAGCTAGGTTGCACATTATAATTAATAAATATATTAATTATAATGCACCTAAAAGATAGCTTAAGTAAATAGAGTAATAAATGACTTAATTAATTAAACCAAAGTGATTTAATTAATAAGCATAAAGTATGATTACTCTAACACATATATTTGCAAGTGTTTGATGTTAAGGGATGAAGCTACTCACAGGCCAGCTATAAGAGCTTCATACTCTACAATGTTATTAGTACAAGGAAAGGTTAATTTGTATGATAAAGGGATTGGTTTTTTTGTAGGAGGGATCAAGATAATACCGACACCAAAACTTGTCTTACATCTAGACCCATCAAAATATAATTCCCAAACATCTTCCTAATGAATAGCTAGTATATTTTCATCAGGGAATTCTATTGAGGTAAAGCATGTATCAGAATGAGGACAAGGAGCTTCAGCCAAATAATCTGTTAAATCTTGTCCCTTAATTGACTTCTAAGAAATGAAATTAAGATCAAATTTTGTAAGTAACATCACACACTTTTCCAAATGACCAGATAGATCAATTTTTGAGAAAAGATGCTTCAAAGAATCAAATTTAACAATCACATTGACTTCAACATTTAGAAGATAATGTCTGAGTTTCTGGCAAGCATAAACTACAGCTAAGCATTATCTTTCCAAATCTACGTATCTTGTTTTGTAATCAAGTAAATTCTGACTAATGTAATACATAGGTATTTCCTTACCTTCACTATCATATTGTGCTAACAATGCACTCACCACTTTCAGAGTGGTTGAAGTATACAAATGAAAAGGTTTATCAAATTTAGTTGGTTGCAAGATAGAAAGATTGACGATATACTCCTTAAATTTCTCAAAGGATTGTTTACATTCATCATTCCAAGAGAAAGTGGTATCCTTTCCAAGCAAGAAAGTAAAAGGAATAGTTCTATTAGCTAAGTTGGAAACAAAGTGATGAATAGCTTAAATTTTTCCTTGTAAACTTCATAATTGAGAAATATTCTTAGGAGGAGGCATATTAACAATAGCTTCAATCTTTTCATTATCTACTTCTATGCCTCTCTTAGAGATTATAAATCCTAATAATTTACCAGAATCAACTCCAAAGACACATTTCTTAGGATTCAACGTCATGTTGTAACTTCTAATCCTTTCAAATATATTTCATAAAATGCTAATATTATCTTCTCTTTGTATAGATTTTTCCAAGATATCATCCACATAATCCTCAAGAATCTTATGAATGTAATCATGAAAAATCAAGGTCATAGCTCATTGATAAGTTGCTCCTACATTTTTTAATCCAAAAGGCATCATGACCCAACAAAATTTTCCCCAAGGTTTTATAAATATGGTTTTAAATTGATCTTAATGAGGAATAAATTTTTGATTATAGCCTGAAAAACCATCCATAAAATATAATAAAGCATGACCCGCTGTTGAATCCACAACCATATCAATATTAGGTAACGGGAAATCATCTTTTAAGGATGCTTTGTTTAAGTCTCTAAAGTCAGTACACATCTTTATCTTATTTTCTTCTTTTGAAATGGGTACAATATTTGAAATCCAATCTGAATAATCAATAGGATGGATAAATCCAAAATCCAATAATCTTTCAATTTCAGCCTTAACTAATAAAGCAATTCATGGATTCATCTTTCAAATTTTCTTCTTCACAGGTTTTACATTTGGTTTGAGAACAATGTTGTGAGTAACAATCTTAGAATCTATTCGTGGCATATTCAAATATGTCCAAGAAAAAGTGTCCTTAAATTCAAGTAAAAGAGAAACCAGTTGATCACGTTCATCCCGATTCAAACATTTCCTAATTTTTATCATCTTTTCAGAGTCAATTTCATCCATTTGAATATCAACAATCTCAGTTATAAGAAAATCACTTTGTATCGGAGAATCCATTGGTAAAGAAGAAATGTTTTGTTCATCATTTTCTCCAAAATAAGCATCTATACTTAAACAATAAGGCTCTATAAGGATTGAATCCTAATCCATATGTGTGATCATAAATTTCATTGTCCAAAGGAACTTGTATACCTTTCTCATATCTACCACATCCTTTCCCATTAAATCCTGACTTCTTAAGAAAATGATAACCAGAACCATATCGATCAGCCATATCAGATGGACTCCAAGGAGAGGCGTATGTCACAATATCATAGCAATCAGGTTTTATTGTTTCAATTGTTTCTTCAATCGAGGTGACAACTAAGTTACTTTTTAATTCCTCATAAAGCGGGGAAGGAGTAAAAACTTGTTTTTCAAATTCACTTTGTTGTTTCATAAATTCCAAATCAGAGACCTTATATTCTCCAATGAAAGTAGGATTAAAGTCCAATGTTCCCCAATCATCCTCGGTCAAAGAAGAAGATGGAGCTTCAGGTTGCTTTATCTCAGGTTGTTTTTCAATCTCTTTGCTTGGTTGAATATGCTCAGAAATTTTAACATATTCTGCATTTAAGCAAGGATTCAACGCATCATCGGCATGTAATGTATACATTAAGTTGTTATAGATAAACCTAACCTTGCGATAAAGAGTAGAAGGAACTACATACATAGTATGTAGCCAAGGTCTACCTAAAAGAAGGTTATAATTAAGAGGTCCAAGCATAACGTAAATAGGTGTATTTAGAATAACTGGACCAACTTTAATAGGTAAGGTAGTAATGCCCAAAGTTCTTTTTGCAATATTGTCAAATCCATGTATAGGGACATTATCAGGTTGAATAGTTGTGAGATTGGCCTTAATTTCCTTAAGCATATCCAGGCTACAAACATTAAGCCAGGATCCATTATCAATTAATGTTCTATGAATGATACTTTGATTAATAGAAATAGCAACCATAAGAGCATCATATTGATTTTGCACCTCAGGAGAAGGTAGATCATCATCAAAAAACATAATAGGAGGTATAGAAGGCATAGTATGCATGCATTCCAAAATAGAATGATTGTTCTCTTGATTAGGAGGCAAAGTAGGAAGAGTGGATAAAGCCTTTAGCAATGCCTTGTGATATGTCGGGGAAGTTTGAAGCAATTCCCATAAAGATATCTAAGCAGGAGTAGCATGTAATTGATCAACTAAGTCATACTCCTTAAAGGTAGAAAGAAACCTAGGAACTTGAGGAAGCATAGGTTGAGAAGGCGGTAAAGAAATCAGAACAGTAGGCTAAGGGTTATTTCATGTGTGATAAGCATGTGAGATGGAATCTTTGTTATCAAATAAATCCAAAGGATCTCTAGGTTTACCCTTAATTGTTATTCTAGGACATCCTTTTACCATCAACAAAGGTTTAGGATATATCATTTTAGGTTTATCAATGTTGCAAATAGTGGGACATGAAGGTAACCATGCACACACCCTATGGTAAAGGTCAATTGAAGAGGTTGTGGAGGAGAGTGAAATAGGAATAGGATCAATGGAGATCTCATTTGAACAGTTTCCATCCTCACTACCATGTACCTCATTAAGGGATCTATCCTTTTGTACAATATTAAAATCCTCATCAAAGTATTCAAAATAAAAATCATACATGTTGAACATAAAGTAGCACCACATGCATGAAAAATGTAAATATTTTTGTATTTTTAAAGGAATTTTGCAAATTTTTTTGTATTTTTGAAATATAAATGCAAGGGCATAAAATAAATCTACTTTTATAAGCATGTAAGATCTAACACAAGATGAAAATCTAACACCAAAAAGAAAGATTTGTTGTAAACAGGTTCACCAAAATGTAATGGAAGAAAAATGAGTATAGGTAGGGTTTTTAACAATGTCCCTAATAAAGATCCCAAATGGCTATTCCCCACAATACATATGAATTGATAACAATGTAAATCTAGAAATGCTTGAAATTAGATAAGATTAAATACATACCTCATAATAAAGCTAATCTAAAAATGCCTATTTTCTGGTGTCTATGTTTAGTTTCAAGAAATTCTGCAATCGGATCTAGGACAGGAAAATAGAGGCAAAGAAAACCTAGAAAACTTTTTCAATTCTGAGGAAGGTCAACCTTGACCCAAGGATAGGGGTAAGATCTTACCCCAGGTTACAATCTTACCCCTAAAATTTGACCTTGACCTGCACTGCTCTGAAAGAAATTCTATTCATGGATCTTAGAAGTTTGGTAAAAAGGGTACTCAGATATGCTCTGCAACTCCTGAAACAACGACTGTAGATATCTAAAAATTGTGTTTCGGGTGGCTATAGAGGGTTTTTCCTTAGTCAAACCCCCTATTTTGGTGATCTCCACCTCCACAAATAGCCAGGTGTAATAGAGTATGTGTGTATTGAATGTGTAATGCCAAGATCTAATCCTCTAGATTGAAACCCTAGCATGAATTGATATGAGAAAACAATGCATAGATTTGAATGTGATAAGAAAGAATACCAAGCCCCCAAGGCTAAAGTACTCTCATCAAAATCACAATCCTTAATTGCTACCCCATTATTGTATCTTTGAATGCTTGAATATTGAAAATGGTAGATCAAGGAAGAAGGAATCTTTCTTTCTCCAAGAAATGTCCACAATGGCTTGTCCACAAAAATGTTTTATATCAACAAGACCTTGATCTTCTATGCCATCCTCTTGCAATATTTCCTCATCACTTCACCATCATATGTTTTCCTTAATTGATTATGTCTCCACTTTATGGATACTTGGTGCCTAGTCCTTGTTGTTGTGTAAATGAAGGCAAGAGAGAGTCCTTATATAGAGGTTTCAAGGTAGGGCTCCTCGGGAAATGTAAGGGCCCATAATTCAAAATTTACCTTGAATTATGGTCCAATCAAAATAACCAACTAAGGAGGCAAAATAATTAAATGAATCTCAAATTAAAACCCTTTCGCATTCGGATTCGGAAGCCCGACATTGATTTCAAGGTCCTCTAGGACCAAAATTTGAAAAGGGGGATCAGATCCCAACAAAGGTCAAGGACAACCTTAACTTTGACCTAGTTCAAATTCAACCTCGACCTTGACCTAGTTCAAATTCGACCTCGACCTTGACCTAGGGGTCTAGATCTAGTCAATGTAGAGAACAGGAGGTTCTAGAGATGCCTAGAGACTTGGAAATGATGACAGAATAGGTCAAAGTGCCAAAAAATGACACAAAGGCCTATGATGAACATGATGAAGGCTAGGACCTATGCCTAGATCCTACCTAGAAAATAAAGCCATAGAGAAGGGAAATCAAGGAGAATCCTCAGGATCCTAACCCTTATTTCACCTAGAATGAAGGAATCAAGTTCAAATGCATCCTAAATGCAAGTCTATCATGATAAATGCACTAAAAGAGGGTGCTAAACCTATCAAGATGGAAGTGCTTCCATTTTAAGATGATATAGTTTTTATTTAAGGTTTTCCCTAGAATTGAATAATGAATCATACACATTGATCTACTCTTATTTTTTGTACAACTACTACTATTCTTTTATATTTTAAGATTACATGGAGGGTTTTAGTTTTCAAGGTTGGTGACTTAATGGGTAACAAAATTGCATACAACAATTAAAATATCAAAAAAAGAAGTTACAACAAAAATATGAAATTGTAAAAAATATATCTACTTATTAGCCCTATATCAAACTCAAACAATTCTCATAAAACACTATTGGTTAATTGATTCATCACTACAATTTAACTATGAAAATTGAGCTTAAAATGCCCAATGAGAAAAAATAATTGAACCTAAAATTGAAGAGTTTTTATATTATTGAACAAATTTCCTCTGCATTTAGAGATGCAACTCCCTTGTATGATAAAAACTTAAGGTTTTGAGTATTCCTTTTTGGGGCTAGAGAAGTGGTGATGGATGTGGAATTGGTCGCATAGATCTTTCATGTGTTGGTTTTCAAATGGTGTTCCATGATCTATGACTATGGTGGAGGGGATGCCAAAGCAGTAGATGATGTGGTAGAGGACAAATTTAGATATCTAGACACTAGTAGTAAGGGTGACGAGAATCACTTCAACCCACTTTGTGAAATATTCAGTGGTTGTGATGATATATTTGTGTCCATCCAAGGAGAGGGGGGTTATCTTACCAAAGAGGTTGAAGCCCCAACATGAGAAAGATCACAACGGTGAAATGGGATGCAGGTCGTATGCTGGGGCATGAATCAAATTAGCATGTTGTTGACATGGTAGACATTTCTACACTAATTTTCAAGCATCGTGTTCTATAGTGGGCCAATAATACCCTACTCTAAATAGATACTTTTCTAAGACCATACCACTCATTTGAGCACCTCAAATTCTACAATTTACCTCTTTTAAAGCTTGGGTGGCCTCATTCGAGTCTAAACACTTAGAGAGGACATTATGATATCCACAACGATATAAGGTGTTAGCTATCAGAGTGTAGCAAGATGCTATGTGAATGAGGTTTTGGTGTTGGGTGTTTGTGAGGTGGGGGGATATAATACCATTTTGTAGATAAGCATGAGTGTCATGGTACCACAGGGACTGGGGACCAACCAAGACACATACCATTTCTAAATCAATGTTCTCATAAGTGAGCAAGTGTAGATGCTTGACTAAGAATTCATATTGTGTTGCGTCACGAGGTATTTCAAGTAGGGACTTGATGGTTTCCATTGTGTTGGTTACCTTGTTTTTTAACCTAGGTACTTGTATGAATTAAAGGCTCAAAATTTTCTCTTTCATCATATCCACTAAATCCTTGTAGGGTAATAGCTTGTCATCCTATTGCTTCCCAAAACCACAGATTGTAAATCCAAGAGTTTTTCCAATTCTCCTATTGGATTGCTTCAATCAGTCTTGGCCAATGAATAGGAATAATCTAATTCCCCTGCACTTTAGGCTTCGCTAAACCTAGGAGGGTAAACCCTCACCCCAAACACAAAGGTGTTATTCTATAGAGAATTTAAACTTCTTTGATTTCTCAAGATGGAAAATGTTCCTTGAGATTAATTAGAATAAGAATGTTTTCTTATTACTTATGTTTGATTTCTTTAGTTTTGTTGTAAATACTTGAAAATGAATGATATAAGAAAAAATGTTGTGAGTATGGAAATAATATACTGGTAACTTTGAATATACAAGAATGAAATGAAATAACTAAAATGCTCATGCAAATGTAAAAAACCTTCTTTGAGATAATACATAGGCCAGTCCCTTATCCAACTAATTCGGCAAAATGTAGTCTAGTTTTGTTTGAACCATCATGTACACTCTGCAATTCAATTTTATATTCCTCCCTCTATGACATCAAGGATAAATCGATTATAATATTTATCTTAGTCTAAATGAATTTAATTCCTTGTCATAACTCTTGATATTCAAAAATAAATATTAACTTCAATTTTACGACATCTAATAGATAAAAGGTAATCCTTAAAACTGAAAATTGCAAAGGACCAATTCAATCAAAAACCACAAACCTACTTCCTCAACCTTGGATCTAGGAAATAGGTTTTCTTTGTATTAATCAAAAAAGTGAATACAATTGGTTTGCATATTAATTGTAGTCATCTATCCATGAGTACTCTCTATTACAATATATTATCAATATTAAAACCAAAAAAATTCTCTCAAAGCATCAGTTGTGGTATCCCATTTTATACAAAATTGATGGGATAAAAATAAGCTTCCAACTGATGCATCTATTCCTAAGTCTAACTAACTACAATCGACAGCTTTTAATTACAACTAAAAACTAAAACAAACTAATCCAAAAAGATAGTATCTTCCTCATCATCCCAATCTTTAGTCGACACCTCGGGGGCCCTCAAATATTCATTTATCCATTTTGAAATCTCAACGTGTGATGGTCATTTTAATTATGATATTTTAGGAATATCCAAAAGAATATCTCATCATTTTCTCCATGTTATTAGATGGACTTCACCCTGAAACTTGGTGAATTTGGTTTCCAAAGAAATGACTTTGTCCAAGAGAATATTAAAATTATCGATTTTAAAATCCTTCTCCTTTTCTAATTGGGTTAAGATCCTTTTAGGCAAAGCTTCGTATTCATTCCTCCATGTTTGAAGATCTTTTAACTTCCCCCCTTCATCAACAATTTAAGAGATAGACCAATATTTATTTAACACAAAAGTCAATAACTTATGTTCTATTTTGCCCTCCTCCTATTCTATATAACTCAAGTTATTTGAAATGGTTGCTAATATTTCTACAGTGGCCTTAATCTGTGGTGGAGCATCTGGGTCCCTCCTTGTCACTTCATATAATTTGTTCAATTCAAAATGGGATGGCTTCCATTTCCTCAGCAATTCTATCAGCATGGGTTTACTTTGTTTAAAAGTATCTATCATATGAGTAAGGCTATTATACCCCTCATGAACTTCATCACACTTATTTAAAATACACTTTAGTCTAAATGATAGTACCTCTTCTATGTTCATAAAAACACATTTTTCATGGGCATCGTTGGGCAATTTCCATATCTTTTGGTGATGATCTTATTATAATATAAGGAACAATCCTTGGGGTTGTCATAGTCCCAATGCCTCTTGGATATTTTAATTGGATAATATCACTCTCCATCAATGCATTCAAATATGACTCATTTATTAATCTGTTCATCTCCATTTCCCTGATTTAATCTTATCCTGCATATGCTTTACCTGTGCTTTATTATACATTTCCCTATGCATTAATTCTGAATTTGATGCCAATGGGTTGGTGGTGTCTATAGTGTGAACAATGACTATTCTTTCTCGGCCTTTTGTCATATCAACCAGCTTGGGTTTTTTATCTCCTTTAAAACTCACCCATGTAGCCAGAGTCTTTATTTTTGGATCAAAACTAGATCCCTCAAACTTTTCTAAAGTATCAAACTCAACAAAAAATGTAGGATCATCTTTCTTCCTCACTTGATCCAATAGAAATAATTCTTTTAAAGTAAGTTCAGGCATAATTAACATGTTTTTATTCTTTACAATCTCCCTAGCTTCTTGAATGGTACATGTTATTTCATCTAGATGGAGATCATCAACCATTTGTCTAATAACTGCTTCATGTTGGGGTTCCTCAACATCCTCAAGCCTTGCTTTCTTCTTCTCCACAAAATCATTCATCTTATATTGTATCTAGAAATCCTTAAATTCGTGTGTCTTTGTGAAATCGTCTTCTTGCAAGAATCTAAGAGGGATGGTTTCTCTTTCATCATTAATATCAATTTGAGTTTCATTCTAAATAGTATGCACCTTATAACCATGGACCTCTTCTTGAAACATAATGGATGGAGATGATGGCCCAACTTCCTTATTTCCCCTCAATTCTCTTAAGATATGTGCCACCTTTGCTAAGTCACATTCATCATCGAAGTCATTATATGAAACCAATGGAGAAACACCTACTTCATTTTAAACTTGAGGTGGAGATTCTAAATCTGAATCATGTATAATTAATTTCCTTCATTTCTTAGGAGGGTAAAAAGCCTTTTCAACTTCCTTGGGTTTTTCTACTTACTCGCTGATTTTACACAATTCTTCAAAATTTTGAATGTACTTCTCAATTCTTAAAACTTCAAGTTTTTCCTCATCATAAAATCTAGGCTTTCCAACTTTTAGCCTTTCTGCTTCAATTTTCAACAAGGTTCCTCACTTTTGGACCTTTTGGATAATGGCTAAAGTCTGATCACCATTTCTAATAACATCTTCATCAATATTTAATTGATGTTTGTATTTGGAAATCATAGATTGGATATGCCCTTCCGGATCATAATCTATACCATTTTCACTGTCCAATCTAAAATTATTCTTGATATACTCTTGTACTGCATTCAACATATTTGATCTAATAGTAAATCCAACAAACTTTACACTATGAGGCATGTATGTGCCTTTCTTCCTTGGAACTATAATCTCCTTCTCTAACCATAACATTTTCCATATAAATTCCAGAAACCCTATCCTTTCTGTTACATGAATAGATAATTTATGTGGTTGTTGTCTACATCCATAGATTATGATCAACATATACTTTGTCTTGCAAATCCAATCCCCAAAATTATTTGGATACTTCTTCTCAGGCAGATATTCCTTAAGTCTAAGCATATATTTTACTTTTTGTGGAACCCTTTCCTTTTGGTGTCCCAATAACTTGAAAATCCACATAAAAAAAACATCATGGAATTTGTTGAAGTCACAGTCTTTGTTGTTTTTATCTTAGGCTTTGCACCATAGCTAGACTAACAATTTATTTCCTTTCCCATCATTTGTAGCCAGTTTCAACGAATTCTTGAATTCTGAAACATTCTAGTATAGAATCAAATGCAATAACAAAGAATAATTTTTGAATGATCTGGTGGTTTTCCAATCCACCAGTTGTTGATGCAATAGCCTTTCAATCTCTGTAGAAAAATCAAATTATAGGTAGCAATTAGGTTTTTGGATCCTCATTGACATGTACATGAAGTCAAGAGGCATTTTTGACTTGGCATCTTGTCCACACAATTGAGCCCATGCAAAGTATGTATTCTGGAGAAAACCCATAAAGTTATTAGTTAAGTATGGGCCTTTGATGTCCACTAGAATCACCCTATTATTGGCACCTCTCTTCATGAAATATGAAACTTCCTTGAAACCTGTTGCTTTCACCATTCTCTCGTAATCAATGGAAAATTGTTCTCTGTCGATCTTGGTCAGGGCCTGTCTACTCAAATTAAAACATTCCTCTATATGCCCTAGATATCTTTACAAACGGTGAACCATCCACTCTTCTGGTCATCCTGATTCTTGTCTTATAGTGCTCCACTAGAATGTTTATCAATTCCACATCAACACACACATTTGGCACTATAAATTTTTCCAAGTCTAACTTACATGGGTTACATCTTGACTCCTTCTCACCTCTATTTGCATAAAAGAACCAGAACAGGGATGTACAAGAAATAGGAATCGTTGAATCTCTACATTCTCTCCATTCATCTAAGAAGACATTTTTGGCTCCGGTATCCACCGAACCTGGTAGTAGACTGAGTAATGTGTACTGCAAAGGCTTTTCCTTGATAGCTTTCATTTTCTCTGAGACCTCTTTCTTTGCATTTATCTCTTTCTTTATAGACATTTTAATTTTAAAATAATGTAGCAATTACATTCCCAGATGAGAAATTTTACTTACTAGTTCAAAAGGTGCAAGCTCGTATTTCCTTTTCTAGCTCTACTTGCTTCAGTTTTCTCAACTTAGTCTCCAATGTTTTTAGTAAATCGAGTTAGATAATTCCTTCCTTATAATCGATTATATTTATTGCCCATTAATTCCAATATTCCTCATGAGACACTTCAAATGTGTGAAAAATGTGTCAGAACATTTCAGTCATCAATTCCACCAACTCTTCACTAAATGTTCACTTTTCTCTATTTTGCGATCTCTTAATCCACTATCTGTGTAATAGAAAAATTTTGCTATTTCACAAGTCATTTTTTTACCTTCACTCAGATGCAAAATTTCACTATTTTGCAGTAGTGAAAAAAGCCTTTAACACATGTTTTAAAAGGGGATGTCAAGTCCTAATCTTTTTCACATCTAATTTCTAAGTGACCTTCACATGAAAAGAATAAAATCAAAAAATTGGTTTAACATATCCTTTATTTGGAACTCATCCATGACTTGTTTGATGATGAGTTGAGAATCTCTGAATACTTGTAACTCTATGATGTTCCATTGGATAGTTGTCTTGAGGCCTGAGATGAGCACCTCAATTTTTGCAATGTTATTGGTATAGGGGAATCCCAATTTGAATGATTTTGGGATATAGTCACCTTGAGGTGTGACAAAGAGAATCCCTTCTCCTAATCTATGTGATGTGTATGACCTGTCAAAATATAGCTTCCATATTGGTCATTCTTTGATCATACATAGATGCTCATTACAAAACTTTGTGACCGAAGGATATGCATCCACCAGAGGTGCCTTAGCTAGTTGGTCTGTGATGGCATGGCCTTTGATTTCCTTCTTGTCTACATGTTGGATGTAAAATTATCAAAGGAGCATGACCCACTTTTCCATTCATCCTATGAGGGTTGTGCATGACAGGAGATAATTGAGCGGATCTATTTTGGAAATGAGCTTAACTGTGTGACTAAGCATATAATGGCATAGATTTTGGGTAGAAAAAACTACTGCAGGGCATGCTTTTTCCATGGGGGTGTAATTGATTGCATAACCCACAAGTGCACAACTAATGTAATAGATGGAACACACTTTATTGTTATTGTCAAGCTATGCCATTTTTTCCCCCAGTGTCGTAGTAGTGGATGATACGTACAAAATAAGTGGTTCCCCTAGAGTAGGTGGCACATAGATTGGTGGATTTTCTAGGTATTCCTTAATTTTCTCAAAATTTCTTTGGCACAAAGATCCCATTTGAAGTTGTCATCATTTCCTAGTAGGTAGGTGAATGACTGGCACTTGTCTGCAAGCTATGATATGAATCCTTTGACAGATTATAGTTTGCCTTGTAAACTCTATAATTTATTGAGTGTCCTAGGGGGAGGCATTTCCATGGTAGCTTTGACCTTTTTAGGATTGATCTCTATGCCTTGGCATGATACAATGAACCCTAGGAGCTTTATTGATGTGACCCCGAAGACACACTTCTTGGGATTGAACTTTAGACCATAATGATGGAGACGGTCAAAGACACATTCCAACACATTGAGATGGTCTAACCTTGTCTTTGACTTTGCCAGGATTTTTTCCACATAGTCCTCCAAGATTTTTTGGATCATGTCGTGAAATATAACTGCCATGGCTAGTTGATATGTTGTCCCTACGTTCTTTAGACCAAATAGCATCATGTTATAGTAGAAGGTACCCTATGTGGTCATGAAGGTTGTCTTGTGCTAATCTTATTTTGCAATATGGATTTGGTTATAACCAGAGAAGCCATCCATGTGTGACAACATCTCATGCCGAACAATAAGGTCCACAATCATATCAATTTTGGGTAGCAGGAAATCATCATGTAGGCATGCCTTGTTGAGGTCATGAAAGTCAGTACATATTTGGATCTCCCTCATGGCTTGGAAACTAGCACCATATTGGAGATCCATTATGAATAGTCTATGGATCAGATGATTTTTTCTTGTGGAAGCATTTCCATCTCTTCCTTAACTATCAAGGCCACCTTGGGGTACATCTTTTGGAGTTTCTATTTGAATGGCTTGGCACTTGGGTCAACTACAAGATGATGGACAACCAGGGTAGGATCTAATCCAGGAATTTGAGAATATGACTATGCAAATTTTACTATGACCTCCTAGAGAAGTGTGATGAAGGTTGCTTCCTCTTCCTCAGATAGGGATGTTGTGATGTATGTTATTCTAGGACACTTTTCAGTTCCCAGGTTAACAGGCTTGGTTTCTTTGATGAGTATTGATGACTGCTCTAGATTGTAGTCATGGATAAGAGGAATAGGTATGTCTTCATCTTTTGGCACCTCAGAGAGGCTTTCGCTAGAAGATGTGCCCTTTATTTTTACTTTTTTGGAGTCAATAAGTGCCCCAAAGGGGTTTTCACAAAAGAACTTGTTTTGTTCTTTCTTATTTTCACTTTTGCAGCTAAAGACTTCCTCTTCCCCAAAGTATCCCTTAGGGTCTAGCTTATATACATGCGTTGAGGTGTTCTCATGATCTTGTTGTTGTTTTGATGCTCCCATGAATCTTAGGATTGCATCCTCACTTTGGAACTCATCAATATGTGCAATGCTTGGTTGGTCCCAATCTATGAGTTTAGGGTGGATGAGTGGGAGGTCAATAAGTTTGATGGATAGTTGGTGGAGGACACAATTTCTGGGGAAAGTTTCATCATCAAATATATCATCATAGGATTTTTTTATTTCTTCTTCTAGGGTATTTTAAACTTCCATGATTTCACCCTAGATATCCATGAGGGTAACATTGGGCAAATTAGTGCCTCCAGTTGTGTCACCATAGCCTTGTACATGCAAGTGAGAGGTTTTGTGACCAAATACAAGGGATATATGTCTTGGTTGTTGAGAGTCTTCAAGTGGTTACTTCATACCACCCTCCTTAGGTCCTAGACCATCACCTTGATAATTGCATTGTTTTGTGGCCCACTTGTGTGACATGGGGTATTTTTCTTTGAATTACCCAAGGACATTAGTGTTAGGAGGTAGCGGATCTTTGTATATCTATTTGTTGATATTGGGCTCCATCTCTTGACTGCTCAAGATGCCATGAGACAAGAACATGGATGATCTCATTTTCTTTTCTTTTGGTTCCTCATGTTGGGTTGTGCTTTGGTGAGATGGGCACCACTAAGTATGTGGGTCCAGTGGTAGGGCCTCTACTGCGAAGGCATCAATTGGGTTATTTTCACCATAGCCCCTATTTTTTATCTTGACAGTGGAAATATTGGAGGTAAGGGTTATTTTTGGATCACAATGGGATTGGGAGGAATTGGAAATAGAAGTGCCAATGTCAATTCTGGGATAATCGATGTAGTGAGGAAATGAGGCATCCAATGCATGACAGTATGCAAAGGGTTGGGGATCAGCATGGATGGTGATTTTTGTGTCTTGATGTGGGAATTTGATACACGTATAGTAGGTGGAAGGAATGACTTTAATGGATTGAATCCAAGGTCAGTTGAGGAGAATTTTATAAGGGAGGTCACGATCAACAATGTGACACACAGTCTCTTGTATTGCAAGATCTAGTTTGATGGGTAACAAAATGGTACCTTTTGAAGTACGCTCCAAGTTGTCATAGGCCTTGATGGTAATGACTTCATGTGAGAATTTTACTTTAGTATATCCCACATGTTTGATGAATTTTAGCTTACAAAGGTTGAGGATCGAGCCATTATCTATCATGACCTACTTGACTGTGAAGTCATTGACCATGACGGTGATGTGAAGTGGAAGATTGTGGTCTAGTTTGATGGATGGCATGTCAGAAGGTTTTAATGAAAGGGAAAAGGATGCAGATAAGTGTCCCAATAGATTCTTGAATTGAATGGTCTTAATGTCTATGGGGACACATGCCTCTTGGAATGCTTTGTTGAGGATTTCTTGATGGATGGGTGAGGTACAAAGAAGATCCAGAATGGAAATTTGGGTGGGGGTATTCCCAAGGTGTTCCAGGAGTTTGTATTATGCATTGAATGAGGAAGAAACATTAGCATCAAAAATAGATATCCTACCCATGCATGTGGTGACTACACACTAACTGACTACACCTTTGACATGAATGGAAATGATAGTGGGCTCAACCTGGGAGATTCATCCAACAAATTTTTCATAATTGATATAGGCAGTTGTATAATCATTTCCATCAAAATGGTCACCTTTCTTTCCTTTACCTTGGTTATAGGCCTATGTGTTGGCATTGGTTATTCTTTTTCTAGAATTATGTTGAGGAAACACACACTATTACATTTTGCACCTTTTTTTGATGGAGTATTGGTTGAAGTTTCTACCCAAATTGGTCGAATACTCGACCAATTGATTGGTCGCTATTTTCATCATCAAAATATTGACATATATCTTTAATCATAGAATGTTTGACACCAATCTTGGTCGAAAACAAGGCCAATCTTGGTTGAAAACAACATTAGAAAGTGGTGATATATTGGTCGATCATTCGACCATAGTTAGTCACAATTTAGATTAATATTGGTCGAAATATTTGATCACTGTGACCAGGATGGAAAACTCACAATGGTCATATTTCGAGCAAAGTTCATCGCACTTTAGACCAATATTGGTCAAAATATTTGGTAGCTCTGACCAGGATGCCAAACCCACGATGCCACATTTTGACACAAAATGGTCGATTGTTAGACCAAACTAGGTCAGACTTTCAATTACGGTGAGTCAAAATGTTGACCACGGTGAGTCAAAATTTTGATGAAATATGAAATGTTTAAAAAAAATTTGAAGATAAATATCCAAACTAATCACCAATAGCATCCTGATTGGTGATTAGTATAGATATTTATCTTTAGGTGTCCACACTCATTTTTTTGCTTGTTGCTAGTGGGTCCCTGCTCGTTCTATTTTCCAGACTGCTTTGGGCTCTAGCAATCCATCTGCTCTGCTCTGCGTGAAACTATAGGTTTTTTCATTTTGTTTGAATTATTTGAGAGCTAGGCTCTAACTAGTGATGCATAATTGGTTTGCATGTTTGCAGCATGGAAGCAATGTTGGGGATGTTGGTGGTGCTGTGAACATAGTCCTTAACCAATTGTTGATGGAGATGGATGGTATGACAGTCAAGAAAATAGTTTTCATTATTGGTGCTACAAATAGACCCAATATCATCGATCCTACATTGCTAAGGCCTGGCCAACTTGACCAGTTGATTTATATTCCCTTACTTGATGAGTCCTCACGTTATCAAATTTTTAGTTCTTGCTTGAGAAAATCACCCATCTCAAAGGATGTGGACCTAATGGCACTAGCCTATTATACCCAAGGATTTAGTGGAGCCAATATTACAGAGATTTTTCAGCGAGCTTGCAAGTATGCTATTAGAGAAAATATTGAGTTGAGTTTCAATTTTGGCGGCTTTTGCGAACTAGATTTGGTTATGAATTTCTTAATGGTTTTTTTTTAACTGGTTTGTTAGAATTTTACATTTTTTGATTCAATTTTCCTCAACTTGTATCTTATTATTTCAATTTGTCATGTTCTCTTTCCTCTACACTTTTCCAGGATATTGAAAGTGAAAGAAAAAGAAGTGAGAACCCCGAGGCAATGGATGAGGATGATAGTGATGATGTAGCTGAAATAAAGGCTACTCATTTTGAGGAGTCAATGAAATATACCTAAAGAAGTTTCGATGATGTTGATATTCAGAAGTATCAAGCCTTTGCACAAACACTACAGCAATCTCCAAGCTTTGGTTCTAAATTTTGATTTCCAAATAGACCTATCGATGCTTCTATTGGTGCTTCAGATTTATTTACTACAGCAGATAATAAAGATGACGATGACTTATATAGTTAGGAAACTTAGTACATAATTGTCATCTTAATGAAGTGACAAATGTGTCTGTTCTAGCAGGGACCTTCTGCTGACAAATAGCCAACGCTATTCAATTTGGCTTCGGCTTTTGCTTGTATGAGTTTTATCTATTCATATGTTTGAAACTTTATTTATTTTATCAGCCCTTTAGCCGAGGACTTACTAACTTGTAAGTCTTTAGAGAAATATTAACTGTGGCAAGGAAATTTAGCTATGGAAACTTTTTCTCAAGTGGTAGATAATGCTACAAAAACCTTGCTTTTAAAAAAAAATCCTGCTAGAAAATATTCTATACTAAATCAATTCTACAACAAAGAAAGTCTAGTTCAACTGATAGGTATGGTGTGCATCCATTTTATGGAGATCTGCCAAGATGATTTCCCCTGCCAAGATGATGTGCATCCATTTTATGGAGATCTACTAAATGTTTTATATGATAAAGATCACTACAAGTTGGCCCTTGGCCAGATCAATATTGCTCGCAATCTCATTACCAAAGTGGCCAAAGACTATGTTAGGCTGATAAAATATGGGGATTCTCTTTACCACTGAAAATATTTGAAGGTTGCTACACTTGGACGGATATGTACCATTGTTAAGAGAATTGGACCAAGTTTGGCTTACCTCAAACATGTGAGGCAACATATGGTTATGTTCTTTTTTCTATCTATCTGGTTTTCACTACCTGTCATTCCTTGGGATATCTTGCAAGGCTTCTATAAATTGATGGTCTATATTTTGGTGGGTGTCTTGTATGGGCCTATGAACTTTTTTATCTTGTCTTTTTTTTCAATCCTACAACTAGATTTTGATACATGGATTGCTTGTAAGGAACTTTGATACCGCCATTTCAATAGTTCTTCATATGATAGTTTTCTATGTAGTCCCCAATCTAGGCTTTATTTGTAGATTTTTTATCTCAATATTAAAAGAATTAATTTAGTTAAATAAAGCTTTATGTCCCAAAAATAATGACAACTAGGATGTGAATTTAATCTTTCTGACAACTAAAGAGTCAAAAAAGATAACAGATCATTCAATATAACCTACAACTTTGTCCATGTAAGAGTTCAACTCTAAAATTTATGGTATGAAGACCTGCAACTTGCAACTAAGAATATGATACTGAATAATTATGACTTTTTTTAGAAATTCAAGAAAACTTAACCATTTATGTAGCGATTACTTTTTAAAAAGTATACTTGATCGATGACTCAATATTTGTAACCTCTCAGAAACTTTTCCTTTTCACTTCAATATCTTTCCTTGATAATTCTTGATCTCCTCATAACCACTAGAAAAATAACAATGACAACATAACTTGCTACTTTAGAAAATTGCATCAATACTTAACTTAAACATTACAGTCATGAAGGGTGTAACAAAATCAACACAATGAATATATGGATTTCAACTAGTGTGCACAAAATAGTTATGTATTTAGAAAGTACAACCAGCAAAATTTAGCAATATGAGGAGATACCAAAAGAATTGCCCACAACAAAAAGAAATAAATAAAAATATGGCAGGTTGACAACAAAAATGTAAACCCAATCCTAAGGTATTGCAAGAAGAATACATCCCTCACAACATCTAACAGATATAGCTGAGGAATTTGATTATTGTTGAATAGTTAACTTATCGGACATATTTAACAATGTTTAAAATACCCTCGATAGAATAGGAGACTTGAATGGTTTGATTAGGCTCAAAAAGTCTAGTAAAGAGCCAAACAACAGACACCACAGTATTCTAAAGCACTGAAGCATTTGGAATTCAATGTTTGCAAAGGCTCTTGGCATTTTAGTTTTATGCGTGTTGTCTTTGCTAAATTTTGTGTACTTCTTGTATATGTAACAGGTTTGGTAGTGGCAAGGACTATTGGTGAGTTGAGTGCAGTAGAGAGTGTTAACTCCCCAAGTTGTAGAGTTGTTATATAAGTGTTACTATGTTGTTGTTGTTGATTGGTGTCCTTGAAGGGCTGGGAAGGGTAGTAAGCTTGTAACTTCACAAGGAGACGGTGTCAAGGGAAGGCACAACCTTCTTGTGCAATATTTTTCACCACATCACGCTTCTTTGTAGTATTATCTTGTGTTATTGCTCTATTTCTTAATGTTCAATTCTTGTCATTGAATTCATGCATACAATCATCTACAATTGTAGCACTAAAACAACTGATTTTTTAGCACACAAGGATTGTTTGCTTAAGTAAATCCTAAGGGGACAGCAAGTAAATTTATTCATGTGGGTGTATTAGGCTATTAGCTATAGAATATCTATGCTACTTATAGATCCAACTGATATCTGAGCAGTTGTATTCTTTATAAATTATGGCTTTCTTCTAGTGTGACCCATTTTACAGATTGATGCATGATGCTAGAAATAGAATAACTACAAATAAATCCATTTCATTTAGCATAGCTCGAAATAACATGACTCATGAACTACACAAAATGGCATTAAGCATGGATTTTGGTTTACATGTGGTACATCAATTCCTTCATTGAAGACATTATCTATAATAACCTGTTAAAAAAAAGAGGCCACTAAGGACAATTACACAGGTCTCCAGAAACAACATTACCCAACTCTTTCTCTCAAGCCAAAGACTCAGTGTGTTCAATTGCCCAGACTAGAAGTCAATTCTATGATGAGTATATCTGTCAGGCCCTCCTGCAATTTGAATGAATTAAGAATAGAAGATAGGAACTGATTTAACACTTCACCTTCTCAAAAACACAAACCAATGAAATAATCCACATTAGGCCAAGAGAGGTTGACGCATTCAATACGAGAATACTTACACAA
This sequence comes from Chamaecyparis obtusa, assembly GCA_027943335.1. NCBI lineage: Eukaryota > Viridiplantae > Streptophyta > Pinopsida > Cupressales > Cupressaceae > Chamaecyparis > Chamaecyparis obtusa. The sequence continues at coordinate 79,433 of BSBK01007615.1, forward strand.
AATGAAGCTGAATCATGCCAGAAAATGACAATGAGAAGTTGACTATTGGCCCTTCTAGTTTTTTATTTGATAGTTTTCTGACAATGAGACATTCAAAATGCACTTATGAGAAAAGACCTAGAATGAATGAAATTGATTAAATAATGAAGGTATGTTAGTTTGAGATTCACTTGGTTTTGAGAATACTTTAATATTCTCTACTTAACAAGGCCAACCACGTGAAGGTGGAAGCTCATCTGGCCTCACCCCCCCTCCCCTAACATCAATCTAAATTCCCCATTAACATCTAATTATGCACTGCATTCATCCATTTATGAACTATAACATTCAATCAATATTCATTAATATGCAACACTAATCAAGAATTCATTAACACATAACAATATTCATTAACATGACATATAATTCAATATTAATGTACAACATTCATAGATAATTACTTAAAACAATGTTATTTCATTATCCAACAAAGTTAATCAAACAAGTTTTATCAAAGAGCATTTTTAAGAAATCATTTCTTTTTGCGGGTTTTATAAATAGTACGTGACCTTCCTCAACTAATAAGCAACCCAATTGCATATTTGAGGTGCGTGAGGGGAATCAAGTTTTTATATGTGCGATAAAATCAATAAGTGCAGGGGAAGAACTACTAATAGATTACCATTTAAATCGCATAGATACAAAAAAAGTTACTATCATGAGGGTGGTAAGTACTATATACCATTTAAACTAACCTCAAGTTTATGACTCCAATATACCATTTTATTAATTAAAATTTTTTGCTAAGTCTATTGCTTTCAGTTCACTAAAGTTTTTATATTTAATCTTTGTCACAGGATGATATGGATCCCCCACATGATATAGGTCGCAGGGATGCTCCTCCCACCCATTCTTTAGCAATGGTAAACCTTATTGAAATTGTACAAATTAGATAGTTGAAAAATTTTATATTATTATGTTATTTTGTTTAGGGTTTTGGAGTTATTATGATATTTTTAATGATATTTTTGTCACAATTTGATGTTCAGGATAGGGGAAAAGCACCTGTAACAATAGAGGCAATAACTGAAAATACAGATGAGGATATCCCAGAAATCCCTAATATAATAAATACGATGGAGAAAAAACTAAAAAGAGTCAATGTAGAAATTATTAATATTTTGCATGATGCTACTGCCAGCCTCACCGCGATGTCCATGACCAGGTAATTGAGCAAGCAAAAAATCTTGTAACAAGAACACATACATATTTTAGTTCACAACATAAAAGAGTATAAAATATAAACCTTTATTGAACTTTTGTTATAACTAAAGATTCATTACTGCTTACTTCAAAACGATGTGCCCGTGCCATCAATTCATCTATCCTCTTCAACATTAATTTATGCATTGACTCTTTTTAGTTTTTTCTTTACCATATTTATTATATTAGGGATTTCTGGGATATCCTCATATGTATCTATAGCTATTTCCTCTGTTGTTGTAGGTGCTTTTCCCCTATCCAGAACATCAAAGTGTGGCCATGTTGTTTCTATGTCTTTAAATATAGAACCATCTGCAGGCATTCACATAATGTCATCTTGACTTCTATTGCGTGCATGGTAATCCATAAATTGTGCCAAGCTAGTGCACCTGAATAACGTTGAAGACGTGGAATAATGGGAATGTACCGAAGAGTCTTGTGAGGCACCTTTTTTTTTATTTGATCTGACTGATATCTACTAATATGAAAATCAGGGCATTCTGTTGCAAATTCATGTTGTTTATGATACAGAATGTGATCATTGGGACATGTATGTATTGTTTGATACTTCATTCCAATTTGATTCATAATGGTAGATAATTCTCAGTACGAATGAGGAAGAATGTTTGATGGTGCTAACAAAAACTCACCTATCAACCTACAACAACAAATATGAATTGTTAATATAATGAATCGTAATGGTATGCTAACATTGAAGATGACAAAAATGGCATACCTTAGCATACGTGACATTGCTACATTGGATAAACCATTCATAACCTTCAAGTTCACCAACAACACTATAGCAGAGAGAAGAGTTGTTTGGGAGACTTGGTATAGGGGTTCGTATGCCTTCTCAAGTATAGCTATATCAAGACCATCTTCATCATCATTATCAGATGTGCTAGTACCATTATCATGATCATCTTGATCAGCTATGCCAATACCATCTTCTTTAATCATGTCCTCTAGCACATTATATGCTATGCCAATACCATCATCTTCAATTGTGTTCTTTGCCATAGGATCATCTTTTTCCATGGGAGCGTTATTGTCAGCTTGGATATTCACACCTCTACGTTCCTCCAATTGGACATCCACATTCACCAATCTACAAAAATCGTGCCCCCCTTCAATATGACCATGTTGCCTACAATGACTCTAGGTTGTTTTGATTAGAATTCTTTGATTCTTTAAGCCCTTACACTTTTTGCAAGGACAATTACATTTATCAGCATCTTTTCTTTGGAACTGAGACCACAATCTAGCAATTGTCTTATTATTTTGTTCTGGGTTCATATTGCCAAGTGTGGACTTTCTTCATAGGCTATAAATATAAAAATGTAAGCATACAAACATTAGTAGTATCTTGTATATAATAATTTAAAAAATATATATTATAAGATTATACAAGATTTACAAATACACATACAAATCATGCTCACTAGACCATGAAATCTTCAAAAGGATAAGTATTTTAGGAGTTATTATTATTTTGAGAGTTACACAAATCTCCTCACTAGACTACTGAATCTATGGATATTATTCTTGATGCTAAAGTAAATCAAGAATGTGAAGTTGAAGCAATTACATCTAATTCATTGCTACCTATATATAGTCTGCTACTATTTGGATATAATTCACAGATGTTTGTGTTGAATTTTATTTTTTTTCATTGGATGAAGAGTTTCATCTTTCATTTATATGAGTCTTTACCTCCCAAAAGACATGTCTCCTAGTTGGCTGACTAGGCATAGTTGGCCAACTAGCATATAAAAAATTTATTTTAGTTCTAATAGATCCCTGGGGAAGTCGCATGAACTATAAAGGTAAGTATTGTAATTAGTAGACAAGGGTTGGAATTTTATCAAAGGAAGACTTTACTTCAATTTACACTTCAGTTTGTAATTAGAGATTGTAGAGAATATATTCTGGAGTTGTACAGTCACATTGTCTAGTCTATAAAGATATATAATATATATTTGCAAAAGAAACTTGCAATTGAAGATAATAACACATCAAAATTTGGCATTGTAGTGGAGGTGATTCCATACCCAGTACAAATTATTTCCTCTAAAGCTTCCAGATGGCCTTTCTCTAGGAGTTGCAACCTGCACAGGGAAAATGATTGCATAAGTATCTATTACACCAATCATAAAAGTGAATCCATACTGCATCTTTTTAACCACTCTAAATTTCTCTAGGATACAATCAGATACATGTATGAGACAACTCCACAAAAAGCCTACAGTTACACTTTCATTTTCCCTACAAGTTGTCAAACATCATGGGAACCATTGGAAATTTCTCAAAATATTATGAAAATCAAAATAAGAAACTACTCATTTCACCTGATGAGTAATAGTTGAGGAGATAGTGCCTTGTAGAGAGTACATGATTATGGGACAGATTGTCAAAGTTCTTGAAAACGTATTAGTTTTTAGAAGCCTTACATATGTATAAACTTCCATTTTCTTTGTACAAGTGCTACATGAAATGTATAATCTGAAACCCAAGAGCATACCCAGTGGGTTGACAAGCTCAATAGATCAAATTTGCTTGGCAAAAAAATAAAATGTGAATGGTATAGGCTGAGAGCTATATCAAAGTGCAGATGGCCCAAGAAAGAATAAAAAAGGAATAAGTATGACTCTTCAATGAAAACCATATAAATTTTTATTATGCAGAATCACTACACATAATTTCAAAGGTGACATGTATTGAATGCCTAAGCTATCACCATATTTACTACTAAGATGGTTTAATCCTTATTTTTTCATTCCTTACTTTTTATTTAAAAGAATGGCATAATGGTAGTGGTATATAGTATTATATAAGAGAAGTATGAAATAGCATTTGGGAAATTACAAGAGTTCCTACAACTGTAATGAATGCTATCATCATTGACAACATATTCTAGTGACCCTTAAACCGGGCTATCCAAGCAATCTGAGAATGTTCTTCCACTTTACTGTCTACCCTGCATTCAAGAACATTTGAAACACATAACATAATGGCAATCCATCCTTCACAACTCCCTTCCATTCATGGAAAACATTAAGTACTATCTCATTACCCTGTCCTCATGGTATTTCATTGGTGCACTGTGCAGGAATAGTCACTATTGGTTGTGTTTCAACACACCAACTTCCTCTACACCCTTAGACACTCATGAATGGATTTAACTTGATAAAAAATAACCATTCTAACATACTCATTATGCATGAAAAGGAAACAATCTTAAATCCAATCTTTGCATCTATCTATTCTAACTGGTGTATACCCTAACTGTACAGGAACAGTCACATCTAGAGGACCCAAAAATGCTTTCAAACCTACAAAAAACTATTCATAACTCCAATGACATGCAACACCATACCCTAGCAATCATTTGGATCCATATCAACCATAAAAATAAATGTTTTTCAATAGAATAGTTAGAATATTACTTGCAGAGATTTACATGACAGATTTGGCTCTATGGGAGTAGTATTTTGTATTCTCATTCACTGATTATAATTTCCACAAAAAGGAACATACATATTGTCATAATGAAATACTTAATTTATCATTTTCAATCTCCAGTAATCTTGTGATAGACGTTATTATAAACAATCATAAGACTTTCAATTTTTTTTTAGAGAAGTCATTAAAAGAAGCATAGATGACAGTCTTCATATGGGTTAGAGTAGTCTTGTGGATATATAAAAGACTTAAGAAAATGTCACAAGGTTAGTCTTAAGTACAAGTGGAATGCAAGGGTAGTTAGTTAGCTTATAAATAGATTAATTAACAAAATAAGACATCCCAAAGCAAGAGTATAAATTCATTAAAAAAATGTGGCATGATCAACATGAAGTGATACCACAGTCATGAGACCTTATGTCAGTGAGCACTATGAGGAATGGATTTCACAATGAAAGAGTATCCAAGCAACAAAGATAATGAAATATCATGAGCTATGCAAGGAGATGGTCAAATATAGATGATATGTATGCTCTTATGTCACTATGCAAAGAACATAAATAATGTTGCAGGTCAGTTCAAAGGATAATGGTTACAAGGAGAGGTTCAAATTAAGATTCATAAGTGTAAGAATTCCAAACAAGTGACAATTCCATAGGTTCTTTTGAGAGGAATGTGATGTGTATCATACTTGGAAATTTTGAGATAACAAATACATTACTTTGTAGACTTCATGAAGTGTAATTTTGGTGACAGTGTCATAGAAATAAGATTCTTCATAGGTCAAGATGTCTGATGAATGGTCAGTAAGGAGTAAGATATTAGAGGCATTCATGAGGGTGCACTCTTAAAAGATACAAAAAAATGGCATAGATGCCCTTTATTTTCTCCAATTCCATCCTAATAAGCCAAGAACCTTAAAAGCATGTTTTTCACATGGTCTATATGTATAAAGACCAAGTTGGGATAGTTTAGAAGTAATGATTTTTTTGGACAGAAATAAGCATCTGATGAGAAGATAAAAGAGTTGGAAGATGTTTCATTATAACTTGAAGGTATTGGTAAACATATGAATAAGCACGTTTACTTATATTTAGCATGTTGCCAGTCCATTAGATCAATTTTTAGAGGTGTGATGATGCAAATAAATTTTCAATAATGTGATCATAAGTTAAACAACTTTTTCCAGGAAAAAGATAAAATTATGTGTAAACTAGAAAGTGGAATAATTACATAAAGATTCCCTAGCTTCATGTAATGTGAACAACATAATAAGTTCCTCATGAATGTAATAGCAGCAATGTATATAAACAAAGATCAAAATCTCAAACACTTATACAGTGATCAAAAATGTGCCAGCAAATACACAATACATGATGCCCTGGCACATTGCTCACGGGCCCTAAATAGGTAACCAAAAAGTACCAATAGCATAGAAGCATAAAAAAATGCCAGACAAATGCTTCCCAATCACTTGATCTTATGGAATATGGTGGACTGTGGATCTATCTCATTGATCACCTCAAGAATCTTTGCTAGAGTAAACATCTTTTGGAAGTACAAATCAAGTATTGTAGATGCCATCTACATAATTGGGAGTATAGGGAAAGATGATCAAAGTTGAGTGGTAGGAGCATCTATTGCAAGAAAGGGATGGAATAGGGACAAAGTCACATAAGTGTAAGAATTCTTAGGTGAAAGCAAATCTGGAAGTGGCCTGGTGGAAGTATAAGAGAGATATTGTCATGGAAGACATCTCTCTTTATAAAGATTACTTGGATGAATAATTATATAAATGATAGTCCTTGGAATCATCATTCTATTTGATGGAATGCACTTCCAACTTAGATGCTAGCTTGTGATGAATTTTATAAGGAATGTATGCCTAGGCATCAGATCCGAACACTAAGAGATGAGAAATATTTGACTTTTCTTTCATCAAACCTTCATATGGAGTACACCCTTTGAGAACTCAAGTCACTATTTACTATTTATTTTATGATGTGTATGACATAGGCAACCACTTCTCCTTGGATCTTAACATCCACATACTTGATATGAATTATGCATCTAGCTATTTACATAATGGCATTGTGCTTTCTTCTAGTAAATATTGGAAAATGTCCCGATGGTCCTGGTAAGGACCATAGGACCAAATTCATGTAATAGGGAAACATGATGCATAGGTTGGTTAGTTAGGATTTTAGAGATTTTGATGATGTAATAAGGTCACAAAATTACCCATGCTAAAGTTATAGGTCTATAGGATTTTATTTGAATATAGTTTAAAAAATTCAAATATTTAAATCCTAATGACTAGTGTCAATTAGAAGGGAAAGCTTGTTGAAAGGCTTAAATGTGTTTGTAAACAAAGGGAACTAATTGGAATTGGTTGGAAAAAATTTCATACATTATATAGCCTGGTCAAGGCATAAGGAAAGAACAGTACAAAGGAGGAAGCATTTTGTACAAACTGTGTTGTTTGGAAACAATAAAAGTAACCAATTAATGAAAATTTCCTTATGGTATTTTGATTTTCTATATTTCATAGTTCTTGAATGGTTAATGAACATTAATAAGTGTCAATGGAAGAAATTTTCATGATTTAAGAAACTATTGTAGACTATTTTTTCTCTGAATTTGCTAACATCGTATTAAATATGAGTTTTTCCTTAACTGTTTTGAGTTTCATGATGATCCCATGATCATTCCATGGATGTAAAGAATTGGTACTCCTGTAATAATCATGTTGTAACATATATGATATGAAAATAATCTTAAATTTTAGAGGAGTGTTGAATTTTGGTGATCATTATATGCATATTGGTTGAAGGAACACCAAAATTGGAGGCTAATGTATTGCAGTAGATAATCTACCATAAGGAGGGTACCTTCTTATGGTTGAAATAGTTAGTATATGTTGGATATATGGTGAACCAACATTTTTTTGGTTGATATTGGGTTTAGAAGGCATACACTAAGTAGGCCCTAGTTTAAGGAGGGTTTAGAGGACAATTTGGGGATTTTGTATGTAGGAATCCTATAGAAACAAATTTGATTGTATTTTCCTCTCATTATTAAATTGTGAAATGTATCAGATTTTACACTGTAACATGATGCGGTTATTTGTAAGGAATTGTTGAAACTCTTTGTTGACATACTTGCTTCCCTTGCTTGATCAAAGACATTTGAAATTTTTGAATGTCAGAAACACTTCATCCTTGCTTTTGATTTGGTAGAACCAAAGTAATTGAGAGTGGTCATCGAAGAAGGTGAGGAAAGGCTTTATTAATTGGAAAGGCTTCTCAATGGATTTTTCCTACAATGCAATCTTCTTAGACCCAGCTTGGAGGATTCTCACAATAGATTCCTCTAATTGTGCTGTGAAATTCTCACATCAACCCATAATCTACTTTAGGTTTTAAAGTTGTTTGTAAAAAAATGGGGGGCTTTTTTTGTGCTTTAGGTTTAGCATTCAAAAATTTAGGGTTTTGCAAGCTTTTGCTGAGTCACTGAGTTTGAATCAAATGTATATAAACAGAGATCAAAATCTCAAACACTTATACAGTGATAAAAAAATGTGCCAGCAAATACACAATACATGATGCCCTGGCACATTTCTCACGGGCCCTAAGTAGATAACCAACAAGTACCAATAGCATAGAAGCATAAAACAATGCCAGAAAAATTCAAAGTAAGGAAATCCTTACAAGTGGCCTTCCTTTTACACCAAATAATAGTGGAAACCCTCACAAGCGCTCCTCCTTTTACACCAAAATAATAGTGGCAACCCTCACAGGTGGTCCTCCTTTTACACCAAATAACAGTGGAAACCCTCGTAGGCGGTCCTCCTTTTACACCAAATAATAGTGGCAACCTCGTAGGCAGTCCTCCTAAAACTCTCACCAAATAAAAATTAAAACCCTCATAGGCGCTCCTCCTTCGTGAACTCCAAGTTAAAACCAAATAATGAAATGAGATATGAAATCTTTTTTCTTTTTAAATTTATGCTCGTGTTGGTAAAAATTTTGATCTACATGGTATTGGTCAAACTTTCAGCTAACACAGGCATGGATTAAAAAAAGAAAGTTTTCCTTCTATAATCTGACCAACCTAAACCTTTATAATTGATGGTCAAAAATTTTGGTAGAAAAATAAGGTCAAATGTACTAGTGACATTTTGATAGATCTAGATATTAGCATTGGATGAGGCCTGGGTAGGTACATCGACTATGATCTCTTTCTTGTTTATGAGATCTTGGATATAGTGCTTGAGCTTTATTCACTTCATGGTAGTTTGTCCCTTAACATAATAATAGTCGCAGTACTCATTGTCTGTGTACCATGCAGGATTTGGCATTGACTCATCGAATGGTTGAGTTTTAGGATAGATGATTAAGTTGGCCTTGGCAATTTGATGAAATATTCAATCTAGGGGTTCACCAAGAAGAATGAACATGCATTTTTTGTTATTCTAGATGTGTGGCTTGTTTTTCCCTAGGCTAATTGATATGGCATTAGCCTAATTTGCTAGGGTTTGAAAATTTTGCATAGGTTATTGGTAGGTTGTCCCAGGTGTTTGATATACCGGTGCTTGTTATTGGTATTCAGGTGTAGGTGGTTTAGGACCAGCCACAAAAACTTGGACATGCTTGGTATCGGTGGCTCCATTAGTCACTGCATTCTTGTTTTTGTTCTAGTAGCCCATTCAATCATGACTGGGTTTGTCTTATTGATTTTCTTTATAGTTCCTGATGATACCATCATCCAAGTGGCCTTTCTCAATGTCCATCCATTTTCCTTTGATATCTTGGTAGGTTTGGATACAATTCATGCGCATGAAGTTGGATAACTTTGGATGCAAATTGTTAATAAATATCTTTGTCAGATGTTTCTATGGTGATTGATAAGATAACCTCGTAATGAGGTTTTTCCACCTTTGCAAATAATCAGCCAAGCTCTCACCTCCTTTCTATTTTCATTTGCATAGATCCAAAAGAGATAGTTCATTTTTTATGTTATGTGTGTATTGCACTACAAAATTTTCATATAATTCTACAAAGGTTAATACTGATCCATAGGGTATTTTGTAGAACCACTCAATGGCAGTTCTCCCTAGGCTTTTGGGAAAGAGGCACATAGGAAAATTGTCACTATAGGCAACCTCTTGAAAATCTATGTATAATTATTTGACATGATTGACTAGATCTCTCTTCCCCTGGTACTTGTCAAATTTGGGAGTCTCAAAATGTTTTGGGAAGGGGACTAATGTGATAGATCTATCGAAGGGATGGGGAAAAACCTTTTCAAACTTAAAGCTCTTGCCTTTGATCCTAGCCATGAGATCTTTAAGAGCATTCTTCATTTCCTCTCATTCTATAATGGTAGGTGTTGGAGTGGGTACTTTCATTAGGAAAGGGTCAGATGATGCAGGTGACCATAGATGGTTCTGAGGAGGATATTGTGGGATTTGGTAAGGGGATTATCTAACTATGATTGTAGACTCAAGAAAGTTTTGGGGTGGTGGTTGGGTTAGGTATTGTTGTTGGTGGCTAGATATGTATTACTGTGAGGGGTATGATGGCATCTTCTATTGTGATGACATGGAAGGATATTGTTGTTGTGCAGGGAAGTATTATTATTGTGGAGGGGGTTGGTAAAATGACATAGACTGTTGATGTGCTTGGCCTTTGATTTGGTCAATGTATGTGGGATGCATTCATGCATTTATGAGAGATGGGATGGTTCCTTGGACATTGGTGATAAGAGGTGGTGATGTGGTACTACTAGAAAAATGGGAAGAGCATTGTTGTTTTGGTGGTGGTATGGTTTGAGGCATGGTGGATGGCATGACTAGGTAGTTGGTAAATGTAGGGATGAGTGAGGTTTGATGAGGAGGTGGCGGTGGTTGTGTCATAAACTGGATGGATGCTTGTGGGAAATTTGCCTTGGAGATATGTGATTGTGTTTGGATTCCTAGGGAATACATTTGTGCTTGAGTAAGGCCCCAAGAAGAACCTGTCCTTGCAGCAGGTTAGGATGTGGAAATGGTTGGGAATGTGGATGTTATGGTGGGGATTTGTGATATGAATGGTTAGTTTTTGGGTCCCATAAGTGGTGTCCATGTTGTGTAAAATGGTTTTTGGGTTTTTTTATTAGTGATGAAAGGTGGGAGAGACACTTGTGTGGATATTAGTTGGGTGACAAGTGGAATGGGTGCTTGAGTGGAGGTTTTTTGGGTGGTAGATAGCGGTGCTTTCACTGCTCCTTGAAAAGGTGGTACTAAAGTGGAGATTTGAGACATAAATGGTGGAGGTAGAATTTGTGTGGCACTTTGTGTGGGGGGTAGAGGTGGAACTTGCATGGATATTTGTGCTTGAGTGGCGACTTGAGATATCACAGGTGGGGGTGGTGGTCCCATGATGGAGAAAGTAGTGGATTGTGCCATTATGTGTATTGTGGGTAAAGTGGCACTACATTGCAATAGGTGAGGAACGGGTGAGGCTACTTGGGATATTTGGAGACTAGGGTCTATGATTTGTTGGACGATGGTGTTGAAGGCATTGCTAGGTATTTGTATAGGATGTGTGAGGTTGAAGGGCTGAAGTTATGGGGGAATGGCAGTACCCTCTTGTGCGTAGTTGGTCAAGATGGCAAGATGATTCTAGGCTATAATTGTACTAACCATTTGTGCATGTCTAAGATGACTCGTGAATGCTTCCATATAACCCATGGTGGGTGTTTCATCTCGGTCCATCCATACATTCTCAATTTTTGTTGGTGGTTGCAGATCATATGTTATCATAGCATTGTTAAGATCATTGGGGTCGGATGAACTAGTGGCGAGATTAGGATACATATCCTTTCTATTCTTTGATCGTGTCTTAGCGAGAATGAAATGTGGATTCTAAGATGGGGGAATGAAGATGCAATGATGGATCTAGGGTTCAAGAGGATAAATGTGAATGAGATGGTCCTAAGGAAACCTGAAGATGAGGGGTAGAGTAGCTCTAAGGTATCTAAGGATAAGTGCAATAATTAGCATGAATCTAGATGGAACAAGGGATACTTGGATGAAGTTTGATTGGGATGACAGGGATGTCCTAAGGATCTAAGGATTACTTTGTGTCAAATGGGAATGAGTTGCCATCTCCTGGTGTAGGATCAAATGGATGCGATGGTCAACCTTAGATAGAATTATGATCTTTGGAAGATGGGATCCTTATCAATGTAAGCCAATCTTTGGATCAAGATGATGAGGCTTGCAAGGACAAGTACTAGCTATCCTAGACAATGCTTAGCCAAAGGGTAGAGCTATAGGATGATTTTGATTCAGGGTAGAGGATCTACCAACTCAAAAGGATATGACACTAAGTGGAGATTTTGACTTGATTGATTTTTGGATTTTTGGATTAAGGATGAAGGGTTGAACTAAATGAGGTTGCCTAAAAGGATGACATAAATGTACCTAAAGGATGATCTAAAATGGTGGTGAGATGATCTTGTGAGAATTTAAAGGATATTCTTGTGTGATGAGCCCACTAGTCTTCTCTCAAAAGGCTAACAAAGGCACAATTAATCTAAAAATAGGCTCCAAATTGCAAGATTTTTGCGTTGTATGTCACTTTACCAAGTTTCTCTTATTATTTGGTCTCTTCTTGGATTGTTTTCAAAAGAGTTTGGTGATATCTGAGCTTGTGTTATGTGACTTTCTTCTCCTTGTACACGTGGGCTACTGGTAGTTTTGTCTACTTGTGTTTCACTAAATCGGTCATGTGTCCAAGTTTCTTTGATCTCAAAAGGTGATAAGGTGCACAATCATTGGGATCTTGCTAAGCTAGGTAGTGACTATGGTAATTATACCTTTGAGAAATTTATGAGAACCTTGTAAAATGTGAGCTAACAATCTCACAAGAGACAAATCAATCTTGTGGGAACAACACATTATGGCTTGACCTCTTTGGAAAAGGACTTGTGATTTTGAATGTGTATGTTTTGAACAAATATCTTTACTAGGTCTGCAACATCAAAGACATGCACAAGCACTTCCTATCCTATGGAGTTGGCTTAACTTGAAAACCTTTGCTCACAGACATAGGCATACACCCAAGAGCTAATTAGAATACGACCACTGTTGACCACACAATGGATCAATAATGTCAAATTAACTGACTCCAAATTCTCAAGGATGGCACGATATGGTGAGTATCTTGGGGAGGTTACTATCCTCCTTACACATAGATTATCAAGTCTTCAGGAATAGATTGGGTGGGCCTCTAAATTAATGGTGTCTAGTAAGATCTGTGTCGTCCTCCCAATCGGTTTGTATGCGCATGACTCACTTAAGAACCTAGTTGACCATGCCAAAATCATAGGGATATTCACCTACCTTGGACTACCATCAACATGCATCACCCAATCTTGAGAGGATAAGGTGAGAGTTTGTTCGACACCTTATTTATATACCAATCGGGGAATTATCGGTTTGAGTTCATTCTCTAAAGGGGAAGTGCTTCCCTCTAGACAGGCATCGCTAGAAGCAAAACCAATTGAGTTTGATCTTTCTCTTCTCCCAAGTTCCATGAAGGCAATGGGAGAGGATACATATGCAAACTAATTATTTCTATGTAACTTAATTTAATAAGGATTTGCAATGAAATAAAGATCTCTAAGGAAGTGTTAAAAAATACTCCTTCAAACATGCCAAAAATTCATTCTTTCCAAATTGAAGAGTAAATTAGATAAGTGTTTTCTATCTATGACAAAAGAAACTCATGTTTAGCATGTATGGTTCATTTCTTGGAAATAAAATTGCAAGTTCTTGAAAATAGAAATTTTGTTGCAAATGTTTTACTCCCTTAACATTCAAGATTGTATTTTTGTTCTTTTTAGAGCCCCAACGAAAGATTTTTTTTCTTGTTCAATTCACTTTAGGCATTCAAGATTTAATGATGTTCGTTTTAAAGACCAAATGAAATATTTTTTGTCTTCATGTTCAATTCACTTTAGGCATTCAAGATTTAATGATGTTCATTTTAAAGCCCAAATGAAATATTTTTTGTTTTATTCAATTCACTTTAGGCATTCAAGATTTAATGATGTTTGTTTTAAAGCCTAAATGAAATATGTTTTTGGTCTTGTTCCTTGTCCCTTAAGCATTCAAGAATTTGTGATGGTCTTTTTAGAGCCCCCCAAAAAAGAGTTTGAGTTTGTCTTGTTCATTTTTAGTGCCCAAATTGAAATGTTTAAATGAGTTGTTCAAATTTTAACCAATGTTCATTTTAGAGCCCAAAAATCAAGTTTGAAAGTTTGTTTTGTTCCAAAAAAAATAAAAATTAACCTCGGGTCATTTTATGCCCAAAATCCAAATGTGAAAGTGATGTGTTGCATACGATGTAATTTTTATAGCACCAAAGTGAGATGTGAATTGATTTTAATCAAAAATATTATATGAATTCTCTCCAAACTAGGTGGTTAATCCCGTAGACTTTCTAAATTGCAAACCACCGTGTTTTCTACAAACAACGATCCCATTAATATAGACCGCATTCCCAGAAATGGGTAATAGAGAGAAAGTAGAAAGAAGATAGAAGGAATATAGTCTCTAAATTTGTGTTTCAAAGATATCTGTGGAAGTGTAACTAATTCTTCTTGCCTTTTCCAACCTACAAACAAAAAAATATCTTGCAAAACACACTCAAACAAAAAAACACGTTAGCTTAGAGGGTTAGTTTGCAAGTAAAATAATGAAAAAGAGAATGACTCTTGAAGTGGGTCTCACAAGGCGTGTCAAAATGTGTCCAATAAAAATAGTGTGAAAAGAATACTAAAACTTGTTAAGCATTCAACAAACTAATAAATACTACAACATCTAGATTAGACAATAAGAAAGAGAAAAACAATCAAATATAGCCTAAAGAAGTGCAAACCTACTTAAACTAATGAAGAAGCTCCTTCCTTGCTTTGTAGATTTGTCCAAGTAGAGAAATGTATACTCAAATGCTTGCTCAAGATTCAATGAAAATGGGTGAGGAGAGAATGTGGAAGGATTTTAGCAAAATAATGGTAACTTGATAGTTTTGAGCTCTCAAATTAGCATTATAAATTTGCATGGAAGGTGGATGATTTGTGAAGGGAGAATGGTTCAAATTATAGGCAAATGAAGAATGAAATGGATGGTCAAGATGCAAACCTGAAGAAGGGTGGAGATGCATTTGAGAGAGAGCACATGGATTGTATTTTCTCAAATACCTCTCAGTGTGACAAGTGTCACAAGGAGAGTGGCTTGGAAGAATTGGGGAATGTGACCATTTTCAGAGATGTGAGAGGGGACAAGAATGTAAGAGATGGATGGAGTATGTAAGAGAGGTGTAAGATCATTTAAGATTGACATAAATGCATTTGGTTGGGGAGTGGGAGGATGTGGCACTAGCTAAATGGCCGATAATTTGCACCTGGCCAGTGCCCTATTTAACTATGCGTAGGTCCCATCCTTTCTAACAGCCGAGAACCCTATGTCAGAAGAGATTGTTGGCTATGCAAAAATAAACTGTAGAATATATAAGATGACATAATATATAAGAGGATTTTGCAAAAATAAATCTAAGTGTTCCAATGTTAGCCCATATTTTTTATATATACTTTAGGTACTATTTTCTTAATCTTTTATATATGCTTTTATTTTATTATTTCTATAAATTTATTTTGTAATTATTTTTTAATTTATTTTATTTTATTAATTATTTATATTATAAATTATTTATAATATATATTTATATTATATTAATTATTTATATTGTTTTTTAGTTTATATAAAATAAGTTATATAAATTTTATATTATATAAAAAATGATAAAAAATAATTATCTCAACAATTAATTTTAACATAAGAATTTATAAGTTTTATAACATGACATGAAATTCTTATTTGCACAATGAAAATATAGATCCTATTTATCAATCATGGGTGTGTTTATGCAAGCTCTCCTACATTCTAACATAAAATAATTTGAGTTACATATCTCACAACAAATATAAAATTGAAGGTTTGAATATGTTAAGATTATTAATTATCATAATTAGGATGGAAAATTCATATGCTGAGAGTGCATACATTATATAACAATGATGCATAATGTCATTTTATAGTTATCTATTTTTTTTTATAGTAATTTAATAGGATAAATTCATAATACATGTACATAATTTTTTTATAAGATATATTTCATTATAGATGGGATCTTGAAATATAAATAATAAATCATAGTACAAAAGTATTCAAAATAAAGAAAATAATAGGATAGTAAAAACCACATAACATACATTTGGGACTAGATATAAAGTATGTAATGCTAAAAGAAGAATATTATTAGCCAAAAATGAAGAAGTTGATGAATTTTGTTTGAAGTTTTACCATGTCAACCTGACAAGTTTACTAAACTCAAATGATATATAAAGGACAATTTTGTTTAAAAGAAGTTAAATTCCTTTACTCATTAGCCTTCTCCAATCTTTGATTTGAGGACAAGTATAGTTGAACAAAGTGAAACATGCAAGAGGAATGTCAATAATATTTAAAATTTAATTATTTAAACTCTCATGTTAATTTAGAAGCTATTTGGTAGCCAACATGCCCGATTCCTAAGGCTCCATGTTAAGATTATGTATACCTAATGATCTTAAACATAGTCAACTACATGAATACTTTCTTTACTTATAATAAGAAGAATAGAAAAATAACATCATATTTATTTTTTTCTTAATTTTTAAATAAAAATATTTTTAAAAATGAAGAAAAAAATGCATCATCTAATAAGAAATAGTCTTCAATATTTTTCATGTATAAAAAATGGAACCAAAAAATCCTTAGATATTTGAATAATTTCTTCATCTCATATAGGTATTGAAGCATAATATATAAAGTGAAAACATAAATATTATTTTTGAGGGAAAATACTAATGTTGTTCTAGTTGTGATAAGATGGATTACAACTCTTATTCCATCATAACATGTGCAACTTAAAGTGATGATAAAACATGAATTATATGTTGGAAAAAATGAAATTTTAACAAAGCTTAAATTTGGTGAGTTTTAATTTTAATTTCTAAATATTTTCATTTGAAATAATGTAGTTCTATAAGTAAAAATATCTTCTATGTTATCAATTGTAAAATAATTCTATTATTTGTAATGTAATGATAAATAATTATTAATTAAATATAATATAATAAAAAATTAATTATTCAATTCATCATGCATTAATTATAAAACTTTTAAATTCTTATGAATAAGATTATGACGCAGTAAAGGATGGTGGATCCAATTAAGGATAGTCCAAACCTTGCAGCCAACAGAACAACACAGCGGAATACTCAACAACACAACAATAAAGTAATTATTTAATTTTGATTTTCATTAACATGCCCAGCTGTAAGGCCTTCTGGGTTAGGGCCAATTACAATCAGAACAATCCTGCAAGATCCAAATAGATCCAATATAATCTCAGCTAGTTTAGCTCTGAAGATAATTAGAAGCTAATGGAAACCCTAAGGCAGATCTAAACTTGAGCTCACAAGCCTCCAAGCAATCTCCCTGTCTCCAATTATGCAAACCACTAGCTCTATAGTTACAAACTATCAACGAACAAACTAATCTGCAAGATCATGCAAGATCTTTTCCACAACTTCGCCAACTCCAACTTTTAGAACCTCAGATCTGATTCATTAAGTCTTCCAAGTCATGAACTTCTACCATCTCCTTTTGATTCCCTAAACATCTACCCCAAACACCCCTTAAATACTAATCATCAGCCACAAGTCGACTAGATGAAACCATTAACTCCCCCCAACAAATATTAAATTCAATACAATTCGGCATCAAAATAGCCTTACAAACATTTAATCCAACATGTCAGCCTATAACAATAGCTACCAATAATAAATGCATCAAGTCAGCCCAATAAATCACACAAAACTCCAATCAGTAAACCAGAACTACTAAGCAACAGTGAAATAATCGAGTATGCTAGGCATCGCTGAGCACCAGTGTCGACCAAGCACCATAGGCATTATCGAGTAACACTTTCACCAAGCACCAGAGATTACTGAGTTCCTTCAACAACCAAGCTTCCTTCAATGACTGAGGTCGTCGGTCAAGGCTGCAACCGAGTAACACCGGCCAAACATACACCTCCCATGCAAATTCACCAAGTACCCTAGAATGCCCCTGCATCAGATTAAAATTAATTATTGAGATAATTATTTTATATTATTTCTTATATAATACAAAATTTATATACCTTATTTTAAATATATAAACTAAAAAACAATATAAATAATTAATATAGTATAAATATATATTATAAATAATTTATAATATAAATAATTAATATAATAAATTAAATTAAAAATTAATTACAAAATAAATTTATAGAAATATTAAAAATATGGGCTAACATTGGAACACTTAGATTTATATTTTCAAACTCCTCTTATATATTATGCAGATTATTTTTGCATAGGGAGCGGTCTCTTCTGACATAGGGTTTTGGGCTGTCAGAAAGGATGGGACCTACGTATAGTTAAATAGGGCATTGGCAGGTGCAAATTATTGGCCATTTAGCCAGTGCCGGAGGATGTGACAGGAGTTGACTTGGGGTTTGGGTTAGATTTCTTAATCCTCATGATTAAGGTTGTGCACATGATTAGGGTTGGATTAGGCTTTGATTAGGATTAATTAGTGGGCAAGTGAGATTTTATGGAGGATGCAAGTGGGAGGAGAGAGAATGAGTGGAGGGTTAATTAATTAATTAATAATGATTAATTAGCTAAGGGATAATTAGTATGTGTGAATGGGTTGGGATGAATTAGGTTAAGGGTTAGGTTGGAGATTAGGTGAGGGTTAAAGTTAATAAAGAGGGCTTTGAGTGGGCAAGTGGGTTAGAAGGATGGGTATGCAAAAGTCAACAAAGAGGGCTTTGAGTGGACAAGTGGGTTAGAAGGATGGGTATGGTTAGGGATGTGAGGTTAGGTGAGGGTTAAAGTTAAGAGCCATGTGCTCTAAGTTGATTAAATGATATTTATTTAATCAAAGGGGGAAAATGGATAGGATAAATTTAATTTATTTAATTTTAAGAAAATAAAAGAAATGAGAAAGATAACTAATTAAATTAGATTTAATTAATAGAAGAAGGGGGAAAGGGATTTAATTTAATTTAATTTAATTAATAGAAGAATGGGGATCAATTAATTAAATAGTAGTGGTTATTTATTTAATTAATTGGACTAAATCAAATTAATACGCTTGTGTCCTTTAGTGGATCTGATCAAGCAAAGGTAGTGTTATTCTACAGATCATTCTTTATGTTGTTCCCTAACAGTTGTAGCAGTCAAAATCCCTTAACCAAGTGGATCCTAGTAGGTCCTTATTGTAAGTTCTTTGACAGGGTAGCACATTAGCTTGTGTATAAAGTCCTCTAACAAGGCTACTCCTAACAAGGTAAAGATCTTAACAGGCCTAGGGTAAATCCCTTAACCAGGTAGCACCTAACAGTTTTGTTGTAAACTCCTAACAAGGTTAAGCTCCTCAAAGGGTGTACTTCAAAAGAGTACATCATTTAGTGATTACTAGTTCCTATCATGGTTTTCTCCCATATTGGGTTTCTATGAGATAATCTATGTGTCAATGTTTCATTGTTATGTGGATGTGCTTATGGTTATGATTTTCATTTGTTTCTATTAAGTTAATATTGTGAATGTTGTTGTAAAGTTTAAGAGGCTAATAAAGTTTTATAACTGGTTGATTACTGATTCACCCCCCCCCCTCATTAATTTGATCTTAGGACTAACACATATTATCTATCTTATTGCAACCTTTAGTCTGTATCTCCCCTTTTTTCACTATTGATCTTGCTTATCCTATCCATGACATCTCATTATCGTATCATTTTCCTATCCAAGTCCCTATCTTGGTCTTGGTATAAAATAAGGACTTAAAGTGCAAAACATATTTCAAAAAACCTCTTGATATGTCCATTCCTACGCATCACTTTCCATATCCAATCATGTCATCACACAGTTTCATCGCTATCTCATATCATATGCAATCCCTAAGCTTGGCAAAAAATATGTTATCCCCATTCTATGAATAGTCATTTGCATCCAAACAACTTCAAGGCATACCAAGAAACATTTGGCCTCCATCTATCTACCAATTTTCCAATCCATAATGTCCCTGCCTTGCTAGACAGTGGGGCAATTCTTGCTCATGTAAATACTAATGTCCTAAAAATCACAGAATGACCTAAAAAATCCTTAAAAGGTTAAATACGAACCTTAAAAAATCCATTAAAATTAAATATATCCTGAAAAAATCTTTAAAATCACAAAATGTCCTTAAAAAATCTCTAAAAAACATATAAAGTCCTTTAAAACTCCTAAAAATTGTAAAATGTCCTGAAAAAAGCACAAAAAATAACTATTTTTCAAAATCCTCCAAATCAAATCACAAAATCATGCAATAAATTTGTAGATAATCACTTTTCTTGTTTTCAATAAATTATCCCCTACGACAAGACAAATATTTAAGTAGATGCAATCTGAAGACTTTTTAAACATTATGCTTAACAAACTCATGCATCAATAGACAAACTGTCCAATCACATCAACAATCAATTAGATCAAACTTGTTCTATCAATCAAACAACATCAATTTGTCTTTTATCAACCTGTCATTTGTCTTGTACAAGGTGTAGTATGCTTGAAACCAGATGATATCTATCTTAGACGAGGTACTTTATTCCTAAAACCAAACACCATCATTATCATCATCAAAATAACTATCAACTTTGACAAGATCAGAATGTTTATTGACTTGTTTGGTTCAATGAGTCTTATCTTTTATTGATTTATCTTTTGATTGTGTTCCTATGCTACTCTAGGATATCACTAAGTGATGAGAGTGGTCGGGATGGTTCATGGTCTTTATTTTTGTTTTGTCTTTTGTTATGGGGTGTTTTCCAAATTCTGGGGCACATATGTCATGTGCTTCAGGATGAATGGAAACATTCCTTTTCTTCTATATGTTTATTTTTACACAAAGGGATTGCATTCTCATCCTAGATTTATGTTCCATGGTGTGACACATCCATTTTTCCATAGTAAATAAAGCTCTCATGACATAAAATGCACTTAAGAAAACAAGTTTCCTTATTACTATTTTTTCTTCGTCTAATTTTAGCTTTTTACTAACATTTCTTTTATTAGTCCTTCTAATCATTTTCTCTTTTCAAAAAATTATCTTTGTATCAATTTTTGTGCAATTTTTCATTGGGGCATCCTACCTCCCTTCTATAAATCCATTGGGGCATGATCCTTTATTTTTTCTTTGAACTAATGCTCATAATTGCATTGTCTCAAAGAGGGATGAAATATAGACATCTAAACATGGAGATGCTAGACATTGCAATCAGCTGACACGCCAGGCCATTCAAAGAGTTTAAACTTTGAAGAGGGGTGTGTTCTTTGAAGGGGCCCATGGGCATATGTTGTGGTCATAGTGCTGGCGATCAAGGTAATGAGGCTAGTCTGCATAAATGGAATCTACAATCTACAACTCCAATCACCAAGTAGAAGAATTTGTGTAGGCAAGATTAAAAAACCATGCACTCTTAATGCAAAATTTTCAGTATAAGAAAATAAATTAATAAACATTGGAGAGTCAGTCATTTTTTACAAATAGAAAAAATAATTGATCTTAGACCTAGTGAAAAAATCAAACAGCGAAAAGGGGTCGCAATCATATTAGCTTTGATACCATGTTGATGCACCCAGAAGTCTATAGTACAAGCCAAGAACAAAACCTCCACTGAACAATAAGAAGAAACCAGAAGTTATTTCACTAGTCAATGTACAAAATGAATTGATGAGAATGAGATGTTTTACATTGTACAACCCTGATGCTTATAAAGTAGAAAGTGGGAGAAAATAATAAAAGTGACGAGGATAGATGTCTGAATTAGGAGGAAGTATAGGTATAATACTCTATCATAAAAATTAATATCCTAACCTCATTTTCTAGTGCACAATTTTATGCATATAGAAGAATTTAATTTCCTAACTAAACTTAATAAATTGTGCATAGCGTAAATGCATACACCAACAAACATTGCAATTAATTTTTAGGAAAATCTATAAACCTCTCAAATCCAAGGAACGTTAATTAAAGTCATGTAAGTAGAAACATCCATAAGGAAAAAGAAGTTCAAGAACTCTAGGCGCATTTGTAGGCCAACTCCACAACTACCATCAATACATACATTCAAGGGAGATAAGCTATTCAGGAAGCTTCCAGATCAACCAGTGATCAACTCCATAGCCTTTGTGCATTCAGAGTAACAAAAGTAGTACCTTCCAATATTGGGAAAAGAGAAAACCCAACATAAGCACGTCATAGATTTTAAAAAAAGCAAGCTTATCCATATTACAAGGAAGCCTCTCATAGACACCCAATATGAAAAAAAAATTGCATGCCACTACAAAGAGTAAAAAGCACACCCCATGCATCAAGAATTATTCCTTTGTCAGCTAGGAGCTCTAGATCAATGTCATTTCAACATGACCAACTCCATCTTCTCTATCTTTACCATCCTTCAAATTGTGTGGTCTCCTAAAACTTAAACAAGTACAATACTTCCACTCATCAAAGGATCAATCTTCATTAGTTGATTCCTTTAGATTCCATCAAGTTTGCCAAGCTAATAAATCTTGACAAAAGGAATACCAAGGACCTGAAACACCAAAAAATATTACATGCATTAACATGCAAGCAACATGTGAGTCCATGAAATTTCATGAAACTTACAAAAGAAAGTGTGTCTAACTCATTAAAAACACATCATGCAAACAACTTGCAAATCCTAGAACATGGCTCTAATACCAAATGAAGGGAAACTAGGCATCCCAAAAAAGAAATATAAGATCAGTATGTGCATCTAGTACCTATTGTTTCTTCACAAAAAGATTACAATATGTTGATACAAACACATACTAATATGTCATAAAGTGATATTAGCCTCAATTTATTTCTTATGATTAAAACCTTAGAGGAAAATGCTTTTAATTTTGGATCTTTCTAGAATAGGTAGTTTCAACAGCATGCACAAATTAAGATTCAACAATATAGAATCACTAAATAGAAAGAATAAGATAGAAGAAGGAATAAAGAATTTACATGGGTAAAACCCTTTCATGTAAAAAACCCCACACTTCAAAACCAAAGAGTCATTGTATTATTCAGCAATAGAATACAATTATAATACAATCTTTATACTCCAAGCCCTAACATACAGATTTACATCTTGCTCCATCCTAGAGAAAATCTAGAAACATAACCCCTCTAAATTACTTCTCTCTCATATAAATCCTATAGTAACACTTGTATTTATAGAGCTTACAGTGCAAAAAATAGCATCTTCTTAAATGCATCCACATTTGACATATCTTCAAATACATCCACATTAAATGTATCTTTAACATGTAATTAGGAACCCCCTTTTGCATAATTCTTTCATTAAACATTAATTTCCATTTACTTAAATCTCCAAGTGGTCAGCAACTTAGGATATTATTAAATATGCACCATATTAAAGAGATAATACCAAAATAATAAATGCTAGGACTCAAAGGTTGAGACACCTTAATCCCAATAGTATTTATGATATATTTATTTGTAAGAAAGGTGAATTTCTCATTGCATATACACCTTTCTCATTGGCAGTCGATTTGGAATAGAGAGTAGGTATCTATCTTAGTGCATTTAGGTATTATTACAAATGCTATGTTAAATAAGCGCAAATGGGAACACAAGAGGTTTTCTTAACTAAAATATTCAAAGAATAAGTTATGGTAATTATGAAATCAAATGTGGAACACAAACAACATTGAGAGACAAACGTGGAATGATTTTATGGAGAAGACTTTAAAAATTGCTAAAAGACTAAAATTTGGAAGATATAAAACCATATTTATGTAAAATACTTTGCCAATGTCTTCCTTGTTGAAATAAGATCTAAGAGCTCCATAGTAGGGTGTGATATGTTTTCCAAGTATTGTGATAGTGTATTTTTCTCAAATATAATATGCAAAATTGTACAACTAGATATGGATGCAAAAATGGTGCCATGAACAAGATATGTGAGTTTCTTTCCAAGCTACCATTAAGGGTGTGGTATTGAGATTTTTCATACTTGCAAAGTGTATACAAATACAGATGTGTTGAGTTGGCCTAGGATGCATTCTAAATTTGTGCATACTAGCAGATATAGGGCTAGATTTAACATTCATGAAATGATAGGATGATGATTGTAAATAATTAAAATGTATAGATAGATAGTGTAAAGATGTGGCAAGATAAACTATTCTCCTTGGGAGCTTACTAAGAAAACACATGCAAAAGAGGTGGTGCTTAAGCAATGACAATTTTTTGACAGGGGATAAGAATCATATTTCTTTGTGTTCCTATGCTCTATAGGCTATGCACAAGATCTACCCTTTATTCATCAATATATATCTAATTATATGAATTCATCATTTAAAGAAAGCAGAAAGATAAGTTTGGTGATGCTAAACTAGTAGAAATTCATAACATAGATGTAAAAATTTCTTATGCTCAGAAAAATTGTATTGTAAACAACAAAATAGATGGTTGTGCGGACTACCTAAAATCACCCAACTATAAATTTACTTGGTGCATGCAAATACTCAAAACTCTTAGTCCTCCCTTCTAGTTTCTTCCTTATTTTGTTGTTTGCTTCAAAATCACCTTCATACTACCCCCAATTCTTCTTCTAATGCCCCTTTCTTAACTATGATACCCTTTCACTATATGCGTCATTTTTTTAAAAACCCTCTTCCAACTTTCATTGTATTCAATGTACAACCCCCTCTAGATTTTGTGTATGTTAAATTGGTTTGTTTATGTGGCAGTTATTCCTCTAAAAGTGGTGCACAAGTTGTATTCTAGTAGTCTTCTTAATATTTTTGTTTATAATTCTTCTTCTCATGTGTCTATCCTTCACTGCACAATGGTTATTATTTAAACTCTTCTTAAATTCAAAACAAAACACATGTGCATGCTTATTAAATTTTTTAAAAAAATACATGTGAAGCACTGTTGGTTACTTGACATGTAGGTAACTAAGTGACAAAAGGATTAGGTCTCTTTATAAACTAATTGTTTCAATTTTTTGGTTACATCGTGCATCCTAATTAACCCTCTAATAATATTAATTTAAAAATTTAAATAAAATAATTAATTTCTTTCATGACTATTGATAAACTATAGGGCATTCAAGATTTATTTATTATTATTATCTTTTATTAAATTAAATAAATGATATTATATTTTATTTAACCATTCATTAAATCTTTTATTGAATGTGTACATATTTATTTATCTCTATTAACCAGTTATTTACTTTTTAATGCAATAAGAGAATGAAAGACGTGATAAATATTCCTAAATATTCAAACACACACAAACACAATTCACCAAGCATCTCTTAATTGGTGTTAGGATTTCATTAAAATATGTATGAAATGTAAATCTATGAAGTGGTTTGTTCCAAATCCCATCAACCTACCAATTCCAAACTACTAGAATATTCATAATACTAACCACAATATTAAAGCATTAATCAAACATCCATAATGCATGATACTCATATGTCAAACCAATATAATCATCACAAAAAGTCTCTAATCAAGTTAAACATAGTCAAGTAATGTCCATGGTGTCTCATGAAATCATGGTCACACAAGATCAAGACATGGCACATTCTAGTTTCTATCTTCTACAATTCATTTCCTCTATTTTGCACCTTCAACCTCACATTCCTCTCACAATACCAAGCGTTGAAACTCTATATCTTAGAGAAACAATATTTTATTCAATTCTCCCATTTTTAGGTATGGGAATCTTCCCCATTCAACCTCCATAAAAAGCACACAGTTAACCACAACCAACTTTCCAAATATCTTCATACTTCACTCTCTCCTTCACCAAGTGCCTACGGCTGACCATACTCAAAATAGGTGAATAATTCTGTTGGGAAAATAGGTGTTGCACACCTTGCATAATAAATTTTTTTATTGTATTTTATTTATTATGTATGTTTCACCTAGGAGCACCTAGATGGACATTCAACATGTAGAGGTTCCTTTAAGAATATTCTCAGGGCTACTTAATGTGTTGTAATATTGTTATATTATAATTGTAGTAATTATTTAATATTGGGAAAATAAAATTAATAAAATACCCAAATATAAAATATGTGGTCAAGGGGATAAGTAGCACATGGTTTATGCAATATCACTTAGTGGTTTTGTGGGAGTTTTTCTCTATAAAAGCAACCCCAAGGTTAGTTGTTGAGGTAAATCAATGTAGCATTTGTGAAGGTTGAAAGCATGACATGAGATGTGTGGTTACATGCTTATTCACATGGATTTATTTTTTATGGCCAAGGTTTCAAGGTTCACATGGAGGTTGGGTTTTTCCCTTATGATGGTTTTCTCGAGGTATATCATGTGTCACATTCTTGTAGGTATGTTGTCTATACTCTTGCATGTAGATTCTGAGTACTTAGTTGATTGATTCATCATGTGGCTTATGTGGAAATTTGTTATTATATGGTTGCAAGTGTCCTTACAAGTGGTTTCAAAGCTATGGTTTTGGATGTATAACTCTAGGAGTTGAATCAATGGAATGCATGAAATAATGAAAGACATGACAAGATATGAGGTTTTATAGGTTATTTATCATAGATTTGAAGGTTCTAGGTTTGTTGTTGTGATTAGTTATTTGTACATTTGGGCTTAAGAAATTTGTGGTCAAATTATTTTTTTGGATATAAATTTAAATGAGTGTTTTTTTTTTGTTTTTTGTTTTTTGTTTTTTTTCGGGGGCGGGGGGGTGGGGTGGAGTTTCAAAAATATATTTTTGGGCAATGTATCACCTGAAAATGGAAGCACTTCCATGTTAAGATCATTTAGCCCCCTAAGTGAGTGGTATGGGGTCATGTTAAGCACCTTGATCGGGTCTTTGCATGTATGTAGCTATTTTCCCCCTATTCTGCTTCTCTCCCCCTCATTTCCAGCCTTTTCCAGATAGTTTTCTCTAAGAATCTGGAGTTTCTGACTGTCTAGGTCAAAGATGACCTAGTAGGGTCAAGGAAAACCTAGACCCCAACCTAGGTTAGGGATGACCTTGACCCTAACCTAGGGTAGTGTCTACCTCATCCTTGACCCCAGGTCCAATTTTTAGATTCTGGGAGTTACGGGATGTCGGGCTTTGGAAAGTTTATTTTTCCCACTTCCAGGTCGGCCATTTTGGGTTTCAGAATGGTAAATCCTTAATTGCATTTAATTTAGGTCCATTTCTAGGGGTTAAGGTTAATTGGGATTTAATTCTCCAATGTCAGCCTCTCTAGAATTTTGTGCCCTAGATCACTATAAAAGGAAGCCTTCCTCTCTCATTTGCTCCATCACTTTTTCTCTATCAAATTATGCAATCAAGCGCTCAAGGATTTTCTCAAGGAAAGATCAAGAAAGAATTTCATCAAGCATTTTCAAGGAAGCATTCAAGTCCTCTTCTCCATTCAACTTCTCCATTGAAGATCAAGGATTCAAGCATTCAAGCCTTTGAAGGTATTTGGTTCAAGCATTCAAGATTCATCACTCAAACCCTAGATCTAGCCATCATGATGGTGTGATCTTCCTTCAAGATCCTTTGTTCATCTTCAAAATCCATAGATTCTTCCCTCAAGGTGGATTCCAAGCATAAAATCATGGAGTTTTTTATTTACATTTGTTAATGTTATGTTCAAGCTTTCATATCAACATACTTGTTTACATTTGAAATACAATTGCATATCTATTGAATATCATAGCTTTGTTGTTAGATCTACATCTACTACTTGTTAGCATTCCCTATTTCAATTTCATTATTAAGGTTGATCTGAAACTGGGGTTTGACCAAGGTAAACCCCTCATCCAAATAAAAAAACCATTTTTCTTGCAGGTACAGGTACAGGACAGCAAATTGAAGTGCAAATTCGAATACCCTTTTCGGCAAACTTCTGAGATCCGCGAATAGATTTTCTATCAGAGCTATTTTGGGTCAAGGATGACCTTCAATGGGGGGTAGGATCCTGCCCTGAGGTAAGACCTTGCCCCACTATTTAGGTCAAGGACAACCTGCTTCTCGAAAGATAAAAGTTTTCTAGGTTTTCTCTGTCTCGACATTTCCAGTGGGCCCCCTTCTATATTATTGTAGGGGGGCCTCTCTTTTATTGGTCAAATTCTAGTTGATCAATGGGGTTAGGTCTTTATTGAAGAATTTATTAGAACTTCATCTTTCAGTTGTTCTTTTCTGTTCTGGGCTGGCCCCATTAGAATAGTAGGGGCCATAGAATAGTAGGGGCCCCCCACCCAAATTTGATTTATTTATTTTCTGAATCTAGTTATCAAATTATTCCCTAGTGAATAGTAGGGCAACGCTGTGCTCCCTTGAACCCACACTCATTGGATGCTTATTCATCAACCGATTTGGCATTCAATCCTTCCGCCCTCCCACTTGCTTGCGAGGGGTGGGGAATCACGATCGAAACAATTGCAGAATTGCCTGAAACTGTGCACAGACATCAATAATCATAATTTTCTAGATCTACCCTATTTTGAGGTTAGTATGTGCCTTCTACTTATTTCATATTTCAAGCATATACCTTTTATAGGTAGATTACAGGATTTTCTCCTTTCTTCATATTCTCCATTGATTGATTCTTTTGTGCATTGATCATTTCTTTGTGATTGATCCATTTGGATCTTTCCTTTTGGGAATTTGGATTGAGGATAGATCCTATATTCCACCCCTATATCATACATCTTACCCCTATTCAAATTCAAACCCTCTTCATTTTGGTGAACTACTATTTCATATCATTCATTTTGGTGAACCCGACATACTTACTGTCTTTCTTTTTGGTGTTAGATTTCCCTTGAAGATTAGATTTAGTTTATGCTCTTGCATTTTTAATTCAAATACACAAAAAAAAAAATCTATATATTCAATAAAATACAAAAATATTTCTTGCATTTCATTTACTATGAAGATCTTTAAGATGCTTTGGTGTGTGGTCATGTTCTTTATTACCCTTCTTTTAGCATCCCTTTACCATACCTATGATGTTTATGAAAGTATTATCCATTTCATTATTTTGATGACTCTTCATTTTGCACTTACTTATGCTTTTGTGAAATTGACTGATACTAGTCTTCCTACTTTCAAGACTTTCATTAAAAATTTATGTGGTAGCCTTATTACTCTTTTGGATTATGTGAAGAATTTGGTAGATGATACACCATCTCCTAATCTTCCTAATCCTAATCCTATTAATCCTAATCTGATTCCTAATCTTCTTATTCCTAATCTGATGCCTAATTCTCCATCTTCTATCCCTAGTTCTTCCCATACTTATGATGGGATTCAAGCTATAGTTCAGGATGCAGATGTGCAAGACTTCTTTGATTTACCTTCTCCTCTAATTCATGATGATATTAAATGAAAGGGTAAAGAAACTTCTTCAAAACCTATTATTCCACCTTATACAACCTTTACTCATGAACATGATAAACAATGACCTCCTGTAGAAGGTTTATATGATATGTACACTAACGGATATAATATGGTGACTAAACAAGGTTATAGAGGTTTAGGGCTTGGAGTTAATGAGCATGGTATCAAATATCTAGTTCATATACCCCCTAAACAAGACCTGCATGGTGTTGGTTGTTCAAAATCTCAAGTCAAGGTAGGTGATGGTGATCATCGTCCTCCTCTTCATATTCTTCTCCCTACACCCACTATAGAAAACCCTAATATTCATCAAGAAGTGGCTAAGAAAGTATATGTTGAGTTAATGAATTCCAAAAAAAGAAATCTTTAAACCTATACCAAAAAATTCTTTATCCAAGTACAAATTTCCTTTTCATTATATTAATACACATTTACTTGTTGATTGTAAACATTTCAAGTTATATGTTAGAGAAAGAGTTGCTTTAGGAATTATATCTCACTCTCGTGCAATTTTGCAATTCCTTCATAATTTTGATATAGGGGATTCCCCTCATTCTGATATAATATAAAGCTCTTCTCCTCTTGTCCCTAGAATGGGGGGAAAGAGGTGTATTTCTATCCAGTCTCCTAGGATCCATTAGGTATTTTATTGGGGCTTAATTGGTATTCTTTCTCTCCTATCTCTCTATGATTTTGTATTATGTTTATAATCATCAATAGATCTTATTCAAGACATCTTTTCTAAGACATTTTTTTTAGAAAGGTATCCCTTGTCTCTATCTCTAGGGGGCAAGGTTCTTCCTTCTTTCTCTTTGTCTAGGGAACTGTTTTCCTTAGTTTAGTGGTCTTTGTTTATAGTGCAATATTATTTCATCATATTGACAGATGCTTTGACTATGGATAACCTTTTTATGAGAGGTTTTTGTCCTAGGTCATCACCTCTTCTCTATGTTGCAAATTATGTTCATTATAAACACTTACCCTTGCTTTAGTGTTAGAGTTGTTTTCCTCATTCCAAAGATTCCTTTTCCTCTTCTTTGTAGAGAGGCTTGATGATTGAATCTTTGTTCCCGCCTTGAAAGATGATATTTTATCTAAAAGAACTCCTCTATGATGGGGGTCTTGTTGATAAGATCTCTTTCATTGAGGATCCTTTTTCCATAAGTGACATATCCTTTTCACGATTATCTATACTCTTGGATGTAAGGGTCAATATCCCTCGCTAAGAATGTGGTGTACATTGTTGCAAATAGGATATATCCTTGTATTGAGAAGAAAGTATCCTCTTCCTCTTCCTTATCATGTCTATTAGACTGCCACAATAAGGAGGGAGCATATATAGGGTCTCCCTTGTACTATAGTTTTTATTTTTATATGCTAAATCCTCTTAAGGTAACGCACATAAGTTGCTAAATCCTGAAGGGACACGCATTTTCAATTTTCAATATGCTAAATCTTGGAAGGTAATGCACATAAGTTGCTAAATCCTAAAGGGACACACATTTTTCAATTTTCAATATGCTAAATCTTGGAAGGTGACGCACATAAGTTTCTAAATCCTAAAGAGACACACATTTCCAATATGCTAAATCTTCTGAAGGTAACACACATAAGTTGCTAAATCCTGAGGAGACACGCATTTTATATTCATAGTGATACAAGAAGGTGGATCTATGGGTATTCCAGAAGCTGTCAGAAGATGCATTACAATTGCAAGCACATTTTATGGGTGAACTATCAGGTTTGGCCACCTATTTGGCTCTCCTCCCAGGGTGATTCATGGTAAGGTGGGCATCTTACTGGGTGAGGTAATCACTTTTCTCTTTTCTCTCTTTTCGCTTTCATGCTAGTAGGATGGGATCATGAAGCTATGTTATTTATAGTGTTGCTCTTGTCTTTCTTATGTAATCATTTATGCTTTTATGATAGCTTTCCAAATATGATATTAGTATGAGAAATGTTTCTTATCAAGGTTTCTTATGCTAATTGATTTGGGTTTGTTTTAGTACTAACCCCTCTTTTGTGTCTTTTTCCTTTTTTGTTTTTGCACCCTCATGTGTGTATGTTGAGTTAGAATACTTAGCCTGGGGGATTGTGTCCTTAGCTAAGTGTTATTTTATTTCATTATGAATCCACTTGGATCTCTTCTTTCATCTCATTTACCAAGAGTTTGCATCGAATCCATACTCTTGCTAAAGTGGGGGCTTAATGTATCATCTTAAAATGGAAGCACTTCCATGTTAAGAGAATTTAGCCCTTCAAGTGACTGGTCTAGGGTCATGTTAAGAATCTTGATCAGGTCTTTGCATGTATCTAGCTATTTTCCCCCTGTTCTGCTTCTCTCCCCCTCATTTCTAGCCTTTTCCGGATAGTTTTCTCTGAGAATCTGGAGTTTTTGATTGTCTGGGTCAAAGATGACCTGGTAGGGTCAAGAATGACCTAGACCCTGACCTAGGTCAGAGATGACCTCAACCCTGACCTAGGGTGGTTTCTACCTCACCCCTGACCCTAGGTCCAATTTTTAGATTCTGGAAGTTACGGGATGTTGAGCTTTGAAAAGTTTCTTTTTCCTGCTTTCGGGTCGGCCATTTTGGGTTTTGAAATGGTAAATCCTTAAATTGCATTTAATTTGGGTCCATTTCTAGGGGTTAAGGTTAATTGGGATTTAATTCTCCAATGTCAACCTCTCTAGAAGTTTGTGCCCTAGATCACTATAAAAGGAAGCCTTCCTCTCTCATTTTCTCCATCACTTTTTCTCTATCAAATTATGCAATCAAGCACTCAAGGTTTTTCTCAAGGCAAGATCAAGCAAGCATTTCATCAAGAATTTTAAAGGAAGCATTCAAGTCCTCTTCTCCATTCAACTTCTCCATTGAAGATCAAGGATTCAAGCATTCAAGCCTTTGAAGGGATTTGGTTCAAGCATTCAAGATTCATCACTCAAAACCTAGATCTAGCCATCATGATGGTGTGATCTTCCTTCAAGATCCTTTGTTCATCTTCAAGATCCATTCATTCTTCCCTCAAGGTGGATTCCAAGCATACAATCATAGAGGTTTTGATTTACATTTTTTAATGTTATGTTCAAGCTTTCATATCAACATACTTGTTTACATTTGAAATACAATTGCATATCTATTGAATATCATAGCTTCGTTGTTAGATCTACGTCTACTACTTGCTAGCATTCCCTATTTCAATTTCATTATTAAGGTTGATTCCAAACCAGGGTTTGACCAAGGCAAACCCCTCATCCAAACAACA
The DNA here is from genome assembly GCA_027943335.1 of Chamaecyparis obtusa. Taxonomy (NCBI): domain Eukaryota; kingdom Viridiplantae; phylum Streptophyta; class Pinopsida; order Cupressales; family Cupressaceae; genus Chamaecyparis; species Chamaecyparis obtusa. The sequence continues at coordinate 112,032 of BSBK01007615.1, forward strand.
AAACCATTTTTCTTGCAAGTACAGGTACATGACAGCAAATTAAAGTACAAATCTGAATACCCTTTTCAGCGAACTTCTGAGATCCGTGAACAAATTTTTTGTTGGAGCTATTTTGGGTCAAGGGTGACCTTCAGTGGGGGGTAGGATCCTCCCCTAGGGTAAGACCTTGCCCCGCTATCTAGGTCAAGGATGACCTACTTCCCGAAAGACAAAAGGTTTCTGGGTTTTCTCCGTCTTGACATTTCCAGTCCGAAACAGGTTGCAGAATTGCCTGAAACTGTGCACAGACATCAGAAATCATCATTTTTTAGATCTACCCTATTTTGTGGTTAGTATTTGCCTTCTATTTATTTCAGATTTCAAGCATATACCTTTTATATTAGATTATAGGATTTTCTCCTTTCTTCATATTCTCCATTGATTGATTCTTTTGTGCATTGATCATTTCTTTGTGATTGATCCATTTGGATCCTTCCTTTTGGGAATTTGGATTGAGGATAGATCATATATTCCACCCCTATATCATATGTCGTACCCCTATTCAAATTCAAACCCTCTTCATTTTGGTGAACTACTATTTCATATCATTTAGGCAAAAATGAACCTCACCATTAGATCCAGTTTGACATTACGATAAATTGTAATAAATGGCCAATGGACCTCACCATTAGATTCAAGTTAACCTTTCAGTAAATTTTATATAAAATTTGACATAATTTAACTTCAATTGTGAAAAATATAAAATAAAAATATTTTGATGGTCACACGGTTGTCAATTTCAATCTATATAGATTAGAAATTAAAAACATAAATACTCCATTGATTAAAAAATGTGCCTTCAAATATTCAATAAAATATTAATGAAAGTAGCGAACTTTGAAAAGTTATGAGAAATTTAAAAATTAAAATTTTGTTTGGAGGGGGAGCACCTATACTCCCTTGTGCATTGATAGAAACGTCTAAACATCAAACTAAAGCATAAATGTTACCAAGGGGACAATTAGTTTTTTTCATAATTTCCTTTATAAAAGTTACGTTTTAGTTGACTATTTAGCCACAGGTGTGCATTGACAGAACGTCTAAACAACAAACTAAAGCATAAATGTTACCAAGGGGACACTTCATTTTTTTTTTCACAATTTCCTTTATAAAAGTTGTGTTTTAGTTGACTATTTAGCCACGAGTGTGCATTGACAGCCCTCACAATACCATGTACCTCTTATGTACTCCCTTATTTACCAATGTCTTAAGGATGGTTGGAAAATCAAATCGCCTTGAAAAATTGCATCTCCCATTATTAACATTAAAGGGGGCATTTGAAATGTTTTTAAAGACTTTAGAAATAATTTTAATTAAAATTCCCCCTCTTTAATATTAGCACCATCTTTTTTTAAAACTTTTAAAATATTTTTTAAATCACTTCTAAATGGCTAGTTCGGTTCACATGGTAGACTTTTTGAATTTGAAAATTTAATTTGAGAAAATAAAGTGGGGTCCGTCTTGAGTTTGTATATATAGGTAAATTGATTATTTTTTTTTCAAAGTGACATAATTTTCATCTAGAAAGTTGGATTTTTGACTTCTTATACTCATTGGAAAGCTATTTTTGAGTACTAGAGGATGGTATATGTTTGGTTCCATGATTTTTTTCTTTTTCATGTTTTTGAGGCCTAACATCCATATGTTCTTCATTACACAATTTTGGTCATAACTTTAGGCATTTAAGAGCATGTTCAGTGCACTTTTCTTTGATGTTTCTATTTTATTGATTGATGAGTATGGAGAGTTGTGCATTTTTTTGTTCACTTGTTGGTGCCTAAGATTAAGGGGTGTGAGTGTGAGTGCATTGATTGAGACAAGGGATAAAACCTTGAGGGAGTACACGTGTTCATGAGATTTTTATGATGATACAACTAGTTATCAAATTCAGTGATTCCTGGTATAGGTTGATAGGTGTTTTCAGAGTTTAGACTTTGATCGTGACAAATACATAGGTTTTTTTTGGTTTGAGGCTTGGAGTCTCATGTGGGTGATAGTTGAGTGTAAGTAGAGCATTGGTATTGATTATGGGTATGCACATACATTTCTTATATTGATACGACATAATCAAGTTTGTGGTGATTGGTGGTGATTTGGTTTGATGTTAGGAAGTTTTTCTTATCTCTTTTATGCTTATTTGGTTCCTTGACCATGGTACTTAATTGTGGATATGTTTAACAAATTAGACCTGATGTTGATTTGGAGATTGAGTCATGTGGTCTATAGGATTATTCTCTTTGATATCTTAGTTTGTAGGTTACTTATGTGATGATGAGTTTGCATGTATCATTGCTTATATATTTGAGTTATGCAAGTTGTAGATTATCTACCCATTCTCTTTTAGTGGGAAGACTCATTTATAAACTGTATATATCTACATGATTTATTTAGTGTTGATGTAGACTTTGTTCATCAACCTTATTTGTGGTCATTTTTGTATTAGTATTTTGTTTTTGAGATGAGAGGACAAACGATGGTTATGGTACCTAGATAGTTAGCATTGGGACTTCTAGCATGTGGTTTATCAAAATGTCATTATAGCTTGTTTATTCATTGATTGCACTTTTCAGTGGGATCTTTTGACATCAATGTATTGACATTGTATGAATGATTTTGGTTGAGGATGATGGAGGTTGTTGGTGGTTCTATGTATCTTATTTTTTTTGGAAATAGTAGTTTCACTTGATATTACTAATATATCAATTATGTGTATGTACACTTGGAGGATCTTCATTTAGGAGATGGTTATGATGATGGCATGTGTGACTTGATATCACAATTCAATGGGAGTTTTTGGTAGTGATGTGGATTCACATTGGATGGTGGATGATCTTTCTTAGTGTTGCAAATGGTGGCGGGTGCCTTAGATCCTATTGCTATAGAAGGGTATTTCACATTTCTTGGTTTACTAGTAAGAGATGGTTATCTTCATGATAGTTAAGGATGTTGACATCTTGGAGGACTTAAGGGGTCCTTGGTTGAGGTGTGGTTTTATGATTTTATTTAATATGTTATCATGGTTACTATTTTATCATGTCTTGCTCTTGATACACATTTAGAGCTTTATCATGGTATAATTATTTGATATGTTCATATGGAGCATGTTATTTTCTAAGAGGAGATGGTTAGATCATGTTGTCATGTTTATATTTCTGATTTTATGGTTAGAGCTTTAACTTTGATCTTGGTTTGGTTTTATTTGTATTGATTACATTAATCATTTATTTGGATACTTCATGATGGTGCTATATTGCATTTGGAGTTTGGCATGGATTAATCAGCTACGAGTGCTCATGAATACATGGAGACTTAGGTAGTGTTGGTATTCTCTTGTGATTAGAGATATTGTGTTGATATGGTCGATTGTTTTAGTATGGAAGACCAAGGAGCATTCACCTGGTATGGACTTGAGAGGAGAGTGTTCTTAGCGTGAGTCACAGTGACTTGGATATCTTGATGAGAATTCTCCTTTCCTATTATTGGTCTACTTGGAAATTTATTACTTGAGAGGTATTGTACATAGTTCCTTTTAGGTGCATTATATTTTATTCTTATCTTTCATAGATATGGATCCTAAGCTATGGTAATTGTTAGTTCAAGAGGATTAAAATTGAGAAATGTTTGGAATTGGTTAGCTCATTGTGCTTTTAAGTTATTATTATAATGAAATTGATTGGTGATTAAGTTTGGAAATGGTTTATTTGAACTTATTCCTTGGATTGGGAATTGTATTGGTTTGATCTTCATAGTTATGAGAGACTTACATCCATTTTTATTATATGATATATGTTGGTTTGGTCTAAGAGTCCAAACAAGTTTGGGTGTTGTTATAACTTCTTTTTTGGGGTTTTATCAAGGATATCATACTTGAAACAACTATCATTTAGAGGTGTATGCAGGAAATGCTACAGGTTTTGATTTGTAGTGTTTCTACTTTTTGTCTGGTTATCTTGTTGGATGTTCGATTTCACATTACACTGGAATTGATGTTAGTTGGATCTATGTGTTCACTAGTTTTTGTTCATGTATTGTCATGTGGGAGATGGCATGGAGGTTCCTTTATCTCTTTCCTTTATAGGTTGAGGATAATACAAGAGTACATTGGAGACATGTTGTGAGATTTAAATAGGAAGATCATTGGTTTACATGTTATGCATGTATTATTGTGGATGTTCATTGATACTACATGGTTATAGTTACACTTTATATATGAGTTTGTTAGGGGATCTTTTGGATATATTGATTATTTTTAGATTCAATGTTACCTATGAAGTAGGAGATTCTAGGTGTGTATGTTGAATATGTTTCACTTGGAGCTTGTAATTGCATGTTATAAGTTGTATGTGTTGATGTTATGGGAGTCAATTGTTATGTTTGTATACCTTAAAGGTATGGATATTTGGATGTGTTAGCACTTGTTGTGGGTGTTATTTCAGCTATGATTATTGGTTCTTTATAACTATAATACATATTGATACTTTTGGATTGAGTGTTTGTCTTTTAAATATTAGTTGAGACATGACTTATGATTCTTTATGACAAATTGTGTGGCTTTCTCTTTGGATTGTCTCTTATGTATGTCATGCGCAGTGGCATTATGGAGGGTGAGAACATTTGTGTGTCAGATGGTAGTAACTTTGTTTCTTGTTGTAGTTATCTTAATGGAGCACATGGAGTACTTTGATTAATGATGGTATATGTCGCTAGACAATTTGTTCCCTTGTTAATATTTGTGGTTACTTATTGCCCCTTATGTAATGTATACAAAAAGTGGGAGAATGTTGGGAAAATAGGTGTTGGACACCTTGCATAATAATTTTTACTATTTTAATATTTTATTTATTATGTGTGTCACACCTAGGAGCACCTAGATGGATGTGCAACGTGTAGAGATTCTTTTTGGAATATTCTTAGGGCCACTTGATGTTGTATTCTAACATTGTGATATTATAATTGGTGTAATTATTTAATATTGGAAAAAGAAAATTAATATACCTAATATCAAATGTGGGGTCAGTGGGTTAGGAAGCACATGGTTTATGTAATATCACTTGGTGGTTTTTTAGGAGCTTGTTTCTATAAAAGAAACCATAAGGGTAGTTGTTGAGGTAAGTCAGCTTAGCATTTATGAAGGTTGGAAGCATGGCATGAGATATGTGGTTACATGCTTGTTCACATGGATTGCTTATTAATGGGTAGGGTTTTGAAGTCTTTGATGGATATATTATAATGTTGCATTACTGAATAATACATGGATGATGGATGCTTTTGGAGGTTGGGTTTTTCCCTCATGAAGGTTTTTCAAGGGTATATCTTGTGTCACATTTTTGTGGGTCTGTTGCCTATTCTCTTGCATGTAGATTCCTAGTAATTATTTAAATAATTTATCATGCAGGTTATGTCAAAATTTGTCATTAAATAGTTACAAGTTTCCTTACAAATTCAAGTTTACAAATATTTAAAGTGTGCTTTAAATACCCTAATATTTTCAAGATGTGGGATTTCATTCCCATACAACTTTGGAAAATAACATTTAAATTACAACATCAAAAACTAGCTTCAACTTTGACCTCACACTTTATAATAATTTTCAATAGAGCTTGAGGAGAGTATTTATTGAGTGCAAACCCTACTTGGAAGACCAAAGACCAAAGCACGACAAAATTTTAAATAAGAAGGAAAATAATATTTGTGAATAATGTGCATGATTGAATGTGCACTTGGATGCTCCTGCATTAAACACCTTGGGTAAGAAGAAATATTTCATGAGTGAGGCTCATGAAATTTTGAAAACCATGTGCTTATTTTGGGTCCACCAAAATTTCTTATCCTTTTGAATTTCTCTCTTTACCTTACTCTACATCTTCACGTCTCTCCCTTTTTTCATCATTCCTCTCTTTCTCCCTCTCATAAAATTTGTCTTACTATATCATGATTCATCCACCCACTCTACCTCATCATCTTCATCACTCATTTGTCCTTCATTATCTTCTTCTTGTAAATCAACACAATGAATAAAATATCATTGTAACTTAGCTTGCAAATTTTTTTGTTGCACTTGACCACTCTTCTTTCTCCACATTCTTTTCTAATTTCATTTTTCAACATCGCCATTAGTAAATTTAAAAAAATTAATAATGACCTATATAATATCCTCTTTATATGTTTCTATAACATCCTTTTAAAGCTCTATTTATCCTTCCACTAGAACTACACTATTAGAACATCAACATCATGGAACATGAGTCTTTTAATAGACTCAGGTAAGTGCACTCCTTGTGTCTTGAAACTTTTCCTCATTTTTATGTTTCTAGATTAATGGTAATGCCTCACTAGAAAAAAGAAGTCAAAACATATTAATATTTTTAACCATATTATTCTTAGAACAACATAGAATTTCCTTCCAATTAATCCTATCCATGTCACCCCACCCATCAAATTTAGTACAAGACATTTTCCATATTTATTTAGAAAAGGTTAAAGGTTAGTAGATTTTGTATATTTTATTGAAACATATGAACAAAATATATAGAAATGAATGTTGTGAGAACATATTTTCTATTTCATATAAAAAAATAACGAAAGAATTTACATCAGTACATATAGAATCAAAACAAAATTAGAGAGCTAGAGAGTTTCACTATTTTACAACCGCTGGAACAAAATATAGTAGTACAAAAAGCTACCACATTGTATCAAAAGACACTTAATCACTAAAATAGACTACTCAATTAGATGGAATTTCCTGATCTAATTCATTGTCATTAGAATCTAGGGACACAACATTGTAACTAATGATTTCATGAGATCTGTAGCCCTAGTTCTCAGCTTGCTTTGGTTCCTCGGCATTAGGCTACCACTATGCAAACTACTTTAGGTGTTGTATGAAATTAGCCAGAGTGACCTCAAATTCTCCCTTAGCCTTCATAGAGGTGTACCCATATGCTATGTATTTCTTATCGATAGTAATTTTTCCATCTTTCAAGATTTGTAGGAATTTTCTCTCCTTCAATTTGATCACAATGGTAACCTTCATGGAAACATCAAGGTATGTGAGACTCCAAAGAGAATCAATAAGGTTCATGCCCTTCCCTGCAAGCACATCATTATTCTGAGCCTTCCAAATAATCCACAATATAACAGAAGAAAGGAGTGACCAAAAAGTGTTACAATATTTGTTGCTACTAATATGTCCTAAGATAATATTTAAAACTTTGAAATGAACATTGAAGGTAAGGCCAAACATTTTCCAAATTTCAGCAGCAAAATGACCTTCAAAAAACACATGCATAACTAATTATGGGCATTTCCAGACTGTACGCAGATTAGGTTTACCTCCAGGTTTCTTAAAGGGCACCTTATGCAATAGGAATTTCTACAAAAAATAGGTAATTTTTGGATCCAAAGGTCTACTCCATAGGAAGGCAAATTATTTGTTCCTATCAGAATGTTGAGCATCAAGGTACCACTTGGAGTTAGCATGGGAAATAATATCAAGATTGGAGGTAAGTAGGTTATAAATGTATTTGGATTTGACAAGGTGTAGAGGAGTGATGTCAGGCCAATAGAGTTGGAAGGAGAAAAATCTTAGGGAGCAGCAACCACTAAAGGAACCCAACCTATAGAGGGAAGCAGAGAGGAGGGAGTATGTTATCCATTGGGATTTGGGAATATTAAACTCGACTTCAATTTCCTCCCATGGAATTAGCTTTCCCTATTGTAATACATCATGGAAGGTATTAATACCTTTCTTTTTTGTTGAACGGCCTTGAAGTAGAGCTAAGGGTTTACTACCATCTTTGAGATTCCACCATATTGACTTCTCTCCATAGATTATTGTATCACCTTTAGATGGGCCAGTATCCCAGAGAAAATGTTTCACAAATTTCTAACTCTTCCAGATGGTTTTGAAGACATTAGAACCCTGAACTACTACATTGGCATCTATTACAAGAAGACCAATGTAGTAGAGGTTAATCCAAACCTTAGATTTGATAGGAAGAGCCAGAGCTAAATTGATCTTTATCAAAACTTTCCAAGGTTCCTCCCCTGTAGTTGCCTTTACAATGCATTTAACAGCTAATGTTATACCTTCATTTCTAAGATCTTTGAGACCTAGAACATGCCAACTTTTCTCTCTAGTACACCATTCCCATGATATTGCATGTATCTTTTTGTTACCTATACCATCTGCCAAAGGAAGTCCCTGATTTTTTGACCTGTACAACTCAAAGAATTTTGATCTTACTACATTGACTTCCATTGCTGCCTTGGCTCCTTGAATAAGTGCATAGACCATCTTACAAAAGTGAGGTGGGAATCCTAGTGCTTCCAACATCATCAGGATAAATTCCCACTCAATACGATCATATAATTTCTCATAATCAATAAGAAATATAACATATTTTTTTCTAGATACTTTAGCCCAATCTAAAGATTCCCAATAGGTTATAAGATTTTTTAGGATGTATCTCCCTTTTATAAAACCAGTTTGAGTATTGTTAACCAGCTTAGGAAGTACATTTTCAATTCTAAGGGCTAGAGCTTTTGCTAGAATTTTATACCCAACATTAAGGAGGGTAATGGGCCTCCAGTTCTTAATAGGAAATTTGTCTCCTTCTTTAGGAATCAGCTTGATAAGGTCGGCATTGATATCTGCTCCTAAAGTACCTGATGAAATGACCTTGTTGTAAGTTATGAGTAGGTTTTTACCAATCCAATCTATATTGGTTTTATAAAATTCAACAGAAATTCCATCAGGTCCAGGGGTCTTATCATTGGCCATGTTCAAAATAGAGTTTTTGATTTCATCCTCTTAAAGCCCTCTATCGAGAATTGTTGCATCTTCCTCTGTCACTTTCTTAGGGATGATTCCTCTTATCTTTCATGTAGCAACCTCCATCGGGGACCCATTATCTTCTGAAGTAAACAAGTTTCTATAAAACTTAGAGAAGGTCTCCACAATTTCCTCATGGGATGTGATATCCTTGTCATGATCTCTTATACAAGATATTTTATCTCTATCCCTCCTTCTTAAGAGAATGAAAGAAAAAAATTTATCCAATGTCCCCCAAATTAAGCTAGTTGATTATGGCCCTAACTTTAGCACCTTTGGTCTTAGCATTCTATAATTTTTTGAGGGAGTCTCAAAAAAGCATCACCCTGTCTAGTAGACTTGGGTTGGAGGGGTTGTGTTGGATAAGCATTTCAGACTCTTGCATGGCTTCAACTAATCTGTATTATGCCCCCCTAGCATCTTTAGCTCTTTTGTTTCCTACAACCTTGAGAAAATTTTGCCAATAAGCAGTAGTTTGAGCCCACTTGGAAACTTTAGATTCATGGTGACCAATCTGATCATTATACCATGCAATGACTCTGACTTCTACCTAAATATCTTCATGCTTGACAAGAGAGGAGTTTAGGGCAAAGCCTTGTTTCTTAATACGTAAATCTCCATGATCTGTGATCAGGTGGATGCATGAAAGAATAGGATGGTGGTCAAAAAGAGTGAAGGGAAAACCCTTTATGCAATTGTCAGCAGGAGGCGAGGGGCAGCTGAAAAATTGTCTATTCATATAGAATCTATCTAGTCTAGAGTAGATCCTCTTATCCCCTCTCTGACAGTTGGACCATGTATACCACACACATTTAGATTCACCCTTATTTTTTGCTAGGGGGTTAAATAAATTTAGTTTGATCATCATTTTGTTCCAATAGAGAAGCTTATTACCTTTCCATTCAAATCTTAACCCACACACTTTTTCCTAAGCCCTTTCAATCATATTGAAATCTCTTGCTAAGACCCTATGAATGCTATCAATATTTGTAGTCCACTTCCAAAGGTTGATCCTCTCATTATGATCATTGGGGGCATAAATTGAGCAAGCTCCAGATATCAAATCATCAACCTTAAATTTGACCTAGACTGCCCTGTTGCAGGGAGAAAATCCCCATTCTTGGATAGTCTTCCTCCATGCTAGACCTATTAGAATAGAGGTCCCACCTCTACCCCTCAGGTGCTTAGTAGAATAGGTTATTGCATCTTTCCATATACATTTTAGGGCTATATCAAGTGCAAAGCCAACTACCTTCACCTCCTGAAGCATAAGTTTATCCAAATTTCTATGTAAAATTAGAAGTCTCTTAACCACATATTTCCTGTCAAAGGATTCCAAACCTCTAACATTCCAAGATGCACAATTTAAAATCATGAGTAACCCTACTTTTCAGTCTCCATGGGGATCCAAAATCTTTTGAAGCACTGAGGAATTTTATTCCTTGGGGTTTTGGAGGGTTTGGGGTTCCCACTGAGGAGAGGAGGCATTCCTCTCTTCCTCCTAATATTGACCCCATCAATAAGATCTAGAGGATTTATCTTAAGAGGCTTACTAGCCTTCTTATGTTTTTTGTCAAAATCAAAGGTGAAGACAAAAGTATCTCCATCTTCTATACAAGTACAATCTTGATCTTTACCTATCTCTCCCTCCTTCAACTCAAGATCTTTCCTCTGATCGGCCTCTGATACTACCAAATCCTTAGACAAGATAGAATTCTTTGCACTCCTCCCTAATCTGGATTCATACTTTCATTGATCAGGTGAGGGTGGAAGAGGGGGGGAGCATGGATAACAACAATTGAGAACTCATTGAATTTATCACTTAGGTCCAAATGAGGAGATGAACTGCCCTCCCCTATTCCATTATCCTAATCAGGAATTACTAAACCAATTGGGGGGGCTGAAGGTAGAGAGAAGTCTTTGGGGCTAACAACCCTGTCTAAGGATAGATCCAGGGAAGCAAGCTGGGCAAAGGTAGCACCTTGACCAGGAGAGATGATAGAGTAAACCTTCCATTTGGGCTTATGTTTTGCTTTGGATTTTTCTTCTTTTTCTTTAATCTTATCTAGTGTAATCTGTTGAGCATTACGTGTTCTAAGATTAGGCTTGGGATTTTTGTTACCCAATCCAAAATCAAGATCACTTGCATTGGGAAGTTCCAAGAGCACTTTAGGGAGTTTGGAGTTCAAGAGGGGGGGATCTGGGTGTTTCACAAATTATCCTTTAAGCTTTTCTAGAGTGGCACTAATGGTAGAAGATTCTTGCATCCAAGTAGGGGATGAGGAGATTTTCCCTTGATGGGTTTGTTGTGCAACAGTTTTAAGGTTTGTGTTATTGGTTTTCTTCGAAGATGACATTTTTTGGTTATCACCAAGAGCAGGGGGAGGCTTCAAAGGGGGAAGAGCACACTTCTTTAGAATAGGGAAATCCTATTTTTTGTGTCCTTCCTTCCTACATAAGTAGCATCCATTAAATCCTCCCAAAAAAGTAATAGGGCAACTGATGGGAGAACCACCAAGGTCAAAGTGTAGGGATTCTGGTATATCAATACTCGGATTGAGGGAAATGAGGAATCTGACATCAGTATTGGGGATTAGAACATTGGATTGATCAACCTTAAAACCCTACCCACTTATTCAAGAGCGTGAGGAAGTAGATTCAATAAAAAAGGTGAGAGGTTGCCAATTATCAGGCACCTAGGGCTTGATAATGCCAAAACTTTATTGTGAGTGACTTCAAGAGACCATGGGATGGCGCAAAATTTGCAAGGACCGACTCTCCAAAATTGCTTATCAACAATGGCTCATTGGGATTTGGGATCACAAAAGAACATAATAAATAAACCTTTTTGAATAATTCTACAATACGAAAAATGAAACCTCATTTTCTGCCCCCAAATTTTTTGAAACTGCTCATTAAGAAAATTTCTTGAGGGAATCTTAGAGACAGCTAATGCAGCAAAGAAAATAGCACTATTTCTAAGCCTAACCTTCTCATGTTCTATTGCAATATTCATTTGTGTATTTTTTTTAATAACAAGCTTGGGAGGGGAAGGAACCTTACCTCCATCTCCTTCACCGATGACAACATCGTGGGAAATGCTTGAGAAGAACTGGGCTCCTTCCGACAGGGTCTTTTTGTTTTGAACTGCTTGTTTGAAGGACTTTGGTCTAGAGTGGCCTCCTTGTTTTTCTTCATCCTCAGCTTGAACATGGATGCCCTCTGGTTCAGACACAACTATTTTTTTCTCTAAGAAACCACTTTTGGATCCACAATAGCACTTCGAAGAGAACTTATGCGTCGGTTAGTGGCAGAACCTTCATTAATGGCTTTTTTACTACCTCCTATAGACCCGGGGGAGGTAGATGCCATTAATGGAACACCGTCTGATTGCGCGTGGGAAGGGAAGGGGTTGTACGATTATTTACCCTAGTTGCAGAGAAACAAGTTTTTTTCTCCGTCGATGACAGGAAATATTTTTTGTTGTGAGAACATATTGATAGGCAAAAGTATAAAAAAGGTTGAGAAAATAGGAAAAGTGTGCAACTTTCAACTTGAAAATGGAAATAAATATTATTTATATAGTTAGCCTTGGCTAACTAACTAAAAATAATAATTTTAGCACAAATCAACCTAGATTAAATGAAGTTGGTAATTATGGATGGACGGTTGAATAACTAAATGCTAAGCTAGAAAATCAAATTTGGAGGGTGGTGATCAATAACCAAATAATGGTGTCGAATAAAAGATGCTCTAAAATATCCCTCATGATAGACTTAGAAATGATGCCTCTTTGTTAATGTGATTTCTTGGAAGTATGTTTTGGACCCTTGCCTTGTCAAAGGACAAATTTGTAGGACTATAATAGGTTCACAAACATAGCTATATCCTTATACTTGGAATTCATCCTATTGATTTATAGGGTTCAATACTACAAATTTGCTTAATGTGTAGTGTATGGCTTATCTTTTAATAGAATTGAGAACTAATAGTAGTAATAAATATCTTATTAGGTTGTCACACAACTATGCTAGGAGGACACATCTTGGTCAACCTCTTGAAACTAAACAAAATGAAAGAACTTAATATGCAATTTTTTACTTGTTATTAACCAAATAGAAATGTATTACTACTAATTGCTCTTTATAATGAATGATTATCATATTAAGAGATGATTTTTTGGATTGTCCTTTTTTATTTATTAGGGTGAATGCATGGATATCTTTAAATACTAGCATATAACATCAAATTGTAAGTCAAAGGTGTGTTTAATCAAGTCAAGGTAAAAAGGTAAAAGAGGTTAGTTGGCCAAATTTAATTTTTATTTTTTAATTTTTAAATTGGAAAAGGACAAGCTCGTGACCACAAACACCCTATCCCCCAGGCAATCCCCTCTCTTCCCCCAACATCTTTGCACTTAGAATGGGACAACACTCAAATTAAAGCGACAAACAATTTAATAGAAGTAAGTGAACAAATAAATATGACAAATATATAGATAAAATAGATATATAAATATGTGTGAATGGATACAGTAAGATTAAATATCTTAGAATGTGTGTATGTGTAAACAAATTGAAAAAAAATTGTAAAAAAGAATTGTGTGACTATGTGTGAAGAGTTGCCATAATGGTAATATTTGCAAAATCGTATATTTTTTAATTAATTCTCCACAAAATAAAATAAAAAATAACATGAATATGCATATTTTATCATCACGCATATTCTCTATTTTTTGTCCATTATGAAACCATTGAATTAACAATATAGATTTCCACAATTCATAGAATTATAAGTTGTTTATGAATTCAATTGTGTGAGTTTTTTAATCAATATTTTATATCATACTTAATAATCCAACACCAAAATATTAGATTGCTAAAATAAAAATAAAAACCTAAAAACCATAAAGATACAATGGTATCATAAAGTTCCAAACCATCCTCGACGTCAAAGGAAGAGACGAGTGAACCGTGTGGGTCATTGGTCCCCTCCTCCACTCAAAGTTCTCAAAGTCAACACTGATGGTTCTTCTCGGGGGAATCCAGGTCCTGCTGGCATTGGGGGTGTGGCCCGTTATAGCTCTGGAGAAGTTCAATTTATTTTTCCAATGCATAAGGGTTGTCATACTAACAATCTCATGGAGGCTCTGGCCATTTTACATGTCATGGAGCAATGTTGTTTGAGGGGATGACGCCAAGTTATCTTTGAATCTAACTCTCAAGTGGTGGTGAATTTGCTTACTTCACAGTTGCTTGAGGATGTTAGTTGGCACTTGGCTTCAGTTGTTAATCAAACTCTTCTCTTTTGTACTTCTCTAGAGTCTGTTAGTTTTAATTACATTCTTCGTGAATAGAACAGAGCTGCTAATTGTTTGACCGAATGGGCATCTGATCATGCTCAAGATTGGAATATTGTGGATAGGGAGCAACTTCCCTTAGATTTGTCTCTTGAGTTAGATGACCTTGTTGCTCACGATTGTTGAGCTCTCTTTTTTGTTTCTCTTTTTGTCTTAATAAATTTTTACCCCTCTTTTAGAAACTAAAAAAGAACTTGATCCTAACTCACACGATAGAATCCATCAAATCTAGGGAGAACAACTTATAAACAATTGAATGTCAATTTCTTCAATTAAAAATAGTAAAATTACGAAATAGCAAATTGTCATTCGAATATCACTTCGAGGACGAGATAACGAGACAATAAACAGGAAAAAGCTAGAAAACCCAAATACAATACCGATACGCTTCCATTAGTTATTGTCAATCGATTTCCAGAAATGGAGGAAGCCCTGCTACCCAAAAATGGATGCAGAAAATTAGCCTCCTCCACTGCAACAAACAGGGGAGGATGGAAAGCATCCCTTTTTATAATTGGTGCTTCTCATATATATTTTTCTTCCACTTGTTTTAATGGCACATTTTTATTCAAATCAATTGCAAACCCGGGGCAGAAATCTCAATCTCTTGTTTGGATCGTCTTATGACAGGGGTTGAGGTGGCAGAGAGAATGAGCTACTATAGCATAAGCTCAAGTTTGATAACATACCTCACCAATGATCTCCACCAAAGCACTGCAACAGCAGCCAAGAATGTAAACATATGGTCTGGACTCACATCAATTCTTCCTTTCCTGGGAGCATTCCTTGCAGATGTTTACTGGGGTAGATATTGGACCACTCTGCTTTCTTCCATTATTTATTTGCTGGTCAGTTGTTAAAACCCCACATGCCTGTTCTTTTCGTCTTTCCCTATTACATTTTGCTTTGAGATCTTCTATGACATTTTTTAATTACCAAATCAACAATGGTATGCAATTTAAAATCACTGTTCCTTTTATAACAGAATTAACCTATATGGGTATCTATTATGTAATTAAAATTCATAAATAAGAATCAGCATGGAAAAAAATTGAAAAGGGTTATTGGTGTCTGTTGGTCCTTTAGATCTTTAGGTTTCATGAACGTCATTAAATTCTCACTTTCATTTAATTCAAACCACCAGATTAACCCATTTGAGTGTCCATTTCATTTAATTCAAATCGCCAGATTAACCCGTTTGAGTGTCCATTCCATTACTTGGATTTATAACGATATCAATTTTTAATAACCCAATTAATTACTGCTATCAAATTCAAAGCACCTTGTTTTTTCAGATTAGTCCACTCTGGTTACTCACCCAGCACAGGTTTTCAGAGTTCAGATTCATCCATCATAGTTTTTTTTATGGTTTATATGACTCAATTGACTTGACATTATTCATAGATTTTTTATGAGTTTTTAATACTCTTAATTGCGGGATTGACTTTTATTTCCAGCTGGATCTCTAATCGAGGATCTTCTCTTGCTGCTGGGGTGATCTATTACTAAATTAGTCACTCTCGATTATTTCAGGTATATCCTTTAAACCACACTTTGACTACATCCACCAGAAAGCAGAGAAGGAACCTTTATTATCACAGCTTACATACAAAGGGCTTTGCCCTCATATTTATACAATAGTCTTAAAGAGAAGACGAAGAGACAAAGATGGGAAGAAGAAAGGAACAGTCAGGAAATATGAACTAAACAGTCGGACGTCACATCCAACAATCTCCCACTTGAAGTTTGACTGATGTCGCATCTTCACATCTAAACAACCTCCCACTTAAACTCTGCTTTCCTTTACCAATACCATGGTAATCCATTGCCAATAGACAATCTTCGTAGCTGAAATAGCAACCACAGCCAGTTGCTAATCACATCCAACTAACCATACAACATCAGTAGATTTATAACCAGCATATCCAACCCATACAACTCACCATGTAGCAAATAATTACATCTTCCAACAAAACACATCAAAAACTATTGATGTGCAAAAACCTAAAAGATCATTATAGACCAATCCAAATTGTATGAGCAATGTCAACCAAAAGTTGACTCAATCTACCAATCAGCACATAAAAGGTGTGGGAATAACTTGAGATGATCTGCAAACCACAACCAACTTGCTACAAAACCTCATATGACATCTTTCAAGTCCTCATGAAAAGACCACATATTGTAGTTAAAAAACAATGAAATACAACTACAATAGATGACCTCAAAAACTCTTGAAATCATGCAAACCATAACTCATCCTTCTACCAACACCACCAAGTGCTCAGCTATGCCAAGTATGATCTCCTTTACCTCCCCCAAATAGATGAGCATTTACAACACCCAACCACCATGGGTGAAAGCTCTTGTAAACAAGAAGACCAAACTCGAAAACATTCCAAAACTAGGAACAATCTCAACCATCTCCTAAACCCAAAAGCATAAAGAGATAAATCTGCCGAGTAGACCAAGAGTGGGGAGTGAGAATGATCCTCCAGGATACTCCAAGTCACAATGACTCTTCTCCAAGAACAATCTCCTCTAGGTCCATAATGAACTCGCGTCCATCCAAAGGTGTAGGCTCCTCGGTCTTCATGCTGAAACCTCCAAAGAGAAACTGCCTCAACAAATGTTCTCTAAATCAAGAGAACTATAACCTCACCCCAAGCCTCTTAATTTTCAAGAGCACCTTCATGGTCAATCCGCCAAAGTACTCGATACCAAGAGCACTAACCAAGCCAATTGTCAAAACTCCCACTGCACGTCTGCATAACCTAGGAACACAACATGACAACTTGATCTCCACAAATCAAAACTTCATGCTCTAAGAAGCAAAACCTGTCAAGAGAACCTGTATCATGCCAACACTATAATCTAGAATCAAGAGTCAACCATGACATAATAACAATCATCTCCAATCACAGGGAGGAAACCATCTCATGACAATAAAATTTATCCCACTATATCAAACTCCCACTGCAGTGCGACACCAAACTATTCATGGTATCAAAAACAAAATTTGAAAATTTGATACCAAACATCACACTAAACAGTTATACCTGAAGCTGCAATCACTTTGTAATCTGCAAAAATAGAACCAAAACAAATTTCTCCCTAATCTTCAAGCCAGTACGATATGAAATCAGAATAACACAACCCAAGCAGGCCCATTTTTCCTCAACTGGCGTCTATAAGAAGCGGAATGCTAATACCCAATTGTGTCCCCACACAAAAGAAGAAATTGTTCGCCTAGCACAGAAAATATTTGGCTCGAACTCTTCCCCAATAACCGTGCCTCATAGGGATGACATAAAGCTTGGCCAAAATCATGGCCCCTCTTACAGCAGTAGCAACTTCTTTGCTGCACATGACGCCCAATTGTTTTTGCTATAGCATTAGTGTGCAATGACCCAGAGTGTCTGCTTACACCGTCAGCATCAATCATAATTAAATCTGCTCCAACATCCTGTCATGGAGTTCCAATTTGTCGAATGCCATGCCAGTGAATGACCATGTCAATACACCCGCATATGGTTGTCAATACAGCTCTCTAATCCACCAATGGAATCAACAAGGTTGCTCAAGAGTAGCAGCGTTCTTCATTGGGATTCACTGCTTCTTTGTTGATGGACTCACCGTACTTTCAATGCTGCAGAGAGTTCTCTGAGTTGCCTGCAAGCTTTGCTAAATGGCTTCAACATAGTATTTAGAAAGGAAGCATATAGTTTGGCAATAAAACCAACCAATTCAAGCAGCACAAGTTACCGCAAAACCCAATTGAAATCGAATATGACAGCCGAATTGAACCGTCTTCTATGAGCCAGCCATAATCAGAGTGAAAGAAAAAATGCTTTTAACAAGCTCGCACCATCATCCTCTGCGTCTACATTGGTGGGGCCTTGGCAGATATTTATTAACCATCGCAGACCTGATGTGAAACACACTCTCGCCACCAAAAATCATCACAAACTTGCCAGCATGGGATTCTGAGCTTTCCTTGATGTAGAAATTGAGCCTGGTGATGTGATTCCCGTAGAAATACAATCAGCAATGGAGAGTGCCTCACTTCACATCGCTATTTTTTTTTTCAAATAGAGTCCCCATGGTGTCTGGCTGAGCTATATTTCATGCTCTTGTTCAGAGCTGTCGGCGGCCCAGATTTCATAGAATTCAGAAACCCAACGTGAACATTCATGTTCTCCTTCCACAGCTCCCCAGTCCACCGGACTCTGATACTCCCTTCGCCGTGCAAAACATTGGAATTCGAAATAATGTCCTTTGCACTAAGAACACGGTGTTTGGATTGGCATTGGGGCTTTGATACCAATTATAAAATAAACAGACAAATTGGAAACCACAAATAGAGACAAGGTTTTACGTGGTTCACCAATTTGACTATGTCCACCAGAAAGCAGAGAAGGAACCTTTATTATCACAGCTGACATACAAAGGGCTTTGCCCTCATAGTTATACAATAGTCTTCAAGAGAAGACGAAGAGACAAAGATGGGAAGAAGAAAGGAACAGTCAGGGAATATAAACTGAACAGTCGGACTTCACATCCAACAGACTCTTTGTCTGACTATGATATTTTATTTTTTTGGACTGCTAGAAGCCAAATCTAGGACTTCCCATAACTATACTGAGGTGTTCATTACAATATGAATATTTTTAATTTCACATTTGAGTAGTGTAATGAAATTTAAATTACCTTTTTTATTTTTGCAGATATTAAGCTTTATGAGTACTCCCCTCATCACAGGTTTTTTAGTCGATTTTTTTTACTACATAATTTCACTTCAAAAGATCATGTTATCAGATGATATATATGAGATCATTTGGGCAATGTTTATCCTAGCGGACCCCAGCAAATATCAGCATTGAATCCATCTTCAGGTTCTTCTTGACCTCTATTGTAGGATTCGGTAGAGTGACAACTTGACAAAGTTTCGGGTAATGTTATCAGATTTTCAGTCTATGCTAGTATCATTTAATTGCTTTTAGAGTTGACTGTGTGATTTTTTTATTCTGTGATCCATAATCACAATGTTTATAAAGTGCAGGGATATGAATAATTGTAAGATTTGGGTTCCCAAGCATTGCAGCTTAGGTTTTTGTTGCTTCGTGACTTTGTTTTTCAGTTCAATATTTGGCATTTTGCTGCTTGATAATTTTGTTTTGTTTCGGTTATGCATTGTTCAAGTGAAAATGACTAGGCACTTCGATAATGGATTTGTTTCAATCTTGTTGGCCATTCTTGGCAGTAATAGATATTAATAGTAAAATCAAAGGAGAATCAAACTGCAATGAGCTTCATAAGCTTTCCATTTTTTTGCAGGGACTAATTTGCTTGACCACATCTGTGTCGGTCCCATATCTGAAGCCTCCCCCGTGTGACACAACAGAGCCTTTTTGTTCAAAGGCCACTCCTTTTCAGATTGGGTTTTTCTTCATATCCCTATATTTGATAGCACTGGGTACAGGAGGGCACAAACCCTGTATAGAAGCTTTTGGTGCGGACCAGTTTGATGGAGATGGAGAAGAGAACAAGCATAGAAGTTCCTTTTTCAATTGGTGGTACTTCGGTCAGTGTAGTGGTGCTCTGATAGCACTGTCAATAGTTCTGTACATAGAAGAGAATATAGGATGGGGAGTGGGATTCGCAATCCCAACTGTGGCTATGGCACTAGCTCTCTTTGTTTTTTCTCTATGGCTCTGTATTTTACCAGCACAAATTACCCTCTGACAATCTACTTGTCTGTGTTCGGAAAACTTTATCCGAATGTTTTGTAAGACCAAGAATGAATGTCCCTCATTTAGATCATCTCAAGTAAGCAGCTTTGACCATTTATAGTTCTCTTTTTTTTTTGTAAATCTTGAAGGCACAACATGTATATTACATCACAAAATTGTAAAATCTGCGCAGGGTACTAATAACATTAAAAATTTACCATTCCTTTCATCAAACCTGTAAAAAGAACTTTGTCCTTATTACAAGCATAAAGCCATTCATGGAGACAAATGAACGAATATTCCAAACTTCAATTAAAAAATTCTGTCCAAGGTAGAGCTGATCAAACCGTGTTTTAAATGAATTTTGGCCTTGATTTCCTAATATTATCATGGTTTGCAATGAAATCATTTTTTTAATGACCAGAGGAAATCGTTCCTGCAAATCTTGCTTGGTAGTCTAGGCTGAAGAACATGGAAATTATAAAAACCACTGTAACCAGAGGCTGTACATACATAGACAACTGTAAATATGTGGCATTGAACCTACCTGTCATTCTATTCAATTATTTATTTGGCCATGTTTGTGTGCTGATTTTTCTTGTTTTAGAGTAGATGCTATGATTGATTTTGTTGGATTTCTACAACTAGCTAGAGAGTTGGATATCAACTAAAAAGTGTTATTTTCAATGTTTTCACTCTTTTGGAATAGGTTTCCGGACGGAGTAGTAGTTGAAGGTAAGCAAGGGGAGAAATCAAACAGTAGCTCTGTAGCAATGCAAATTGAAGAATTCAAACTCATTCAGAGGTCGATTCCTATTTGGGCAACATGTTTAATGTATGGCATTGTATTTGCACAATCAGCTACTTTCTTTACAAAACAGGGCAGTACAATGGATAGAAAAATTGGTGGGCATTTTAAAATCCCTCCAGCATCCTTGCAATGTCTGATAGCAATCAGTATTCTTGTGCTTGTGCCTGTGTATGATTTGATACTTGTTCCGCTTGCCAGAAAATTTACAAAGCACAAGTGTGGCATAACATTGCTGCAAAGAATAGGATTTGGCATGTTCATCGCTATGGTTGCCATGGTTGTTGCAGCTTTGACAGAAATGAAAAGACTAAAGGAAGTGAAGGATAATGATTTGGAAGACATGCCTGATGCAATAGTTCCAATGACCATCTTCTGGCTGCTTCCTCAGTATGTACTCTATGGCATATCAGAAGTATTCACAATGGTGGGAATGCAAGAGTATTTCTATGATCAAATGCCCCAGGCAATGCGAAGCTTGGGCATTGCTGTATTTTTGAGTGTTCTTGGGATTGGTAGCTTCCTAAGCAGCATTATTATCTCCATTGTTGATGACTTGAGCAGCAGGAGCAGTGAAGGAAGCTGGTTTTCAGACAACTTGAATAGAGCTCATTTGGACTACTATTATTGGCTTCTAGCTGCTCTTTCTGCAATCAACCTCTCCATATACATATTTTGTGCAAAGCGATATAACAATGTGAAATTAGAAAGCAATGTTCTGGTTGAGGAAGATATGCTGGCTTAGTAAGCTTCATCACCTGCCCTATGGATGTTTAAGGACTAATAGAGTTGCACAAGCAACTGGTCAAAATATGATTATAGGTAAGATAACTGCACTTTTAGTCATATTGTAAAAATCTGTATTGATTTATCTTCCATTATTGATATCCATTCATGTTTGTGCTTTGTAAAGAAGCCTGAATCGGAGTCTACTACCTCCTTACCAGAGTCTATCATTAAGCAGAAATGAAGGGTGATGAAAATATCCTTTTAAGCTCAATACCTCGATACTCTTCATGGAAGGAGCTAAGTATTAAAATAAACTGAAATTTAAACAATGTCAAACCATACAGAATGATAAAAAAAACGAGCATATACTAAGCCATATTTGGCCTCTAATAATAACTGGAAAAGCATAGTTGCAGACCACAATTTTAAATGCCATCCATTGGTGCTAGTGTGAAAATTCATGATCATCTGCTACTTATCTAGGGAAATTTGTATGCAACTTCTTTCAATGTGTCTACGAACAAAATCCTTCCTCAATTTTTTCGGAAATACCTCCATTCCTTCACAGAGATGGAGTTGTATAATTCAAATTAATAATTGGTAATTTCTTCGGAGCTTTCTTATTAACTGCTATTGGGAGAACACTATCAAAACCATATATTTCCCAAAAATAATCCTTATTCTATTTAGCAGCTGTCCATCAAGCAATTGTAAATTCCGAGGTTTTTTTAATAAGTCTTCCCAGTTAATATCATATGCTGGAAGAAAGAAGTAATCAAATGTAGGAACACAAAAGGAAGTGGTGTTACTCTAAAAACATTGTTACATGTCGAATGGTATTTCGAACGAACTTAATCTGCATTCAGCTCTTCATCATGAATTAATGATCTTTATGCTTACTGATTTGAAGACAATATTTAGTTGTAGATATCAAGAAAATATATTTGCATGCATAAGGAAATGGCATTACTCTTAACAATATAGTCTTACATTTAATGCTTTCCCCGCCCTGCTGAATCTGCACTCATTGTTGCATCATGAGCTAATGACCTTTATTGGTATCGAGTGGAAGGCAATGTTTAGTTGTAGATTTCAAGAAAAAAATTGTATGTACAAGGAAATGGCATTACTCTAAATATATTTTCTTACATGTCAAAGGCCCGTCCTATCTGTAGAATTAAAGAGTTCAAAATGAAAAAACCAGAAATAAGAATAAAATAGCAGATTACAAATAAACACAGAACACATTTATCATGGTTCACCGCAACAGTGGCTACGTCCACACTCAAAGCAAAAGAACTATATTAATCTCAAAAAATAGAATGTTTACAATGAAAATGGAGAGTCTTATAAATAAGCTCACAACTGAGCAGCTGAAAGGACAAGGCGGCAACAGCCAAAAGTCCAATGGCCTTCCAAAACTCAACAAACTCCCACCGGAAGTCAACGGATATTTTAATTGATCAGGCATTCCTCTGCTCTACATGCTGACCTACTTCAGCTTAACAAGTCCAAGAGAAGTTCTTGCACATACGAACTTCTCTTTGGTTACAACTTTCGTGAATATATCTACCAAATTGATTTTGGTATCAATCTTTTCAATCTTCAACTTGCCCTCTTCAACCATGTGTCGTACAAAGTGAGCATAGATGTCAATGTGTTTTGAACGTCGCTGAGAGGTATGATTATGAGCCATAAAGATGGCAATGCGGCTGTCACTAAATAGAACATAATCATTTTGTTGATACTTCATTTCACCAAGTAGTCACTGCAACCAAAACATCTCTCGAGCACCTTTGGAAAGCACCAAATACTTAGCTTCAGCGGAAGAAAGTGCAATAGAATGTTGCAGCCTTGAGGCCCAACTAATAGCAGCTCCAGCGAACATGAATGTGTAACTGGTAGTAGATCTACACTTATCCAAATCTCCAGCAAGATCTGAATCTGTGAATCCCCGTAACTGTACATTATTGCTACAAAAACATAAGACCAAATCTGAAGTGCCTTTAAGGTATCTTAATATCCATTTGACAACCTCCCAATGAGTCTTCCTGGGATTGTTCATGAATCTACTCACAACTCCCACCGCATGAGCAATGTCAGGACGTGTCGAAACCATAGCATACATAATGCTACCAACTGCAAATTTGTAAGGGATGTCCTCCATATATTCCTTGTCCTCTTGTGTTTGTGGACACAAATAGCTAATAACTGAAAATGCGAAGAAAGTGGAGTAGAAACACTATGTGCATCAGCCATACCAAATCTCTGAATTACTTTATCAATGTATTCCTTTTGTGATAGTGTAATTTCCTTCTTCTTCCTATCCTGGGTGATAGTCATACCAAGAATCTTCTTGGCTGCCCCTAAATCCTTCATAGCAAATGTACTTGCCAATTTAGTTTTCAGTTCACTAACAATTTTAGAGCTTGTTCCTGCTACTAACATGTCATCAACATAGAGAAGAAGAATGACAAATTCACCATTCGGGAGTGTCTTGTAATAAATGCACAGATCAGATTCACATCTGATAAAATTATGTTCAAGCATGAAAGAATCAAACTTAGCATACCACTGCCTCGGGGCTTGCTTGAGCCCATACAAACTACGCTTCAACCGACAATAAAGATGTTCCTGTCCCTTTTTCACAAATCCCTCAAGCTGATGCATATACAACTCTTCATTTATGTCTCCATGTAGAAATGTTGTCTTAACATCTAGCTACTCCAATTCGAGGTCCCAAATGGCTGTTAATCCCAATACTGTTCGGATGGATGTCATCTTCACAACTGGAGAGAATATCTCAGCTAAATCAATGCCCTGTTTCTGAGCATATCCTTTTACCACCAACCGAGCTTTGAACCATTTTTTACCTCCTTCGTCTTTCAATTTATAAACCCACTTGTTCTTAAGTGGTTTTCGATTTGGTGGAAGAGAGACCAAATCCCAGGTGTCGTTTGCTTCAAGCGAACTCATTTCATCTGTCATAGCAACCATCCATTTTTTTTTATCACTGCTTGTACAGGCCTCTTTATAATTTTTTGGTTCAATTTGCTCAGAAATTAACAGCTCTGGCTCTGCCTCTTCAGCAAATAGTAGCTGATAATCAAAAAAATTTGCTGGAAGTTTCCTTTGTCTTGATGATCTTCTCAATTCAGTATTATCATTTTCAAGAGAATGGATTCTCTTCAATTGATTATCATCATTTCCATTATTAATTTTACCAAATTGATTTAAATTTGATACCTCTGTGGATTTCACACCAGATGATTTGTGTGAAGTATCCCTGTTTTCACTATGTGAAGGATCC
The DNA here is from genome assembly GCA_027943335.1 of Chamaecyparis obtusa. Taxonomy (NCBI): domain Eukaryota; kingdom Viridiplantae; phylum Streptophyta; class Pinopsida; order Cupressales; family Cupressaceae; genus Chamaecyparis; species Chamaecyparis obtusa. The sequence goes on from BSBK01007615.1 coordinate 136,845, forward strand.
CTGTTTTCACCATGATTTGAATTCTCCAACTGGCTTCTACCATTCAAACCTTCACTGTGCATAGAATTTCTCCTAGTGGTCCACGTGGCTTCCTCAGCTGACCACGCATCTTCCTGTGCACTGTTCCCGACATCCCGTGCATAGGCAGCCATGCGTGGGTTCTCCTGCATTTTTTCAAGCAGCCCGTGCAGAGGATCAAAGTCGCGTGAGTTCCCCTGCTCCGCGTGGCTTCTAAGACTGTTGCGAGGAAGAGCAAGAGGGGAGTTAGATGTCAGCGGAAAGGAGGAGGAGAAACGTTTTCTCCTACTGCTGACCGGGAGTTGAGTGATGCTTGTCGGGAGGTCCAGATTCATGCTGCTAAACGGGAGTTCTTTATTCACGCTGCTAACTGGGACTGTCGGGAGTTCTTCATTCACGTCATGTAAGGAGTGGGCATCAACGTGCACATTTCCTTGATGTGCGTTAGAGTTAGAAGAGTCGTGAAGAGGGGAAGGGAAGAGCATGGTCTCTCCCAAACATGTTCCCCTGTTTGCTGGTAGATTATGAGTGTAAGCAAATATATTTCTATGTTCTCCATCGAACAGATTATATGTGAAATCATCCTTTCTTGATGATGACTGAGAAGGAGGAATTAAAATAAAGGTTGGAGTTGTCTGAAGAGAATTTCTTCCCTGATGTGTAGAGGCAATACCATTTGAAAGTGTTTTGAAAGAAATGTATTCGCCTTCAGACCTATTAGTGTCTCTGAGATTTGGAAATTTTTGCTCATTGAAAATGACATCACGACTGTGAATAATTCACTTTTCAACCGGATCCCAAATTCTATAACCGAATTGGTCTTCTCCATATCCCACAAATATGCCCTTTTGTGACTTGAAATCCAGCTGCGTCCTTCTTTCTTTTGGGACATGTGCTTCACACCCAAAAACTTGGATGTGTGAGTATGAAATTCTCTTTCCCAGCCATTCCTCTTCTAGAATACTAAACTCTAGATGAGATGAAGGAGACCTATTGATTAAATAGACTGTTGTATTGCAGGCTTCTACCCAAAATTATTTGTCCAAACCAGCATTGGAAAGCATACACCGTGCTTTCTCAAGAATGGTTCTATTTAACCGTTCTGTTGCCCCATTTTCTTGAGGCGAATAAGGGACAACCTTAATTCTTCTTATACCATGATCTGCACAAAAGTTATCAAACTCCAATGAACAAAATTCACCTTTCAAACACTTAATTTTATGACCACTCTGATTTTCCACAAAAGCTTTAAAAACTTTGAATTTAAAGAATACCTCAGATTTTCTAGAAAGCATATAAATCCATACATTTTGGGTGCTATCATCAAGAAAAGTAACAAAATATTCTGTGCCTCCATAAGAGGTTACCTCCGTAGGTCCAAAGACATCTGAATGCACTAGCTCCAAGGGTGTTGTCCTTTTGTCACGTCCATCCTTCAAGAAGCTGACCCGCTTTTGTTTCCCATGAAGACAATGCTCACAAAACTCCAAATTTGCAGATTGGAGACCCGGTAGTTGATCACGATTCAGCATTACCTCAAGGCCTTTCTTGCTCATATGGCCTAGCCTTTGATGCCAAAGCGCAACATCGCTGCCCATAAGTGTCAAAGTAGCTCCCACCTCATCAATGGGTTTCATAATATAGAGACTACCGGTTTTGTCTCCTTTTGCAATAGTCAAGGAGCCTTTGACTATTTTTCATGTGTCCGTGAGTTCAGTTTTAAATCCTTGGGTATATAATTGGCTGACTGAAATCAGATTCCTCTTTAATTGAGGAACATGTCTAACATCTTTGAGTAGTAATTTTGCTCCACCTTCTAGATGCAAGACAACATCTCCTTTCCCAATAATTTTACATGTTTTGTTGTCACCCAAATATACCTCTCTGAATTCACCTTCTTGATAATTTGTAAAAGCATCCGTGAGAGAGGAAGCATGGAAGGAAGCTCCCGAATAATGCAGTCAAGGCTGGTGAATCCAATTAAGGACTGACCGACCTTGCAGCCAAACCAATAAGTAGCGAAAATATACAATAACAATAATAGATCTGAAACAAAGTAGAAGTTTTTATTCATCAAATTACTAATTACATGCAATGTGCTGGGCTATAAGGCCTTCCCGGTTACGGTCAATTACAATGCAAGTAACAGTCTACAAGATCTCGCAGGATCCAAATCTTTTCCCCAACATCAACATTCAGCTAGTCCAGGTCTGTAACACAGCACACTAGTAGGCACCCAGGAAAGATCTAGACTTGTACTCAAACTTCCAAACAATCTTCTTGTTCCTAAGCTCGCAGGCTACTAACCTTCCTTCCAACCATCTCCTGCCCTAAACAACTACCCAAGCATCCTATAAATACTGATTCCAGCCACAAGTTGGCTAATGAAACAATTAACTCTTACAAACAAATATTAAATGCTAAAACATCAGTCGGCTCTCACATAGCCTTACAAAATAAATAAACTCTCAAAGATGGCCCCAAACAGTCATCAGATCCACATAGAAGAATGCAACACGCCAGATCTAGGTCCCCACACGTCCAATGGTCAATCCATAACACGAGGAGCGCGACCCAAATTAAATGCACCAATTGGCCAAGCCGATCTAACAAAACAATCCCGTCGGTAAGCAAGAACACCGAGCAATAGAAGAAATAACCGAGCACCAGTCAACCGACCACGCCAAGCATGACCGAGCAACGCAGTTATCACCGAGTGCTAGTGAATCGACGCCTTCAATCACTGAGCGTTCTTCAGAGACCAAGCACCTCGATAACCACAGAAACTGAGCAACCAGTCTCCCAAGCTGAGCAAGAACTCCACCAAACCAAGATCAAAACTAACAATCTATCTTCAAAGACAAACATATTTTTGGTTGATACAGGGTTGCCAAGAATCCTAGGATGCTCCTGCATCACCGAATCAATTACCCACAAATCAGATTTTATATCACTTGTTGATAGAATTAGGATACTCGGATCCTTTTCACAAGTTGTGTTTGTTTGACTGTCCAATACTTGTTCTTGTGCCTTCTTATATTTCCTACAATCTTTCTTAATATGCCCAGCCTTCCCACAAAACCAGCAACCGTTTTGTCTCCCTCTTGACTGTGATCTTCTTGCAGATTGGGACCTCCGATTGTTATTATATCTGCCTCTATATTGGCTTCTTCCTCTATTTTGGGTGCGCACCATTATGAGAGCATTACCGGATGAGGACTCATCATTCTTCCTCCTCAAATCTTCGGAGAGAAGAGTGGATGAAACTTCATCAAAGGCCAACTTCTTGGGACTTGATGTTGAAGTGCTTACGGTTGTCACAAGTCCATCCCAGCTATTAAGAAGAGAACATAACAGTAGGACAACCTTATTCTCATCGTCTTGTGTCATGCCAACTGAATTTGCTTGGCTGATCAAGGTGTTAAACTCGTTGAGATGATTTGTCATGGCTTCGCCTTCCCTCATCTTAAGCTTGTATAACTTCTTCATGATGAAGACTTTTTTCGCAGCGCATGCTTGTGCATATGTCGAAGCCAATTTATCCCATATGTCTTTTGTTGTTGTTTTGTCTGAAACATTATGTAATAGATTATCACCGAATGCAAGAAAGATTATCGCCATGGCTTTTTCATCAAGCTTCTCCCAATCTTCATCTTTCATGGAGGTTGGTTTCTTTGCTTTTCCTTCAAGTGCAAGAGAAAGCTCTTGCTTGACTAACAGAGACTTCATTTGAATCTTCGATATCCAGTAGTTCTTCCCAGAAAACTTCTGAACCCTTAAATCTTCCATGATTCTGAAATTTCAATTACCGAAATCTCAAACAACGATTAACCTACTCTGATACCAATTGTAGAATTGAAGAGTTTGAAATGAAAAAACCAGAAATACAGAATAAAAGAGCAGATTACAAATAAACACAGAACACACTTATTTATCGTGGTTCACCACAACAGTGGCTACGTCCACACTCAGAGCAGAAGAACTATATTAATCTCAAAAAATAGAATGTTTACAATGAAAATGGAGAGTCTTATAAATAAGCTCACAATTGAGCAGCTGAAAGGACAAGGCGGCAACAGACAAAAGTTTGTTGGCCTTCCAAAACTCAACACTATCCCTACTGTATTTGCACTTAGTTCTGCATCATAAGCTAATGATTTTTATTGTTAATGATATGAAGGCAATGCTTAACTATAGATATCAAGAAAAATACAATGAATCTATCATACTAGAAATTAAAATTTTAATAAAGAAAACTCATTAACCATACTGAATCCTCGAAAAATTTTATCTTCAGATGATAGTTCAACAAGTCTCAGGTGCATAATTCTCCCATAAAACTCACTTTTATGAAACCATTGGTTATGTGTGGCCAATGCCTGCCAAAATGGGGTAGTTTCACCCAAATGCAAGAAAGGATAATTTGAATAATCTCAGCAATGCTATCTCTTTGAATTTCATGCGAGAAGGCTTTATTCATATGTTTGGAGTCGTCTAACACCCTAATTGAAGACATTGACAATTCAAAATGATGTAGAGGAGGAGAATTGAATGGTTGTATCTACAAGAAGTAGATGAATAAGTTGGATGTTGAAAAATAGACTTGGGAAGGGTTGTACATACATTTGTACTTGTCTATTTGGGCAATGCACTCTAGTAGAAGAGTAGTTGCCACTACCAAAACAGGGTTTTACATCCTTCCCAAGATTCCTCCAGGATGTCATTGTGTTTGTGATGCATTTTCTCATTTCAACATCTCATTTCTATGTATGACAGCTCTTTAGTTCCTTTGTATTTTATTGTAAAATTTAAGTAGCATAGTTGCATTGACTAGATTTTAGTGGAAATTATAGATCAATTGGTATCAAAGTCACAAGTTGTTAGGTAAACTTGGGTGACACGGAATTTGTATGTATAACCATCTTTAACAAATTCTTCTTAAGGGTTTGCAAGTTGTTGGTTGCAAGGTACAATCATGACAGAATTTTGATAAAAATGAAGACGTACAAAAAAATCTACAAGGAGTTGGTATGAGAGAACAAATCTCTTTGGGAGGAAATAAACCAGTTGAAAGAAAGGACTAAAGTTGATGTTTATTAGAATCCTTGAGTAACTACAATAGGAGTTATGGTTGTTAGGAACTTAGGAGAATCATGCAAGTTGACCAAATCATTTCCTAATAAACTCCTATGAGAGAAAAACATGCATACAAGTTTACAAAATAACCATGTGCAAAGATCAAAGACACATCACAAGATAACACAAGATATAGCATGGGAAAACATTCAAGAAAGAAAAATTAAGCCTCTAAAACTATCCACACTAAATGTGTTATTAAACAATGAAAACATTGCAATATACTTCTGAGTCTCCACAAATACTTTTGAAACATCAAGCTCTCTCAATGCATCCTCCATGTGTTTTAGCATGTATATGCACATCTCGTGTTATATTTCACATAAACACTTTTCAAAGAACTTAATACAATGACAGTCATGTCAAAACCACCAACCACTAAACATGTGCTAGCTTTTATAAAAACAAACTCACATAAATACAACCAAGTAATTTGGTGAAATTATGAGTGCACAAAACCAGTGATCCCACATTTACTTTTTGGTACTATGGTTTTCAAATATTAAATGTTTTTTCTCATGTGCAAGCTACACATAAAAGATATAACCTAATATTCTATACAACTTTACAAGTGGAGTTAAATAAATATATGATGTGGCTAAACACCTCTTATTGATACAACCAAAAATAAATATATACTTTACATAATTAAAATATTCAATGTTATCTGAGGTGTACAATATCGTTTCTAGCATTATCCCTATTGTATACATTGCATAAGGGTCAACCAATGAAATACGTCATCAAAGTCACATATGGAGCTGCATGAATTTTTAGCATGCTCTTGTGTTCCATCAGAATACTTTCAATAAAATCCAAGATGTCTGACATATCAAGCAAAAATTCATCTCGCCCTACAACATGCCACCTATGGTGGAAAAAGAAAAGGAACAAGCCAAAGTGAAAATCCATCAATCTGAAGAGCACAAGTATCAATTCTAGTTGAAAGGCTCTAAGTTGTCAGATGAAGAAAACCCAACATAATTGGAAATATCAACCACTACAAATGTTAATCTATCCAATTCTCCATACCTCAAAGGTACCCAAACACGATGGAACTCATGCCAACAACATATCCAACCTTTAAACTACAATCACAAGCTCCATTTATCAAGCATGTCAATGAAGAACCATACACATGCAATATTTGTCATTGCATAGATAATGTCAAAATCTAAAATGCTCAAGGCATACAATATCAAAAGCTTCACATAGGTGGTGTAACCAATAATATGTACTACAAGGAACATCCACAAAGATATGCAAAACTCACAAACAAATATGTTGTAATACAACTCTCACCACTAGTCTCCATAGCTCTCTCAAGTTCTCCACACTCAACAAAGAGAAGAGATCAAGCAACCTTCATGTTGTCTATAGACTTCATCTACACTGATCAGTTCCCAATCTCATGGATCAATCACCCGCAAACACTTTTCAAGTGTGCATGCTCCATTTCAAAACTCAAGCCCTGCAGAGTTCACATGTGTCAGTCGGCGGGATTCCTAGCATCTCCGCTTCGAGCCCCCCTAATTCTAGTGCATGTCGGCTTGACATGTGTCTCGTGTTTGTTCTCCCAATGTGGAAGGTCCGCCAGTAGAATATTCACAGAATGTGTCATGTCACGAGAGATTTAAAATGACCTTTTCAACAGGTGTCCAGGAGATTGGCTTGTTATCTAAAGACATCATCAAAATACAATTAATCGCCTGAAATGATGACCATTTTCATCCACAACTGGTAGGCATGTCAAGCCCAACCAATCAAGGGGACACACTTGTTTCCCATGCCGAGAAGAATAGAAAGAAATCATGACGAATTATTTAGCATGTGAATGAAGAATTTTAATGACGTCCACGAGACCATCAGTCTAAGGGACCACGAAACACAGTCCTAAACTAACTCCATAGTCTTTTCCATAATTGCTCTCCTACTGTGAATCTTGACAATCAAACTAGTTGTCTGCTTGATCTTATCCTCCTCAAATAAACTATACATACTGCCAGCTTTCAGGGTATCCCTGTACTGAACCCGAATGTCATCGTATGTCGTGCATTCGAAGAGAAAGTGTCATTCTATCTCAATCACACCCTTTTTGCAAAACTTGCAAATCCTCTCCTCCCACTCCTTTTTGGGCCTTTTCCATCTACCAGTCTCGCATCTCAGATAATGAGAGCCCGTCCTCAGTTGAACCAACAACACTCTAGGTTTACCTTTAATAGCTGCCCCTAGATAAGTTGTATCCCCATGCTCGCGGGAGGGGTTGAACACTTCTATGTAATGCATCTTTTTCAACCCATATTATTAGACCACATGGCAATCTGAAATTTATCCCTGACAAACTTCTTTATTTCCATATTCATGTTCAGACAATCTTATATCTTGATGTTCCACTTACTCAGCCACTTTATGGGTTATTTCATCCAAGTCTTCTTCCTGCGAGCCAAACCCTCTTTCATTGCAAATTTGGGTCATCGTTTGTTATTCATGTTTTCAGGTTTCTTTAAATAACTTATTAACCGAGTCATCGATGTTGCCTCCAATGGGAAAATGCCAGCTTCTACTAATAGAATTGCATAAGGCACTGAGGCATTGACCTTGATATTGTAGTGATTAAGTGTTTTGAAATCATCTCTAACTATCTCCACCCACACTTTGTCATGTTGCCCCCCCCCCCAAACCTCGCTGTCGTAAAGAATAAGTGGTGTGACCAATAAATCTAAAAGTATTTTCTTAGTTTTCTAGACCCACAACTCGGCATTTCTGCACCTATTTTGAAGCAGATAGAACACTTTCTAACCTCCATGTATCCTTTTTGTTGTACAAGTCTCCCAGTCGAGCCTATAATGAAATTCAATCCCCAAATATTTGTATTCTTTCACAATTTCTAATGCACTGGCTTTGAAAAGAAAAACAATATGTTTCTCCTTTATTTTCAAAGAAAAAATCATGATTTTTGTCTTGGTAATGTTCACCTGCATCCCCACTTCCTAACAAAAGCACTCCAGAGCTGCCAACCGTTCTCTTAGTCCCTCGACAGTTTTTGAGATTAAGATAAGATTGTTGACATATAAAAGAAACTTCACCACATACCTTGTTAAATGGACCCCCCCCCCACCATCAATTATGTCTAACCAGGCTTCAAGTTTATCAATATATAAACCAAACAAAGTGAGGGATAACAGACACCCTTGCTTCACACCAATGTCACTACCAAAGAACTCAGACATACCATCTTTAATTATGATTTTGGCTCTGACCCTCTCATAAAGTCTATGTATTGTTGCTCTGTACACATCTGGAATGCCTAATTCTTCCATTCTATTCCATAGCTTGTCTCTAGGTACCCTATCAAAGGCTTTCCTGAAGTCCACAAAATATTAATAGTCTTCTCCCCTGGTTGTCCCATATTTTCTCTATCAAATGCCTAAGAGTGACACAATGATCAATAGTAGAATGCCTAGGTCTGAAACCCACTTGCCCTTTTACCTTCCCCTTCCACCCAACTGTTGACTCTACATTCTATCATGCTCCCAAAAATTTTGTCGAAAAGAGGGTTGACCATAATAGTGTGATAGTTAGATGGATTATTAATGTCCCCACTCTTAAATAGAGGGATAACCACACTAGTAGTCCAACCAACCACAAAACCATCATGAATGACCATGTTGAAGACTCCTTTTATGTGAGGGGCGAGGAGATCAACTCCCCACTTTAGAAATTCAGCTTGCAACCCATTAATATTACTTGCCTTACCATTTGCTAGCTTATTTATTCCTTGCTTGATATTGTCTTCCATGAAGATCTCTAATGAAGTTTTTACAATAGGAGGGGAGTTCTCATGAATCCACTCATAAAGTGACTTTGCATATTCTAACCATTGAGTATCTATAATACTATTTTCTGGTTTTTTTTTCTCTGTTGCAATTCTTTCCAAAATTATTTGGGGTTGTGTTTGCCCAAAGATATTAATTCCCTTTGTCTAGCATTCACATATTTCTCTTTTATAGCTTGGATCAACTTTGCATATTTCTTCTTGATTCCTATACTTGTATCTATTAGAGTAAAGTATTAATTATGTTAATTAATTTTTACTCCCTTCTTAAGATGTTAACTTCATTTTGCTTTAGTTAAAAGCACATGCACTAGTTGTTCTAAACTCATGCATTAGTCATGTAATAGTTAAAGTGATTATTACATGCACTAGACTTTGCCTTTCAAGGATTTCGATCTCCTTTATAAGGATGATCCATTGTACATTTTATTCATTCATTATTTTGAGGATATTTTCTTCTTCATATGTTTGAGTCAAACCCTTGCCCTCTTCTTGTCTCTACTTCCTTGTAATAGGTTTTTGTATGCAGGTGATCTTCGGGTTTTGTAGATTTGTATTGCTCAAATCCTACATGGTATCAGAGCCTAATCTGCTACAGCTTGTTCACATTTGAAAGATTCAAATTAGAGATTTTTTTATTGATTTGAGAGGTTTTGATATTCTCTGTAGGACATTAAAAAAAATTTAGCACTTTTTATAGAGAGGGTTTCTTGTCAAATCTGGGGGGGGACCTATTTTTCTGGTCATCTTGGCTTCAAACAAACCTCATGGTTGCGTTCAGAGCATCCAAGAACCCCAAGATCCATATAAAATTTGTCCAATTTGGACACAGTTGGAATTTGTGAGAAATTTTTTTTGCAATCGGCCCCAGCACGGATCCTAAGGTAATCAGTATTTTTTGAGCACTTCTAGCCCAAATGGACTTCATGATTATGTCTGAAAGGCCTGAGATAGTCAAAATCCATATAAAGCTTGTCGATTTTGGAAAAGTTGCCATCTGAGGCAAAAAAAAATTTGCATACCAGGGCCGTACGGCCCTAGCACGCACATCGAGTACGATTTTTCAAAAAAAAAAATTTAAAAATTATTTTTAAGGGGTGCCACCCTGTGGCCTCTGCAAAGCCGCCCGCGCCGCCCACTCGCTCCAGCTTCTCCGCGCCACCGTGGTCTCCGCCCACCCGCCGTCGGTGTCGTGGACTCCCCCTCCGCCTCCATCGCCGGTGTCGTGGCCTCCACCGCCACTGGCTGTCGTCCGCTCCGCCCGCACCACACTGCTCCGCCCAGTGGCCCCCACTGACCTCAGCACCGCCCCTAGTCACCCACGTGACCAAGGCTATTTTCTTCAACCCGAAGGCGATTTGAGGTATGACGGCCATTTGGCCGTCATTTTTAACCTCCTTGTCAAATGACATCATCAACCCACCTTTGTTCATTTTTGGAGCTTTTTAAGGGTACTTGGACATTTTTTGCAAATATCTCGGGCATATGGGATCGTAATCGGGCGTGCAATATATCGTCGAAAAGCTAGTTCTGAGCCCGATCTGAATTTGTTGGTATGGTTTTGTGATTTTGCCATTTCGATACTCTTTTTTGCTATCAAAGTCAGATGTTATCTGCGATCGTGGCATTTCAAACCTCCTGCATTTCGGGATCCGTTTCTCTTACATCCGAGCTCCATTTTTAGAAAATGAGATATTGTCGGAAAGCTCTTTCTAAGATTTTATCAGATCTGATGGTTTCATGTGGTTTTTTGTCTTTTTTCTAACGTCACCCATCATCAGATCCTTGCAGACACCTTCTTTGGGCCCTCCAGCACAGCTATTGGTTTTTTGCTCATATTTTGAGCATATGGTGTTGAAATTTGGCTAATCAGATATTGTCAGAAAGCTTATTCCGAGCTCTTTCTAGATCTAGAGGTTATATTTTCTAGTTTTATTTTTCTAATGGTGTTTTTCTCTGTCAAATCTAGATCTTTAGTTCTGCACTCTGGGAGCTCTATCTTGCACATCCGAACTCCATTTTCGGAAAATGATATATCATTGGAAAGCTTGTTCAGAGAGATTTTCAGTGCTGTGAGTCATTTTCCAGATTCTGCTCCAGGTTCATTTCATTTATATTTTTGTTTTTTTGCAGTCTGGTAGATATCTTGGTCGTTTCAGGTTCTAGGATCTCTTCCCTTTGAGGGATGGCTCATCTTAGGTTTTTCTTTTGTTTCAGTAGCCTTTGATCTTCTTTGAGCAGTGTATAATTCACTTTTGTAGCATTCTTTTATGCACACGCACTGAGATAAAGAGCCATTTTATTGCTTTGATGGGATCTTGCACATGTTTGTGCTCTTTGTACTCGCACTCCATTATAAAGTGCCATGGGGGGGTTTGATGTTTGCCTTTGTTTTCCATCTACCTTTTTCAAGTGAGTGTTCCTTCCACGACATTAGCCTTAGGGTATCTTTATTTGTGTTTGTATGCACCTTCGATGTTCCTAGTTCTTCACAATGCAATTCTTATTGGCACTCTTTTCAGTGTACCTATTATTACTCTCTTGTCAGCAATATGGGGGGGTTTCTACTTTTGGTTCTACTACTTCCTTGGTTTGATAGTGTGAGCTATGTATTCAGTATTTGATTCTATGTACTAGGCGATTGCAGTGGTTGGGTACCTATGCATTCCAGTGAGATGGATCATTTACCATATGGACACTCTTTTCTTTCCTATTTTTGGATGCACTCTTCCAGCTTTGATTGATCAGCTCTTCAGGCTTTTGGTGTTTATACCATCTGTATCTTCGAGTTCAAGTGTTTGCCTTTGTTTGCCTCCTGATTCGAGTAGTGTTATTTGAGGGCACTCATACAGATTACAGTCTTCTCTACCTAGTCATATTTTTGTGGAGGATCTTCAGATCATCAGTTTCTTCTTGACAGAGTTTGCAGATTCATGCTTCAGTGATGTTGTACATGTTCATCTTTGTTCCTATTTTCTAAGAACATTCCTAGTTTTGGAGGCTTCTTCAGTCCTTCAGACTAGTCTTTGTCTCTTTTTGGAGTAGAGTTTTTCCCATGTGGTTTTCTCTATTTCTCCACTTCTCAGAACTCTCTTTTGTACTTGGGTACCTGATCAGGCCTTTTGTTGCCGGGATCCATTTGCTTTCTTCTTGCATTATTTGTAGATGCATCGTTGCTCATCTTAAGGGGGGGTGTTAGAGTAAAGTATTAATTATGTTAATTAATCTTTACTCTCTTCTTAAGATGTCAACTTCCTTCTACTTTAGTTAAAAGCACATGCACTAGTTGTTCTAAACTCATGCATTAGTCATGTAATAGTTAAACTGATTATTACATGCACTAGACTTTGCCTTTCAAGGCTTTCGATCTCCTTTATAAGGATGATCCATTGTACATTCTATTCATTCATTATTTTGAGGATATTTTCTTCTTCATATTTTTGAGTCAAACCCTTGCCCTCTTCTTGTCTCTACTTCCTTGTAACAGGTTTTTGTATGCAAGTGATCTTTGGGTTTTGTGGATTTGTATTGCTCAAATCCTACAATATCTTTCCCTTTCATAGATCTCTTGGAAGCCTTGCACTCTTCGTCATACAACAAATTAGCCAGAAAAGTATTAGCTGCCCTCTTTCTAATGCTAGATCTTTTACATGTCTTTAATGCCTTTTGTATAATAGGAATCAACAAGCTGTTGTGTATATGCTCAAAATTATTAATGACCCCATCCTTAGTCTTGTTGTTGTTGTCTATCTCCACAAACTATTGTTCAAGATCTGCACTAAATAAGTCCCTATTTTCCTTATTTATGAGTATTCTCTCATTGTTAACTGTTTCCCTATCCTTGTGGAGGTCATGTTTTTTATGCTAATTATTTGGACCCACATCCAACCTAATATAAAGAGGCATGTGATCGGACTTCATATCTATAGGTGCTTCTCCAATATCAAACTCTATCACTCTAGTTGTAAGTTTTTGAGAACAAATCACGTAATCCACTACACTTTTCCCATTGTAAGTTTTGCAAGTGATGCCCCCCGATGTAGGCCAACCACTCATGCCATTGCAAATAACCATGCTTAAGAGACAACATAGCCCCAATAATCTTGTCCCGAAATGCGAAACACCCCCATCACTGTCTTGAGAGGTTCTTTTCCAAGAGTGATCACTTCTCTCTTCCATCCATAGAGGGTTAGTCTCCCCTTTTTCCACGTTACACAATTTCAACGATTGATTGTTGGTAGTCCTAGCATTGAAGTCCCCCACAAGCATAATTTCTCCCAAATTGCTGAAAAATAGAGATATGGTTTTTTAATGAGGCAAATGGATCTTGATTGTCTAAATTCCTCCTCTTGTAGAATTTAGAGTTTTTCGGAGCAAAGTAACAGACGATCAATCTGAAAATTGTCTCATTTATTGTTATTTACAACCATATGTATTTTTTTTTGGATCTTCTTTTTCAAACTTAACCAATCCATACCACTTCTCTTTGATAGAAATTGTGACTCTTTCGTGTCCTTTACCTATTTCATTCCCTTTGTTCCAAACTAAAAAATTTATTGTTCCCGTCAAAATATGGGACTATACACCCTTCATGCTCATGTGTTTCAACAAGTATAATAATATCATTCTCCTTTGCTATGGAACCCAACCCAGGACCTCTTCTCCATGAATAACCTCTACAGTTCCAACTTACTACACTTAAGTGATCCTATGGGGCCCCAATTTCCTATTTCTTATTGGAGAAGTACTCACTAATTTGAGCTTTCCCATTTTTAGCCAAGCCCAAATTAACTTGTTTCTAGCTGCCTTTACCTTTTCCTATTCCTTCCTTTGTTCCTCTTGTTGAGCGAAAGTTAGATCTTCATCTAGATAAATTTGTGTTCCTTTAACCAACCCTATGTTCTTAAGGATAGTATTTTTATGCTCTAGGTCTCTCAAGATAATTGTTTTGTTCCTGTCTCTCCCTCCATCCACCTTTTTACCTATCCTATTTTCTTGAAGAATAGTGCATGTCCATTTTAGCCTACCTCTAATGAAGTCCCTTGCTAGAATGTCAGTCCTTTCTCTTTCTCCAAAATCTTTCAGCCCTTTGATGATAATATTTTCAGCCTTGCCTTGTTTGTCATGTTCTTCTCTTATTTGAATTTTGATTTGTTGTTCAATGATGCCCTTTTGTTTATTTGTTGACCCGTTTACCACTTGTGACCATGATTTGACCTCTTCTCCTTTAATTGAGTTTCTTTAACTTCTATGGCTGCCAAGGCTGATTGAATTTCCTTCAAATGTGTGATGTACTCCACCTCATTCACTATGTATTCCCCTTTAGTCCTCATTACCCTCAGAAGTGTCATTTCCTATTTTAGTGCCTCAAGCTCTTGTTGTCTCATATCCATTTTGGATTGCATGTTTGAGATATGTTCTTTAAGACCTTTGTTTTCCCATTCTATTCTTCTTGTGTATTCCATTACTTCGTACACTTTGTTCTCTTCACAGTTCCTTTCTTCTAGAGGTTCCACCCTTTTTTTTAGGTCCATAAGCTCTTCCACATATAAGTATGACAACCACAAAAGTGGTGTTCTAGTTAGGCTGTAACAAATATTGTTGTCTTGCTTAGCTTCATTACTGTCCCCTTTATTTTTTGCACCAATTTCTACGTGATTCATCTTCGATTTGAGGTTCATGTTGATTTTAGCATGTATTTGCAACCCTTCTTTACCATTAACATCTTGTGTTGTTTGCTTCCCCTTAGTCTGATAAGTTTTGTCAAGAATTCAACTGATCCTTGGTAAAATCATAGAAAAAAAAAAAATTTTCATTTGTCTGACCTTTCACATTCATCTACATCTTAGGATACCTTTGTATTGTTTTGCATTTACCAAAATTAATCCTTCACTTGTATTACTTGCTTGTTTGAGAAAATATATTATTGTTGATTCCCAAATCCCTGCAATACTTTTCGTTATAGTTAAAAGCTGAGGTACAGAGTATCCCCATGCTCTCTGGTTCCAAACCTCCTAGTACAAATGGTTAACCATTGTTCCTCCCAGCTGGTTTTGAAGATTCCAATTGAACCCCACCCCATCTCCATTATTGGCGTAAAACATTTTATTTCCAGTTGGAAAATGAGACCCCTTCCTACTAGGTCCATGACAGACCATTGTAAGGTTATTGTTTGATTTATTAGGGCTAGGTTCCATAGTGTATGGTGTCTTGTGCCAAAACTAAATGGTTTTAGTGTTGCCTCAGTTGCCCCCAGTTAAAAAAGGAAAAACTAGTTTCGCAGTTATTCAGTCTATAGTTTTCAGCTTTCCAATATTGCCTTCTTGAGTGCTCTAAAAAAGTGTGAAGGATAATAGAAAAATAAAAGGAGACAGAGAGTAAAAAAAAAGTAGGCACACTTCTCCACTGAGTGGGCCTGATAGATGTCTCAATTTTTTCCTGCCAACCCCGCCCTTTTTCCATTAGATGCATCGATCCTATCTATCCATGTCTTATGCTCGATGTCACTATCTTAACTATCGCTTGCTACCCTAGTCCCTCTTGTTGACTATCAGTTTCCTAGTCCCATTTCTTGATGAAGGAAATCTCTACACTTGATGAATTCATCTGCACACCTCTCCATAGTATTGTAACAGAAAGTGATCAAGTTTGATCAAAAAATCCCAGAGGTTGTTTCTATAAAACCTGAGGGCTTGGCTCTTGCTATGGGTAACAGCTCTTCTCACCCACATTTTGTTTCAAACTCAAACCCTACAACATTTCCCCTGCCTATTATGACAGATCCTTTGTTGGTTGCTGGTGGTGTTCGAGGCCCTTTGCTTGGCGATGTTGGCCATGTTGCTTACATGGCCTACGGTCTTTCTTGCTTGACCATTTATGCATCATCTCTCCATGTAACTTCCATGTTGGTTGGTTCTTTTGGCTCCCGCGATGGGGTCTCTCCTTTGTTGGGCGTTGATGGATGCCTTGTCCCCTTCTATCTAGCAGATGCTACTCTAGCAATGACAGTTGGGGGATCTCTTTTAGAGAAGTATGTTGGTACTCTTCTATCTTCCTTGGGTGCTACTATTCTAGATCTATGTGGTAATGGTGGTCCCTCTTCTAGTATTCATGTTGGGCACATCGTAGTTGATTCCTCTAAGGCTAGTGTCGGTGTCCATGGGCCTAAGGTTGCCACTGGTGGTAGGAGCTATGCTCATGTTGCAAGATCTTCTGCTACAACTCCTTCAAAGGAGAAAGTTTGTCCCATTTCTTGTGCCAAGGCTTCACCTGTGGTGGTTTGTGTCCCTAAAGTGGTGGAGAATGTTGAATTCTACTAGTGAAATGAGATGGGTTGGTTGGTAGATTTGCAGGTCTTTGGCCCTCCCTCCCAGATCAACATTGCTCGGTAATCAACTCTTGGAAAACCTTAGTCTCTGGTGATATTGAGCTCTACCCCTATGCTAAGGGGTATTTTATTGTGTCTTTCTCTTCTTCTAAAAATTGAGATTTGATCCTAAACGAGTTGTGGGTTTGGGGGAATCATTCCCTTTCTACCAAACTTGTACAATCGCATTCAACCCTCTCACTGAGTCACTCAATGTACATTCAATGTGGGTTCTCCTTCCTGATCTCGCACTTCATTTTTGGGATATGTCTTGCTTCGAGGCTTTTGGGAACTCCCTTGGTTGTTTCTTGAAGGTAGATGAAGTTACAACTACTTTGGGCTATTCTACTTTCACCTTTATCTTGGTTGATTTGGATGTTTCTCAGCTACTCCCTGGGTTGTGGTTCTCATGGTTGGGGATAGGTCGTGGACTCAAACGTTGGATTATGAGGGCCTTCCCTTCCGATGTCGACATTATTTTTATATGGGTCATGTGGCTTATGATTGTGCTCTTTTGTGTCACAAAGGTGTTGGTTCTTGGTGGAAGGATGCAAGTAACAAACATTTGACAGGTTGTGTTGTTGAATCCCTCTCTAAGTCCTCCTCTGATGAAGAAGAATCTCCTATATAAAATCTTGACGAGGCCCCTGTTGTTGATCGTGGTCAGGCTGCTTTTTTATTCCAAGTCTTGTTCCTATTGCAACCCTTGTTGGTGCCTAGGCCGCAACTTTTTTGGTTCTTTGTCCTCAAGCCAAGAGGGAACTTTTGCTCACTCTTCCTTTGTTTCTTCTTTGCAACATGGTTCTACTGATGATGCTCATCTTCTATAGCACTCTAGTCGTTGTGCTAACACCTTCCCTAGTGGAGTCTCCTGTGTTGGGAATCCTAAAGATAGTATCACCTGGTCAATTATTTGAAGGCATAGAAGAACTCTCACCCTTATTCTCTTTTGGTGTGAGTGACCCTTATTGTTGGGTAAAAGCCTTTGTGCTTCATGTTGGTAGTTTTTTTGTTTTCCTAGTTAGCACCTATTGTGTTAACTATGTTTTGTTGATGGCTTGATAATATATTGTTGGGTCTTGCTTTTGTAATGGGTCACCGGCCTTGTTTTGGTTTCTTTTAATAATAAAAAATAGGGGGTTAGACTTTTGGACTTTTAGTTTTACCTATTAGGAAATACTTGTAAATTCATAGAAGTTTCTAAAATATTTGAAGGGACTCCATGAAATTTGGATTAGAGATGTATGTTGTAGCATTAGTATTCTGGAACATACTCTCCAACCTTGGCTTGTTTTCTTTTAATGAAATATGGGAATTGTGCCCTTGTAGTCTTTCTCTTTTTGTTAATTAAAGTTTCTTGTGCTAATTTCCTTTACATTTGATCTATTTTTCTTATGTTGTTGCAATTGTTTTATGTTAATTGTGTGTATTTGTGATCGTGAATGTTTCTTTCTCCTCACAATGCATCTAGAACATAGGATGAATTGTACCATTTATAGCCCGCTCATCGGGAAGATTTGTTTGGAGGGTTGTTCTTTCACTTGACCCCTATACAAACTTTTTTTTTTTTAAGCAAGAGCCCATTATTGGTGTTGCTTTTTAATTTTTCATTTAGAAGTATTCTTCTTATATCGAGTTGTTGGGTGTAAGGAACTATACATCCCTTGAGGAATTTGGGTCTTTATTTGGACCCTTGTAGGTACTTACCAAGGTTAAGATCTATATATTACACTCTATATCATGTAGACTTTATGTTTTTTGTTCTCTTAACCAATAATGAAGGATATGTGGTACACCGTGTCTTCTTGATGAAGATATGAATCTCTAACTAAGAATAATCAAATTTTGATGAATTGTTAGGAATGGGAACACTAAGAGGGGGGTGAATCAGTGCTCTATAATATTAATTTCTGATACTTGAAACTTAACTTAATAACTTAATTGTTGAACTGAATAGTAAAGCATGTAAAGAAAACAACCATAACACACAACACCAGATATGATTATGGGGAAACCTTGGCCAAAGGAAAAACCCCAGTGGGAATTAATACCCACTAATAATTGTACTTGTGTATTATGAACATGTTAATGTTCCTTTTCCCTGTTAAGAATAGTCATTACAATGCTTTAGAAAAATGACAGGGTTGAACCCTATTAGGAGTCTTGAAGTAACAAACCCTGTTAGGGGTGGAATGCTCACTGCCAGAGCTTACTTCTCAAAAGAGAAGGCTACAACCTCCTAGATATCAGATACTCACAATATCTGCAAGGGTGAACTGCTGCTATGACACTACTTGTCTGATTAGTTCCTTTGATGCGTTGATGCTTTAACCTCTTGTAAAGCTCTATAACATTCTTACTGCTCTTAACACATACTTTACATACTTTTTCTCTTCTATTTCATCTTTTCTATCCATGTCATACTTAATTACAAAAGCGCATGTCTTATATATAAGCGCAACCAAAGATATTTACTAAGTTAGCCTATAACCTATTACATACAATGCTTCCAAATGAATTGG
The DNA here is from genome assembly GCA_027943335.1 of Chamaecyparis obtusa. NCBI lineage: Eukaryota > Viridiplantae > Streptophyta > Pinopsida > Cupressales > Cupressaceae > Chamaecyparis > Chamaecyparis obtusa. The sequence goes on from BSBK01007615.1 coordinate 155,722, forward strand.
CTCAAGCATGTTTACATACAATGATATTAACAAGTCAAAAACATAAATACAATAGGTGCATAGCCTTTACAAAACAATATTATACACGCTAAACAAAATCTTTCCTGTCGACTGCATGCTCTGTTCTGTTATACTGCTCACTGGCTGTGTCACTTCAACTCCCTGTAACTTATTCATACTAACTCATATGATCATGCATTCTTAGACTTAGCATGATTAAATACTCAACAGCTTATCTTCAAGGGTGCATTCCAAAACTCAGTCATACGCATGTGCGTTGATGCTCTATTCATCAGGTGCTTCACTAACTGTCTTGTCTTCCATACTTAGCCAAATTTTGATCTTCTTAGTAAGTGTGTTGACACTAAAACTCCATATGACTTTGTTGCCATAATGACAACACTAATCTTAGTCATATACACTAGTATAGTCAACTTTCCAACAATCTCCCCCTTTGTCATTAATGGCGACAAAGGAATATGGCAAAGTTACTAAACTACATCTTTACAAAAAAAAATTCCTATCTTTTATCTTATCCTTTTTTACTTCATATTACTCTACTCCATATTTATCTACCCCCTTTGACATTAATGACAAAGGTGCCCAAAAATGGGATCTTCAAGTACTTATACAGTTAGAACATTTGGGTATGCAATCTTAAGATTTTGGATCTCTTGCTGTCAAAATGCCTTGAGTGCATCTACTTTCTGGAGATGGGCGCATAATGCATAGGTTACCTTATCCATCTTCTCCAATTATGTATAGGGACCTTGATCATATGTTAACAATGGTAGCATCTATCTCTTTGATATTCTGATTGAGTACATCCAATGAGGGTGCAAGGGCATGTCTCAACTGTGATTGCCTAGCCCTTATCTTTGTTATCTCTTTCTCTACCTTCTCAATCTTGTCTATCTGACCTTGATAGACATTATTACACATGTTGATATCTTGGGAGGGATCTATCACTAATTTTCTGATAGCTTCCTAAATCTTCTTGGAAAGGTCTGATGTAAATTTGTCTTTATTCATACAATTCATTCAGCCTCTTCTTAAGATATTTCTCTTCTGCAATCTTGGATGTTGATTCCTCAAGACTTGAGAAGTTTTCTTTGAAGCATGTCAAGATGGTGCTGACATCATCTACTGAATGTACACTTGATACTTTCTTGTCCTCGGGAAGTAGGTTGTTTAGTATGCTTACTGATTCAAAAAATAATGGATTCCTCATTACTTGTTTCTCCTTTTCTTTCTCCATTGCTAACACACTGATCTTCAACAGGTCTTCTTCTCCCCATGAATCTAAACTAGTTGTGTCAGGGGTCAAACTTGACGACAATGACATTGATGGCTTAGGGGAAAGGAGTGAACTGTCCATAACTTCAGTCTTTACCTTCACTGGTAATTTAATAGAGGGCTCATCTTTATGTTCATCCTCTTTATAATTTACAAGTTCATCTTCCTTCTCTTCTTCCTCTTCTTCTTGTCTAGTTATGTCTTTAATCTGCACTTCTTCTTGTTGCTTAGGAGATTCATCAATGCATAGAATCTCTACTTCCTCAGTGTTACAAATGCTTCCTCAAACTTATCTAAGTCCTTATTTGTAGCCGCCATTGATATTTCAACATTATCAATCATGATAGTGTTATCCTTAGCTTCAGTCATGGGCGCAGACTCCTATGGAACCCTATCATCAGTGCTTTAGGAATCTTAGCTGCTTTTACTTGCTCATAGGGTACTTGGATTGTAGGCACATAAGATGGATACATGTGTCTATCTAGAAATACCTTCTCAAATGCCTTTTTAGTCTCCTTTGCAACTAGCTCAAAGTCCTTATTCATAATCTACAGAGTTCTCATCTTGGTTCTTAGGTGAGGCTCACCAAATCCAACAATAATGTTTTCTCTTCAACTGAACACACTAGGAGGTTATCATCTAAAGTCTTTTTCCTTATTCTGAAATCTTCTTCTATGACTTGTCTCTTTAGAGAGTCAAGTATGTTCCATACTTGATCAGGAATAACTGTCTTAAGTTCCAAGACTGACTTCTTGAACTTAATCATATGCTTTATTATCATACTGTGGATCTCAGATTTATCTATCGCATGATATTTATCATAGAACCTAACAATTTGATCAATTATTCCTTCATCTACAACTCTTGTTCTCAATACTTCAAGATTTAGTTTGAATCCTACCTCAGGAGGTGCTTAAGTTTTTATGCCTTGGCTTCTTGTTGATCTTGATGATGGATGGCTTGAGGCGGTTTGCTTCTTCCTCTTAGTTATCTTTCTCAGCTCAGGTGAAGGTGTGGACTCCATATCAATAGTATATGTGGGCGCAAGAGTTTTTTCTTCTATCTTTTTCTTCTTCTCCTTAGGATCATCAGTCTTCTCTTATTTTACTTCTGAAGAGGGTGCACTCTCAAGTTGCATTGCAATCTTGGCTTCCCTAGCTTTATCCAAGTCTATTTGTGTAACACCATGAATTTTGAGTATGTCAAAGCTGATCTTAGATGCTTTCCTTTTTGTTGCTGCATTGTACAAGACTGAATCTAGTTGTCTTGTCTTCTCCTCATCAGTACCCCATCTTGGTTCATTGGGATTCTTAGGCACTGACAAGAGGACTTGTGCATAAACTTCCAAAATATGTTCCTCCACTTCATAACCAAGTGGATGAATCCACTTAGTTCTAGGCTCTATAGCTTCCATACATGTGATATTTATCTCCACCATAAAACATATGCTATCCTTATACTTTTCCACAATACTCTCAGGTATCCTATACCTTCTCTACATTTTGATTCTGAATGTTTTGATTTCTAAGTCCATGAAATCCTTCAAGGTGCTCTCAGATGATGCCTTGAGTGAAATTTGTGGCATTGTGGGTAGACTTATGTCAAGATAAAGATCTGACACTTTACCAACAATATGGAAGTACATGTAGATGATAAGTGATCCAAACCTGAATATCTTACTCTTGTCATGCTTAATAGCCCTTATGTTATCCATCAACTATGCGCACAAGATCTCACACAAGTTGAACTCTCCATTTTCCCTTACAATTCTGATAGCTACTAAAATAGTGGTTGCGGACACACTATTCACCCTGTTTGCATGCTGGAACTTATAACCTAGAATCATAGACATTAGCTTTATGTCCTTATCCTTTATTGGCTCAATTGTCATGTCCCGCTTATCACTACGGGACTTACAAGCTTGTTCAACTAGTTTCATGACATCCTTACCAGTAGGAAGAATGGTGCATGTCTTGGATAATCCTGTCATCTCATAAATGAGATCTGAAGTGATGTGAACCGGAACTTCTATCCAAAATAGGTCATCATGAATTCTTCTCAATAGGATTTTGATCCATTTGGATTCATAGAACTCATGTGCAGTCGAATACTCAATAATTGGGTAATTTTCAAGGTGCGCGAACTCATCTATGAATGTCATGTCTAGTTTCATCATTGACTCTAAGTGAGACCTAATCTTGTCCAACCCTACAGGTTCCTTCTTGCAATATATGTGTGCATGTATGTCTTCTGCGTGCATAACTCCCATCGGAGTTCTACAAAATGCCCCTTCCAAATCATCTCAGACTAACTTAAAGGGATGCTTCTTGAAAATGTATCTCTTCCTTTTAGCAACATCAAACAAAATTGGAGTGGCCATTACTTACTTGATCAATCGCTCAAATAGTTTTCCAAAGAGTTTTTGAACCATCACGACCAAACTAGGGTTCTGCAACAATCTTAACTTCCTTCCGCTGATAAACCAATTGCAATCTATCAATACTAGTTGTTTGATCTCATGTGCTCTCCAAAGGCTCAAACTTGAATGAAAATGTGTGAATAATGGATCTCCAGTGACTTTTAAAACAACTTTCTACCATTAATGCTTGCTGCCATAACACAGAATGCAACAGAGAATTCCAATCTTCATTTCTGCTAACAATCAGGTTGTGCACTCTTGCATACAGTATTAACTAGTATCCAGACATCTAACACCAAAGGCGCATACTCTAAGGGTGAGTATACCAGCCGCGCAAGGGTCTAGAGCTAATCTAGCTCTCCCTATGACCATGAGGGTCATTCATCCAGAAGTAGAGGGTGCATCCATTATGGATGCATCCAATACATAGTCATCAACATTATCTTCCTTTACTTTTTTCCAGATCATGCTTGCATCTTCTGTGGCTTTCACAAACTTGACTTCTCCAGATTCATCCAAAATTGATCCTTGAGACTTATCAGGTATTTCTTGTCGTTGTGCTTGTGATCTGCAAAACTTTGAGATGTGTCCAACCTTGTTACAAGAGTGACAAATAACTGGAGGCCTTATATTCCTCAGTGCATTGATGTGAGTTACCATACTGCATTGTCTAGCTGTGTGACCATTATAATTGCATATCTGACATGTAATGTTCTGAGGACTTCTAACATTCTGTTGTGAATGATTTCTTTGATTTTGTTGAGTTTGACTTTTTTTATATGATCTACAATTCATAGCTCTATGACCAAACTTATTGCATGAATAACAATAACAATTAAAAGGTCTTATCTCTTTACAATCTCTTTCTATATGTCCATGCTTTTTACAGGCATAACAAGTTCGGTTTATTGGCTTGCGCTCATCCTTAGATGGTTCTGCTATAGCTTCAGTCTGATTTTTAGTCTTCTTGGCTTCTGTAGATTCTTCAAGATTTTTCATTCTATCTCACATAGCATTAGTCTGAACTTGAGCTTCATTGAATCCAATACTAGAGGTATCTCCTTTTATCTTTTGTGCATAAAACTGTGACTCTATTAGATCCTTGTGTGCAATTTGTCGATGTGATTCTTTGCTTCAGTCAATTCAAATTCCACCTTTTTCTTGATGTTCTCTAACTCCAAGATTTTCATGTTTTCTTCCCTTAGTTCTTCATCCAACGGTTTGTTCTCTTTGATTTTCTCTTCATAGGCTTCCTGATTGTTGAATAATTTTTCATCCAACTCTTCAATCTGATCCTTTAGAGACATGTTTTCTTCATTCATCTTTTTGACCATTTTTCCCAAATCATTGTTTGAACAATCCTTCAAGTCTTTTCTAATTTTCTTGATGAATACTTGTGCGCTACTGACCCTTAATTTCAATTTTTCTATTTCCTTTTCATATCTATCAAGATCTTCAAGATCTACTTCAAGATTCTTCTTTAGATGTTTCACTTCTCCTATATCTATGATCTCCTCAAGTGGTTAAACTTATCTTCAGAGGACTAGAGCTTTGATACCAATTGTTAGGAATGGGAACACTAAGAGGGGGGGTGAATTAGTGTTATATAATATTAATTTCTGATACTTGAAACTTAACTTAATAACTAAATTTTTGAAATTAATATTAAAGCATGTAAAGTAAACAACCATAACACATAACACCATATATGATTACAGGGAAACCTTGGCCAAAGGAAAAAAAAAATCCGATGGTAATTAATACCCACTAATAATTGTACTTGTGTATTATGAACATGTTAATGTTCCTTTTCCCTATTAGGAGCAGTCATTACAATGCTTTAGTACAATGACCTTGTCAAGGGTTGGACCCTGTTAGGAGTCTTGAAGTAACAAACCCTGTTAGGGGTGGAAGGTTCACTGTCAGAGCTTGCTGCTCAATAGAAAAGGCTACAACCTCCTGGATATCAGATACTCACAATATCTACAAGGGTGAACTAATGCTATTTGTCTGATCGGTTCCTTTGATGCGCTGATGCTTTAACCTCTTGTAAAGCTCTATAACATTCTTACTACTCTTAACACATCCTTCGCATACTTTTTCTCTTCTATTTCATCTTCGCTATCCATGTCATACTTAATTACAAAAGCGCATGTCTTATATATAAGTGCAACCAAAACTATTTACTAAGTCAGCCTATAACCTAATACATACAACACTTCCAAATGAATTGGCTCAACCGTGTTTACATGCAATGATATTAACAAGTCTAAAACATAAATACAATAGGCGCATAGCCTTTACAAAACAATATTATACATGCTAAAAAAAATCTTTCTTGTCGGTTGCATTCTCTGTTCTGTTCTTCCGCTCACTGACTATGTCACTTCAACTCATTGTAACATCTTCATACTAACTCATCTGATCATGTGTTCTTAGACTAAGCATGATTACATACTCAAAAGCTTAAATCTTCAAGGGCGCATACCAAAACTTGGTCATACACACGTATGTTGATGCTCTGTTCATCAGGTGCTTCACTGACTATCATGTCTTCCATACTTAGCCAAATTTTGACCTTCTTAGTAAGTGCGCTAACACCAAAACTCCATATGACTTTGTTTCTATAATGACAACACTAATCTTAGTCATATACACTAGTATAATCAACTTTCCAACATGAATGTCATCTTACATATTCCCAATTATGTCATAAAAAGTTTTGTTTTAGCGATTCGTCTCCCTTATCATAGGTTTCTTGTGAAAGGTTTTATTCTCTCATTTCCTCCAAACCCAGCATGAAGAGTCGACTTCTAAAATCTTAGAGGTTATTTTACATGGCGCTTCCTGTCTCACTCTTGTAAAGCTTCTTGATTTCCCTTATTTAGGTGTGAGTTTCTTAGGGATCAATTATGTCATCAAAGAACAATGAACATGTGAACATAATGGTGATCACCATAGCTCCACAAAAACATCAAATCCAATGCCTTGTGAATACAAACATTCAAGAGGAACAACGAGATCAAAGAGGTAAGTTACAAATTAAAGCATGTAGCATGTCCTTATACACATCTCATAATGTTAAACCATGTCAAGTAAGACCTCTTCATGAAAATATGAGTTAAAAACCTTAAAAACACCCAATCAATATATCGCCAAGATCAAACAAATCATACGTAGATCAATATAAGAGAAACCATTTCTAACCAAGGAAGATCAAACTCAAATCCATTTCCAAAATCAAGAGTAAGCTTGATAACATCTCTTGAACTCCCTATCATTGGATGACATAATACATGAACTCATATGCACATGGTGTATAAACATGTCAAACACTTCTCAAATGAACCCTCCAAAATTAAATAGACAAAGCTCAAGATACATATCCATGAGAGGACAAAGCATAGGACATATAATGCATACAATAGGCAATAGCTCTAAAATGATTATCTATTGAGTAAACCAAGAGAGGGGAATGACAATGCTCTTTCATAATAACCAATTCATCATGATTGATGCAAGAGCAATGCAAAAAGTATTAATGTCGGCAAGGATTTTGTGTTAGGATTTCCAAAACCCCTAAAAGGACATGACTCCATATTTGTGGTAATGGACTAATTCCCCATGCTAGCACATTTCATCCATTGCAAGAAACCCAATGATATGGTGCATATTGATGACCTTTTCTTTGAAGAGATTGTGAGGTTGCATGGAGTACCTCAAAACATCATTTCAAACCAAGATACCAAGTTTACCACATATTTCTAGAGAACAATGTAGAAGTAGATGAAGACAAAGAAAAAGTTTAGCTCCACATTTCATCCCCAAATGAATGGTCAAATGGAGCTAATGAATAGAAGCTTGGGAAATTCACTCAGATATTTGGTAGGAGACAAGGTTGGGTATTAGGACTCAATTTTATTGCAAGTAGAATTTGCATACAACAATTCAATAAATCATAGCATAAAAAATCACCGTTTGAGATTGTTATTGGATTGCATTCTAAGGGGGTTATAGAGTGAGACGTCAAATCTAAGAGTGAAGGTGAAAGGATTTGCAGACAATCTAGAGACTATGCAAAAGAAATTCAAAGAAAAACTAGAGACAATGAATGGAAAATACAAGGATCGAGAAAATGTCAAGAGGTGTCATAAGAAGTTTGCATTGGAGATGAATTCGTAATGTGCCTCTAAAACTAGAGGTTCTTGATAGGCACATACAACAAGTTGAAGATGAAGAAATTTGGATTTTGTAAGATCCTCTGGAAATTTAATTTTGGAAAAGCATATAAGGTTGAATTACTAGATAGAATTGGTATCTCACCAATCTTCAACATTGCAGACCTTTATCATGGATAATGAGATGGCTAAATTGAAAAGAAATGGCACATGGGGCTTAATACTACTGCTCAATGAATGGGAGGAGTTGGTTGCAAATGAGTGTAAAAGAAAAATATTAGTTCAAATGAAAATATTTAATATTATAATACAAGATTGGTTGTTAAAAATATTCCCAAGTTAAGGGGATTAAATTTGGTGAGATTTTTTTCTAGTTATTAAGATGACATTTGTTATGTGACTTTTTCCCATGAAATAAAATTGTAATAAAAAACATAAAATGAATCATTATTATAGTTATGAAAGGGTATGACTTTTGTAACCACCCTTAGGGTATTATTAAAACTTATAAAAATAAAATGGAGAGGATGCATAAGAGATATGGAGAATAGTATAGCAAAGAAGAATATTTACAGAGTGCACACTAGAGGGAATAATTAAGATCTTTTGTGGGCATTGGGCATTGGAGAAGGGGCAACATGTGTCCAACTTGGGGTACAACATACACCTGGGAGAATCTAGTCAAGAGTTGTATTTATGTCGTACTATGAGGCATGTGGAGTTATCTGTAAGAACCATGTCTTCCTAGAGTAGACATGTAACTATCAATAGCTCATGTTTTATTAATTTATTAGTATTTTTCATTAGGCTAAATTCTATTGTAATGAGTTTTCCTTGACTAGTTATTAACAAAACAAGTTTCAATGAGTTATAATTAATTATTTTTATTTTCTAAATTTTGTTTAAAATTTTTATAAAGTATATATGTCAAATTTTTAAGTTATAAAATTATCAAAATTATTTTTCTTCAAATTGATTGGCTAATAAGTTTGGGGTATTATACACAAATTTTTAGGAAACCATACTATAAATATTCATTTTAGAGTTATTTTACCATAAATATAGGAGACGTGATGGTATAGTTTAGGAGCATTTTTCAGTTTTGAATGGGAATATGGCAACATGACGATACAGTATAGAAAGGAAAGATGACACATATTCTCACTACTTAGTCCAGGTTTTATAATTATAATTATGAACAGACTTAAATACTAGCACTTGCACCAAAAGAAGGTGCAAGGGATAAGCCAATAGGTCTTTGATATGAAAGTACAATTGAAAGTTTACATATTAAAAGTGTATTTAAGTGTCATTCTAAAAATTATTGAAGTGGCATTCTAAAAACAAGTGTCATTTTAGATAAAGAGTCTTGTACATAGCAACATTCATTGTGGATGAAATAAAGTTACAGCATTGTCATACTGTAGTTTTGTGTAGGTCCCTATAGAAAAGTGTTTCCTCTCGGTCTCGTAAGTATACCACATGGAGTGTGTTATACCTATAAACAATTGTCCATAAAAAGAAGAAAAAAGTGAATCAATACACCTCTCTAGAAAAGATTTTTTTAACATAGGTAATGCTTGAGCCAAATTTGTCTATTGAAAAACTCTCTTTAATAATAAGTAAAACTATACACATAATAATTAAAAAAATACATCATGTGTAATTGAAAATTATTCTTTCACAGTTCCAATTCCTATGACTTTAACTATTCGCATCTAAACATAACCTTCCATCAAGTGTCATTCACACACACGCATTCTCATTTCTAATCACATTATGTTGTAAACTAACTCACATGGTAGTTGATGAATTCAAACACCTAAAGCAAAATATTTATTGTGCGAAATTTTATAATAAAAATTCATTACTCTTTAGAAAAATCCATAAGCAAATAAGCTACTTGGTATGCAAATTTCTGAAAATTTTGTGTTGTACTTACCCATTCTTTTACAATAAATAGAATGTATATTAAACGTAGGGTTTAAAAGGGATAATGGAATCATTTGGAAGCTACAGTGTTAAAAAAAAATGATTATGTTTATTCGACAAAGTGGATTAAACAAATGAATAAAAATATCAAGGAAAGTTAGTATGTATTAGATAATCTTATGCAAGAATGATCGACACAAGTTAGAACAAGTGCCACATAGTGGCTAGTACTTGCCTTTAGTTTAATAATTAACTTTAATTTTAATTTTAATTTTAATTTTAATTTATATATAAATTGATTTTTAATTATAAATTATTATAATTATAGTTGTAATAATAAAAAAAAATTATTTAATAAATAATTAAATATATATAAATTATAATTAATTTAAATTGTAAAATAATTTTTCTAATAATTATTTTTAGTGTTAATTATTTAGACAAAATAACTATTTTTCATAGAGTACATAATTAAAATATATATTAAAATAAATTCATAAATATTCAGTATTTTATAATATTAAAAAATAGAGGTCAAATAAGAGTACACAATTGAAATATAATAGCAATATTATAATGTTATTATATTAAATTTAAATTTATATATAATTAAAATATATATTAAAATAAATTCATAAATATTCAATATTTTATAATATTAAAAAATAGAGGTCAAATAAGAGTACACAATTGAAATATAATAGCAATATTATAATGTTATGTTATTAAATTTAAATGTATATAATATATATTATAATAAATTGAAAAATATTTAATATTTTATAATATTAAAAAAATAGCCAATATTGTCTTAATATATTATGACACAAATTACATATCATAAAATTGAGTAAATTCCTAAAAAAGCCGTCTATAAGACCTCAAATGTATTAGCCAATCATATCATCAAAAACTAATTTTCACAATTTATAAACTTAAAAAATTAATTGAATGACAAAAAGTTGGTTGAAACTAATTATTTCTTGTGCCATTAAAGTTCTTCAAGCTTGATAAAATAAGCAATATGATGCTAAGAAATACCATGCCCAATCATGAAGTAGAGTAGCATTAATCATACATAATCAACACTCATTTTTTCTAAAATGATTTTTAATTTTTTAAATGTTATTCTTTTAAATGATTTTAAATTTTAAATTTAATTTATTAGAAGAAAATTTACTATTTTAATATTTAAATTTTATTGTGTAAGTGTTTTTAGCAAGATTAAAACATTGAAAATTATTTAAATATATTTAAGAAATTTAAAAAAATAAAATTAGTATTTTTATCCATCTAATATTATTTTCAAATTATTTAAAAAAATTAATAAAAATCATTTAAATATATTCATTTTAAACAAAAGAGCATGTTTACGTACTTAAAAAAATTTAATATAATAATATTTTATGTATAAAATTAATAAGATATTTTTAAAAAATAAGTATACATATAACAGATATTTTAAATGTATTTGTTCAGCTGACATGTTGGCAATAAATAGTTTGTGTTGTAGACAGTATGTTTCAGAACCAAACAACTTCACGAACAAATTGGACCTATTGACATTTATTCAATTATTTACTTTTATTTTATTTTAAAATTTACAAAGCATATATATATATATATATATATATATATATATATATATATACAAAGTTCTATTATTTGAATATCTTTACACATTAATAATTATAAAAAATCATTGATTAATATGTTCGTAACATAAATTAAATTGCATAATACTTTGTAATAAAAGATAAAATAATATTAACTTTTTTTACTTAGAGTGAAATTGTGAGTCACGTGTGATATAGAACCAAACCACCATACATAAATAGAGTTAACATATCCACTTTGAAAAAATAAATTACTCGATAAACAAAATCTTTAAAATAAATATTAAATCTGAGTAATAAAGTTTACTTTCTGTTGTAATTAAAATTCACTTTCAGTGATAAAAATTTAGCTCGTCGAGGTCTAAAAAATTTAAATTTATATAAATATATAATAAATAGTATAAAAAATATGTATATTAAATTAGTAAAATAAGTTTTTAAATCATATATTATATTTTAAAATATTCTAAATTAATGTGAAATAAATATAATAATCAAATTAGAAACATATATAATAAGCAACATAGAAACTTATATATTCTATAATAACATAATTTATTATACATATAGGAGGAGGAGGAGGAGAAGCAAAAGGAAAAGGAGGAGAAGAGGTAAAAGGGGAGGAAGAAACAAAGAAGACAGAGAAGAAAAGGAAGAGGATGAGAAGGAGGAGGAGGAGACAACAAAGAAGACATAGGAAAATAAGAAAAAGAAGAAGATGTAATAGAACTCAAAGAACAAGGTATACTAAGAAGACGAAGCAAAGGAAGGAGAAGAAAAGAAGGAAGAGGAGAAGAAAAAGAAGTGAAACTTAAAGAAAATGAAGGATAAGAAGGAGAAGGAGAGGAATGAGAAAAAAAGAAGAAGAAGAAGAAGAGGAGAAAGAGGAGAAGTAGTGAAAGAAGGTGAAAAATAAAAATGAGAAGGAGGAGGAGGAAAAAATGGAGGAGGAGAAGGAGATGCAAAAGGAAAAGGAGGAGGAGAAGAAACAAAGAAGATGAAGATAAAAAAGATCAAGAAGAAAAGGAAGAGGGGGAGAAGTAGGGAAAAAAAAAAGTAAAAGAAAAAGTTGAAGTAGAACTCAAAGAACAAAGTATACCTTCTATCAGCGTAACCATTGCACTTCTTTTAGGTGCAGCATTTTTTATTTTATCCTCTCCTTTCTTTGATAATTGTGTCATAATTCTATGATCAATGGACTTGAAGAATACTCTCTCACATTAAAATAGCATAGCATATTGCTATGGTCGTGCAATATTAGGCTTTGGGAAAAAAATATTAGTATTTATTAACATGAAACTCAAAGAAATATAAGTAATTTATGTCCATTATTTTCTATTTTGCTAGCATAATCAATTGTTTGCTTTGAACCAAGATCGGTTATCTTACTACCATCAATTGACTTGTGACTTGCTTGGATTAACATTGTATCTCTACAAAGTCGGTGTCTTATTACCATTAAAAATAATTTTATCTTGCACCAGAGTATAAAAAGAAAGGAAGGTATATCTCATAGTACATCTAGATGATTTTTACTACTTGGAAAATCAATTTGAAATTTTTCACATAGGCTTTCATATGCAAGATTGAATAGGAAAAGAGAGCATCTTGCGGTGTAATAGTTAAGTGGTTGCAATGTTAATAGTGCAACCATGGTTCAAATTCTCACTTGACCCAAATAAATGGTGTTAATTCCAGTTTGGGCCCACCATCATTGGCTAGTGTGCTCATGCTATATGCCCCTGAAAAAAAAACATTGAATAGGAGAATACCATCTATATCTAGTGTCATTTGATGAGTTTGTTGAAGCATTTGATGTAATATATATAGTCTCATAGATTTTCAAGATAAAAGTTTGTAACTGCATAGCTCAATTTTTATACCTAAATATGAAAGGTAGAGTAGTTAGCTTGTATATAGGCAAAGAAAGAGATGGCACACATCCTTAAGAAGTATGATTAGTTTGTAAAGCATATTATATTCAGAAAATTAATCTATTAAAAAAAAAATCTAATTATGTGCAATAAAGTCCTCCACAAGTGATTACTAGGAATAATAATTTGGAAAATTTGCAAGGGTGCTTTTAAGGCTTTCTATATGAATTTTATTATCAATGAGGATTTTTTGTCATGAGTTCTATTAGTAACAAGTGCCACGTAGTGGCTAGTACTTGCATTTAATTATGTAATTAGTTGTAGTTTAAATTGTATTAGCATAAAAAAATTTTAAAAATAAACCAAATAATTCTTTAAATCTATTTAATATATTTTAGGTTAGGTTAAATATTTTGTTTATAGTTATGTTAAAGTTCAATTAGAAATATAATTAATTCAAATCTTAAGTTACATGTAAAGTAATTTTTTGATCTTTTTAGTTTTGTCATAATTGTAATTTTAATATTAAATGTCAATCTAATTCAAAATTTTAATAAATTTCTTAGAATTATAAATATATTTTAATTAATTATAAAATATATAATTTAGATGATAGCCATCCAAATTTACATTGAGCTCGTCAACTAATTAAAATTTCTTATAATTATTGTAAATCTCTCTTAAATATTTCAATATTGTACATTATCATCAAAAAATATATATTTACTTTAGTTTAAAATATAAATATAAATATCATAAATAATGAATTCATAAATATAATATTATTATTATATTTTAAATAATAAAGATGTAATATAATTGACTTAATTTTATATAGTTGATATTAAAATATAAAAATAAAAAATAATAATATATAATTTGACATTAAGTATTATATTAATAATAAAAATTTATAATTATAATATGAAAATTATAATTAATTTATAATAAAAAATAAAATAAACTACAATACACTATAACATACTCTTCTATTCTTTTAGTTTTTATTTTTCTATTGATAATATAGAATCAATTGTTTACAAAATGTCTAGACACTGAATTGTCAAATGACTGATAGCAGTAGATGCTTTACATCCAAAAAAAACCTAAATACAATATCTCTTAATCCATACTAACCATCTAAAGCCCAAAAATTTACAATTTGAAAACCAAAAAGATCTGTGATCATTGAACTATACATATGACTGGGATATCTATCATTCCCATCCCCTTTCCTGCAAGTCATCTGGATCAAAGTTATGATTGAGTGCCCTATCGGTACTCCATCCAGTGGCTTTGTCTCTTTCCTTATCTACTCTATTTTCCATATCATTTCGTCCAGAATTGTCTATATAGATTTGAGAGTCTTCTTGATTGTTGTTGGTTGAAAGATGCACATTATCCTGTGTATCACTACCCAGATTGACATTGTTGGTGCCTCTATTGTTGGTAATCAAATTAGGAGGTTCATTGTGAAAGGTAACTCTTTGGATGTCTCTTGGAAAAAGGATCATGGCCCCTTCCTATATAAGAGTTTTGAATCTTTCTCTTAGTACTTGAATAATGGTTGTCACCTGTGTCATTATAGAAAAATATGTGAGTTTTGGATTAAACTCAATAAGATCTCGCCTTCTTGCTTGGAAGATGTCCTCATTTCTTTGTATCCAAATAAGCCACAAAATTTCAGAAGTAAGAATTGATCAAAATGCATTTAATTTATTGTCAAAAGCATCCACATAACCAGCAAGAATTTCATGCCAAGACAAACCAAGACTATTCCTCCATTTACAATCTTTACCAAAGAAAATAGACTAAATATTGTATGCCCACTGACACTCAAGGAACAAATGCTTGAAAGATTCAACACAGTTACAAACAGAGAAAAGGATGATCTTTTTGACACCTTGAGACACAAAGGAACCAATAGCAAGTTTTTTCAACAAAAAAATCCACTTGAAACAAGCTTTTTTGGGCTCAACATGAGACTGCCATAACAACTCAAAGATAAAATGCCACTTATTTCCTGACCAGTTCAAGCCCCAGGCTTTGTTGATTTCACCAAAGATACTCTCATCATTTTTTAAGAGTTTATAGATTTGCTTGCAAGAAAAGTTACACAATTGAGTGTCATCATTCCATTTAATATACCCGAGTAAAAGCACAATCAAGTGTCACCTTTTAGGCTAACTTATCAGCACAGCTGAATTTTAGTATTTCTAACTAAAAATTAATTTTGATCAAACATATGGTCTAGTTAGATTCATTCTAGCTAAGTTATATAAGTGATTTAACTTTTCCAATTGGAAATATCTATTAAATGCATGTTTTATACCACTTTGGGTCCAATTACCAAAGAAATAAAATTATTTCAGAAAAGTGACATTTCAATAACTCCTAATCTTTTTAATAATTTTTTTTAAAATACAAAAGTACCCTTCTGTAGAGATAATAGTCAAGAATATCCTCATAGAGATTTTATAATGTTTTAATTAGACATAGTTTATCGTCATTAAAAAATATTGCAAGTAAGTATTTTAACAGTCAAGGAGATATTGATTTGGTGAAAGAAAAAAATAGTAAATCATATTAAATAAATTTGAAAAAAATATGGTGCACTAGAGGAGAGAGTCCTCTTCAAGAATTTTTTTTTTTATTTGGATTTATTTTTTATGAAAAATATGGAGGGAGATGAAAATTGTCGATTTCAGGAGAGTTGGAATTTGAATTGTTATAAAAGAGAAAATATAGGTCACAAACCAATTTTTATTTCTTCATGCACTAGCTATATATGTCATCTATAACATATTTTGAAATTAGGGGAAAAAATGTTTATTTACATATAATATTTTGGTGGGAACTAAACCCCTAATTTTCAGCATTTTACAGCAACTGAAAAATCATCTTTAAAATTTTTTTAAAAAATATCAATTATTATTTAAAAAAATCATTAAAAATATTAATCATAAACTTCATTCATTTTAACACATTTAATTAGTTTACATCATCTTCAAATTCCAGACATAAATGTTATTTTTATACTATTGAAGTTGAACAACTTTGATTTTGTTAGCCTTTTCCTTTATAAAAGGGTGACAGCTTATTGTTCTTTTACCCACCCCAAACTCTTAATAAAATCCATACACCGTCCAGGAAACCAATTGCCAACAACCTTGGTAATGAGAGTGTATGTCTTTTTCTGAGAAATAGGAATCTTAAATTTATTACTCAACTCAATCCAAGAATAGATCCTGTTATCAACAACAATATCTCTGATGAAACAAATACCTTTATTGTGCCAAGCTTTAACAAAGCAAGATTGTGTGAGGTATAAGGGCTTATTATTGAGATATATAGCCCACCAAATTGACCTATCCAGGACCGAAAAGGATGGATTCCCCCCTACTGCATATCTAGGACAAAGGAATGACTTAACTTGTGTCCATGCCTTCCACAAAGAATTGAATATCTTAGTTCCAAAAACTCTCACATCAAAATCACCTAATAAAAAATTATAGAAAGGTACACATTTCCAAGCTTTCCCTTTTTCAATAGTAGATATGGAGATATTATTTCTAATGAGGATTTGCCATGGTTCATCTCCAGAGATAGCTTTGATAATCCATTTGGATTCCAAGACCATGCCTTATTTTTTAAGGTCTCTAATGCCAAGTCCTCCTTGGTTTCTTGGGGTACAACACCATTCCCATTTGACACAATGCCTTTTCCTGGTTCCAATACCATCTGACCACAAGACATCTCTAAGAATCTTTTCCAACTGGTTTGTTTGATAGTTAGAAAAAATACATGTTGAAGCATAGTATAGTGCATGAGAGGACAAGACCTTTTGAACCACCTACATCCTACCAGCTAGGGATAACATATGAATTTTCCATTTAATATGTTTCCTCTCAATTTTCTTGAAAATCCAATCCTTAAGAGATGGATCTAGGGCAAAAAGAATCCATAGGTATTTGACAATAACATTAGGACCAGACCATTTCCATCCTCTATTACAAAGCCACTGTGAAGGATTGTCATTCCATCCCAGGATAATTGATTTGTGAGGGGAGATCTTCACCCCAGAGGCCTAACAAAATATTTGAATTCTGCAAATAACATTATCAAAATTACCCTCAAAGAGTTCCACAAAAAGAGAGGTGTCATCAGCAAATTATTCAATGAACAGATCATCCTTGTTTAGAAGTGAGATACCTTTAATAGGGGGACCAAATTCTGAAGCCTTCAGTATGTAAGATAAGGCATTAGTAGCAATCACATATAGAGAAGAAGCAAGGGGGAAACCATGTCTAATAGATCTTCTAAGAGGGATAGGGTCAAAGATTTCTCCATTCACTTCTATAACTGTAGAAGAATCTCTGAACAAGATACTCACCCATTTGCAGAAAAAGGATGGAAAACCAAATTGCTTTAACATGGTCAACACAAAATGCCATTCAATTCTATCATAGGCCTTCTCAAAATCTAAAAGAATCATAGAAGCCTTCTGGTTATCTTGTTTATCCCAATACATTGCCTCCCAGCTAGTGATCAAATTTTCTAAGTGTTAGGGTCTATTTGAGTCACCATGTTTAAAGTGTCCTTGACCCTTGATATATTTAACATTTTCCCAGTTTCCTCATTTTTCAACTTGTGTCTAAAAAGTTTTAAAATGCCGGCTATGCCTTGAGTTAACCATCGCAGTTTTTTAAACTTACCTTTGTCAGGTCGGTGTCCTTCGTCCAAGTTTTGGTAGTCCCAAATCCTTCAATGAACCACTTTGAACCTCTTCGAACCTTGGTTTGAAGTAGTTCAAAGAGGTTCAGTCAAAATTTTATTTATCTAATGTGGTAACTACAAGTGGGACCTGAGGACACATCATCACTCAACGGTGAACCACTTTGAACCTCTTTAAACCCTGGTTCAAAGTAGTTCAAAGGATTTCAAAAGAGATAGAGGCAAAACCAAGGATTTATGTGACAATTGATGAGTTGGATGACGTAGAATGTCAGTGAAGTAATTATCGGGGTTATAGTATGGTTATCCTTGAAAAGATGGAAACAGCAGAGGAAATCTAAGTTGGTGATTTAAATTATTAAAAAATTTATCTTAAACACGAGTGAAGTAATGGCATTAATTGGAAAGTAATGATGCTTTGGATAGTTTGTGAAATAAAATAGCAATCATATGTCACATCAGCATTTTCACCTCACTCTTGAATTCATGTCGTCATTAATGCTCCTTTTTCTGGCCGAACTCTGCGGTATGGGAACTATTTATAAGTATGTTATTTAGCTCATTTCTTTCCAATGTGAAATTGTGGAGTCTCGGCTGCGGAACGAAGAGATTATTTTCTTAAGTCAACAAAGCGCAGCTAATTGTTGAAAAGCCTCCTTTTTATTTCATGTTTTTTCCATGATAGTGTGATTTCAAAAGGGTTGCAGTTCTCTATTTGTTTTAAAGAAGAAAATGAAGTCTAGCATGCATTTCTTTGGAAATCCTACGAACCTAGAGTGTCGTGCTCTGGTGATTACGGACACTGATTTGTTAGGGGTTGAAGTAGAGAAAATGGCTAAGAATTTGGCTAATGCCACAGAAAAGGATTATAGTTTAGAATTCTTGTCCAGTGGGTTACTTGAAGCAACAGCTTTTCCCCCAGCTGTAGTAAGCCCTGAGTTAATCCAACAATGCATAAGCCACTATGATATCAGGTCTAAATAAGTGTTAAATAATGTAGGTCAGAGTCTCTTGTCTGTAACTCGAGAGACAATAATGTATGTTTTCAAGTTGCCTAACGAAGCTTTTTCTAGTTTTACTCCAACCCATTCGCTTGCTCAATTCCAAGAAAGAAGTGACAAAAACCATAGTAATATTACTCATAAATGGACTAAGTCATTCTACAAAGGAGGTTCTAGGATGCCTAAGGTTTTGACCAAAGATCGCATGAAACCTCACATTCATGACATAATGGTTTTGTTGCACAAAGTGAAAGGTTTAGAACAAGTGCTTATTTTTTAAGAATAGATGTATCATTTTATAGAGATTTTTTTGGAAGGAAAGAAGAATCTCGACTAGTTTGAGATAATTTTTGGTTCATTAAGAGATCAGCTTAAACAAGTGCAAGCAATAAGAAAAGAATTTTACATGTCCTCATATTTAACTTATTGTCTTGCATGTACTCAAAATCTTGGAGCAATTCCTCATGAACTCTAGAGTGAAGACTTAAACATCTTTGAATATTTCCCCTTGTTGAGAAGAGATAGAGTCCTAGAGGACTACAAAATGGTTCATGACATTTTCCTTGTAAAACTATGTTATCAACTAGCGGGGACCCCAAAGCAAAGAATCTCTCTAGACAGTTTGAAACTAGTCTAGAATTGCAGCAACTTCTACATCCAATTCCTACGGTTTACATACATCAGAGTGGGAGGATTTGATGAAGAACCTCTTAAATTTCCAAGCTTCCCCTTTGATTTCTTTTTTTTAGCAGAAGTTTGCAAGAAAATATTCACCGTGATTAAAAACAACCTCCCAGAAGAAGAGTGGGATTCCATGTTCCTAATCAAGCTTAGAGCCATGGCCTAAAAAAATAGGATTGATTCTTCAGTAATAGGAAGTAACCTAGTGAGTTTCCACATGCAATTTTATGATTCAAGAAGAGGGTTGAATAATAAGGGTTTTGCAAGACGAGTCCTCAATTTGAGTAATCATCTATCACCAAACTCACATATTGAAGATTTGTGGGAAGACCTTGGAGATGAGGAGGTAGTTAGAAAAAAGGACCATTCTAGGTTGTTACTCCCCCAGATCAAAACCCTGCAATTGAAGTTTGATATAGATGGCATAGATGAAGATGGTTCTGAGATTATCGAACTAGGATATGATGGTTCAATCACAGAGGATTTTCCTGAGATAGACTAGACAAGAGAAGAAGAAGATAATGTAAAATTGAGATTTAGGTTCATTTTTTAAGTTACAGAGGACTGGTTGAAGAGGAAAAGATAGGGCAAGGTAGAGAGTACACCCCTTGAGGAAAATAATGTCGATTTCATCTTAGTAGAAGTGTTGCCTAAATCATCTAACACGTCTCTTTTGGTCACTGATGCAGGTAAGATCCCTTCATCCAAAAAGAAAGAAATTCCATGTGGACACCCTACTACACCCCGGAAAAGGTCAAGGACCAGGTCTGAAATCCGTGCTCAAATGGCCTCTCCAAATTCTAGTTTCATTAACATTAACATCAACAATGAGGATATTTCTTTCTCACCTGAGCACCCTAAGAAAAATCAAGAGGTATCTACTGACAACCCTAAGATTCAACAGGCTAAAGTAACTCTTGCTAAGACGGCTGATAATAGGTTGGTTTCTAGTGCGGTTCCTCCTTGGTTAACAGATTATGTGAATAGAAAAAGAAGCTTCAAGCCTATTTCCCTACCGGTTAAAGAAATAATCACTAACTTGTCTGCACTCCAAAGACAAAAAAGGTCAAAAGTAATGCCCAGTTAATCATAGACCCCACTTCAGGAAAGGTGACTGTTTAGATTCCAACCTTTAAACCCAAAGAAGAAATTCAAAAACCTAAGGCAGAGGACTTTGAGGTCATGAAAATGGAATTCAGTGTGCTAACCATGGATTCAAGAGATCACTTATTCAAGTTCTCAGCTGATCATATGCTCGGTCAATCCCAGAAAGATGGTAAGGAAAAAAGAGAGCTTAAACAGATCATAATCACAATGGCTGAATTTATTAGAGCTCTTAGTGATGTTGGTGCACTGCCATTGGCTCAATCTCCATGGGATTTTGACCCCAACTCAAAAGATAGCAAGAAATTGCTAAAACAAATGCAGCAGGGTAGAGTCCTAAAAGAGGCAATGAAGAACTAGGTTGACGGTGTCATAACAGAAGGGAGAAAATTTATCTGATAATTTCTGGCCACTTGTGAAGATGGAGAGGCACTTCTTGGAGAAATTCAGACCTTGATTCCAAGATGGGAATTGGAAGAAGAGAAATGCACATCCATTGTGTCCCAAGTTCAAGAAATAGAAACATATGGGGTAACTAGGTTCCTATCAGACAAACTGATAAAGTTGGTCAATCCTTGTATGCTATTCATCCTGAAGAAGAACCTAGGTTAGAAAGGTTCTTTGTTCAAAGTCATGATTTCAAACACATGTGCCATGGAGAAAGAAATTAAGGAGATACATACTAACGCCCTAAAATACATCAAAGTGGTGAACCCTTCAGGTATACTCTAGATTGAAGAAGGAAACATGGATGCAGATGCCATGATTAAAAGCTTCATGCGTGCTATGAATGCCCTCAAGGAGAATGAGGAACCTACAACCCAAGACTTCACCAAAATAGAAAACATGGAATCCATGCTATTCCTGAACAGGGGACAATTGCCCAGGTAGTTGCAAAAGATCCGTGAGCTCAAGTGGGAGAAGAATGCATGTCAAGAAAAGTTGATTGGCCTGAACGGTCTGCACTCTCATCCAACTCAGGAGCTGATGAATACACTCAGGACCTAGAAACTAGTTCAAAGTGCCGTTTCATATGACCAGTAGTAGAGGATACGCAATATCTTGCATTTTAAAGTTTTTCTTTTTTTAAGGATAGTTTTTTTTTTTTAAATGTTGCTATCTTTAGAATCTAGTTGATAACTAATTCGTATTTCTGTTAATTCGGGAGGTCAAGTTTCAAGGAGGCCTCCCGGATTGAAAACTATATATGTTGGAGCATAGAATAGTAGAGGGGTTAGAATTTTTAGATTTAGACTTAGTTTAGCATCTTTTTCAGTACTGTTTTAAGCTTTTTTGTTTTGAACGGAATTAAATGGGAAGATACAGTAATCTACACTATTTATGGACTTTGTTCTATACAAGTATAAATATCTTAATACCAGGCTTGATTTAAATCTTTGAATTTAAGTTTATGATATATTGATTGCTTTGTGAATTGATATATTTCCTACCTTGTATTGTTGGATTTATGCGCTGAGATTATCAATCTTTCCAGATAATTCTTGTCATAGTCTTATAGAAAGTTAATTTCTAGTAGTTAAAGGAGCTATGTTTTCCTTTAATCTTAAATCTTGCATTCATAATTTCTGAGAAATACCTTGATACCTAGGAGTATTTGAGATTTCCTTGTGTACTTTATGGTTAAAAGTACATTCATTATTTTTATTTTAAAATTCATTGAACATCTTTGAGAGGGATAAGTACCTCCTAAATTCAGAGGGAAGCAATTATTTCATGCTTACCCAACTGTTGTTGAATTGTTTGTCTTCAAAGAGGCATAGAGTCAATATAAGGTTTATTTGAAGTGGAGACAAATATGTTCACCAACAGATTTTTGGCGACTCTACTGGGGAGAGTCCTATGATGAACACTAGGTCCTCAAATGTTATAATGTTTCAAAATGGTGTTACCCCATAATGATGTTTTTCTCGTGCTTCAACCTAATCTAGGTTTTGAGAACACACAAGAAGATCTAATATCAGATTTAGCTCCACTAGCATGGAGATATAGACTCAATAATCAGCACTTTCAACAAATCCTCCAAGTGCTAGAAAGAGAAGAAGAGATTGATGAATGCCTAAGAGGCATGCCCGTAGTTCAAGAAGCAGTTGTAGTTGACAGACTTGCACGTGCTCCTATAATAAATTGAGAGTTGATTTAAATATCAAAGTTGGATGAGAAAAGGTACACTAGAGGTGATCAGAGCAAAGGACTGGTTGATGAATATTTTGAAGCTTTGAGAAACTTGAGTTTTTCCCCCGATTGTAATACTCCCAAGAAAAATAAAACTCAGACTTATAGTAGACCTTCCTCACCCCCTTTCGGTCTTTTTGTATCACCAATTGTCCAATCTTTTATACCCCCAGGTGTTGTGATACCCTCAATTTTTAATACTCAACCTTTAAATTTTCAATACCCTCCCATGGCTACTAACTAGCCTTGGGGTCAAAATATAGGCCCTTTGAACTTAGGGGCTAATCCTCATGTTGATTTGCCCAAGGGCGCTAATCAAGTCGTACCCAAGTTTAGTGGAGATGGTAAGACAACTACAGATGATCATCTCAGTGCTTTCCATACAGCATGTAATATTATCAACGTCCCTACTGAAGAGGTTGTAGTCAAAAATTTTGTGATAACCCTGGTCGACATTGCAGCTAATTGGTTCAATCATTTGCCTCATGGCTTGATTACCAGCTTGAATGATATAAACAATGCCTTCAAGGAAAGGTTCAAAACCCCTGATAATGAGATCTCACTGTTTCTCCAGCTTAGCCAACTTAAAAAGGAGATACATGAACCTATGTAGGAATTTGTAGCTAAGCTCAATAGGATATTACAAAGAATCCCTACGAATTCTGCACCCAGTGATGAGAACAAGAAGATTTTCTTTCTCAATGCAATACCACCTGGTATAAGATTTCATCTATTGAAAGATGGAGTAGCTAATTTTAATGTTACGCAAAGACAAGCTATTCAACTTGAAGACACATTCATCACAGTAGGAAAATGGAAGAGGGAAGTTCAATCCTTAGGTGCTTCCTCATCAACTCCAATTGATCCTCTAATGCAGAGGTTGATGAATGATATGGAAATTCTTAAGAGGCAATAGAACAAGGCTAGTTCTTTGTATCAATCTACATACCATGATGTGATTTAGAAGCAATATAATCAATCTCATGGGAAAACCCCGCTCCTAACAAGTTTGCAGCCTAACTTGCAAATAGAATCTGCACCTAAGGAAACCATGTGTTCATTTCACTTGACCACTAACCATGATGGTGAAACATGCCTCAATTGGTTGAGATATCTTCAAATAAATGCAATAAAAGACACTATTGGAATAGAAGAATTTCATGAAGAAAAGGCTCCACCTAACATCGGGCATTCTAGCTCTTTTTACCTGGAGTATGACTCCGACTCTCAAAGGGGTGGAGGTATCCTGGTGACTCTGAAAGATCCATCATGCACAATTCTTACAAGAATCAAAGGAATCAAAAGTTCACTTCTAGTACTAGTACATCTGATAGTTATCCAAAAGGGAAAGAAACTAGGAGCAATGAAGCCTCCTCAAATCCAAAAAGCTCAAGAATCAAAATCCTACCAAGAGGTAACACATCTCCATCCCCTCGTTCTTTCTATTTTATCGAGTTTTGCAAAACAACCTCTATTTCCATTTCCCTAGCCGAATATCTTAGGATGAATCCAAAGGAACTTGACAAACTAGTGAAATATGTGAAAGGAGAGTCTAGTTTGAACACCCAATCTGACAAACCCCTGATAGGGGAGACAACTACAATTGAAGAACCTCTCATCTTTGTACCTAAAGATACCCCAAAAACACCTGAGAATTTCCCTTATGCCAATTCCATAGAAAGTGAAATAGAAGAGAAAAACCCAAATCCTTTCTACATCTCCCTACTCTTAAATGGACAAAAACTTAGCAATTGTATTATTGATTCTAGTGCATCTGACAATATTATGCATGCCCTAGTTGCTAGAGCCCTAGGCCTCACCCTAACCAAGACATTTGGCTGGTGTTACTTTATGGATGGAAACCAAGTTTCGTTGATGGGTCAAGTTAAAGATGTGCAAGTTGTCCTTGTTGCATGTCCTGATAAGCATTTGAAATTAACAATCATGTTCACAGATATTCCAACCAGTTATGGTATGTTTCTTAACAGAACCTTCTATAAAGACTTGGGAGGAGACATAAATATGGATTGGTCTAAGGTGATTATCTCAGTGGATAAAAAGAAGATAAAGCTTGAACCAGAACCTAAGGACAAATACACAGTGGTTCCCTCAGACAACCCCAAAGCACAGATTCTCTATGAAGAATTTCATTTTGTTAATTATGTGATTTTGTCTGATGGTGAAACTGAGTCCGTTGTTGATGATTCTGAGGAATAGGCTATATGGAAGATCGAGTTTGATGGAAGTTGTTCTAGTTCGGGATCAAGAGCAGGGGTAGTGTTACTTCCTCCCATCGAAGAATATATTCCTTTGTCCTTTAAGTTGGATTTTAGGAACACTAATAACATGGCTGAGTATGAAGCATTGCTACTAGGATTGGAGGAAGAAAAGCTCATAAGGGTTTAGAAGTTGATTGCAAAAGGTGATGGTGAACTAATTGTGAAATAGGTAAGAGGGCAGTTCTTTGTTAAGAATGAAAAATTAAGGCACTATAGAAACTTAGTGTTGGATGAACTTGATTCCTTTGACGCCTTTTCCATAGAATACATACCCCAAAGTCTAAACACAAAAGAAGACTCTTTAGCAGTCTCAGCCTCATTATTGTTACCCCACCCAGAACTCCAAATGCATAACTACCAAATAGAAATAATTCTCAACTCAAAGATTTTTTGGGGTGTATTGTGAACTTTTCTTATATATATTTTGAAGGTTCTAGAATGGAGAGCAAAGAAATCTATGAAGGTTCAACAAGGGACGATGGCATTATTCAGCTGAAGGGAAACAAGATCCTGAAAGGGATGGTTTCTCTAGAACATATGTTTCGTAGAAGAGATGATAGTACTATCAAAGAGAAAGTATCCCACTCTCATAACTCTAAGGAGTATGATAAAATCCATATAGGTGATGAAGGTGATTCTAAGTGGATTTTAATCAATAAAACATGTTCTTAGCAAGAAAGAGATGACCTGAAGAAGTTACTAACAGAATACAGAGATGTTTTTGCTTGGGGATATGAAGATCTTAATAATTTCAGAGGCGGTCAGTTTAGACATCATATCCCTTTGAAACCAGGTGCCACCCCCTTTCGTCAGAAGCTAAGGAATTAAAATCCAAAAGTGTATGAGGCTATATTGAAAGAGGTAAAGAAAATGTTACAAGCCAAAATTATCTACCCTATACATGATTCAACATGGATTGCTAATATAGATCCTGTGAGAAAGAAGAACGGTGAGATTAGAATCTATGTCGATTTCCAGAATCTAAATCAAGCCAGTCTGAAGGATAATTACATGTTGCTAGTGATGGATCATGTCCTCCAGGCTGTGGCAATGTTAGATGGGTACTCTAGGTACAATTAGATTAGTGTGGCGAAGGAGGATCAACACAAGACAACTTTCATAACTCCATGGGGTACTTATGCATACAATTAGATTTCATTTGGATTAATTAACATTGTTCCCACTCTTTAGAAAGCGATGAATTCCTCCTTCAAGGATCTTCACAATAATATCATTGTAGTTTATCTAGATGACCTGGTTGTTTATTCAAAAAAGAGGAATCATCATTTAAGGGATATTGAAACAGTGTTGCAAAGATGTAGAAGTCATTGTATATCCTTAAACCCTAAAAAGTTGATTTTCTTTGTTGAAGAGGGTAAATTATTAGGGAATATTGTCTCTAGAGAAGGCATCAAAATAGATCCTGAAAGGTTCATGGTGATTTAGCAACTTAACTTGCCTTCAAGCAGAAGTGACCTAAAGTCTTTCTTTGGCCAGGTGAACTTTTTGAGGGATTTTATCTCAGAGTTTTCAGAGACTACTAGACACATGGTGGATATGTTGAGTGATAAATTCCCCTTTAAATGGACTGAAGAAGCACATAAAGCTTTCAATGACATTAAGGTAGCAATTTCTCAGGTGCCTGCATTAACCAGACCATATTTCAAAAAGGATTTCATTGTCTATTGTTATGCATCAGAGCACACCTTGTCTAACATTTTGACATAGAAAGATGAAAAAGGGAAGGAAGCACCTATTTCTTTTATGAGCACACCACTAAAGAAGCACGAGCTCAAATACTCACAAATTGAGAAACACACCTTCGCTATAGTAAAGTCAGTGAAACAATTCAAGTACTACATACTGCACTCTCATTGCATAGTATATGTCCCAAAAACTACGGTAAAAATCCTTATGGATAGCCACTCTTTATTGGTTTTATAGAATTTTTTCGGGAGATCATCTAATCTAGGGGTTTTTCCATTAGCTAGGGACCCAATGGGATCTTCAATTTCTTAGATTGAGATTTCCTTTCCCAGCATGTTTCTTTGGTCATTATTAATTTTCCTTGGGATGAATTTAATACATTGCTCCAAACATATTTGTCTACCCTCATTATGTTCGGTGGTGAAGAGGTTTTTGTAAAAGTATACAAAAGTTTCCATGATCTTTTGTTTGTGATTACATAGTCATTTCTCAGTCTGAATACCAATAATTTCTTCTCTACATTGTTTGGCCCTTATAAGATTGAAGAAATACTTTGTCCCTCTATCCCCTTCCTTGATCCAATTGGCTTTGGCCCTAATTTTTTGGCCCTAAATTTTGTATTCTTGGATGGATCTAAGGTACCTTTTAATATCTATCAACTTCCTTTCTAGTTCCACATCACCACCTTTATCTTGTAATTGGTATTCAATTTCCAAAAGTCTGGAGTTGAGAATCTTCTCTTGAAAATTCCTATCTTTGACTTCTTTAGTATCAATGTTCTGGAAAATCCTTTTCCATGACTCAACTAGATCATCCCATTTGTCTACTGGGGAGGATTTTGGTAACCGAAACTTAGAGAGAATGGAAACCATCCTAAGAGCTTCCAAGTTATATTTATTTTGCAAAAGAGAGGTATTCAATTTGAAAAGTTGGTTCTTGACATTGGTTCTAGACCAATCATCCTAGCCTTGGAAGGAAATACATATTCTAATAGGGGAGTGATTAGACATGCTAGTAGGAGAAACAGAAATAGATACTACCCTTGGTCTTGATGAATAATGAGGTCCAACTTGTTGATGTAAACCCTATCAAGCCTACAGTAAATTCTATTTTTGGAAGATTGATTGTTGCACCAAGTAAACCATATACCCTCCTGACTGCCTTTCATATGCTCCATTGGATCAAATATGGAAAAGTGTCTCTTGAATCTAGACCAAAAGAAGTATTCATTACCTTTCCACTCAAACTTATCTCCTCGTGACTTATCAATAGAGAATTCAACCATGTTAAAATCTCCCACAAAGGTCCATGCAGCAATAGGCAGGTTGATAATCAACCACTCCCAAAAGTTGGGTTCTTTCCCTATAATCATTAGGAGCATAAATATTGTAGACTCCAACTATATTCTCTTTGATCTTAAGAGTAATCCATAAGGCTCTATTGTATGGGTATATTCCATGGGTGATAATTTTGTCACTCCACATGGGACTAATAAGTAAGGCTACCCCTCATTTTCCCCTATTGTGACCAGAATACAAGCAATTGTATTTGTCCCAAATAAACTTTAATACATTAAAGGCTTGGTAACCAGTGACTTTAATTTCTTGAATTCATACTATATCTTTTCCCACAAGATTATTGCACCATCTTCTAACTATGTATTTCCTATCAGGAATTTCCAACCCTCTTACATTCCAACTGGATATTTGTAGCTTCATCATTAATTGGATAGAGGGGTTGAAATCTTGCTCAATCTAGTAAAACAATCAAGAATCTCCTTCCCTTTATTCTTGTTACCCCTATCATTATTCTTAAGGCTATTGCTCCTCTCATAAGTTTTCCTTTTCTTCATTTTTCGAATGACTTTAGTGAAACCATCTTCAACAATTTCAACATCATTAATGTATTCTTTGTCTATCAGATCATCACTTCTCTATGGTGAAGGAATTGGCATTGGTTCTTTATTACTGAGTCCTAAGGGGGTTACTTTTGAGTTGACAGGGTTAGAGTCTTTAACACCCTTTTTTTTAATCCTGGATAGAGCAATTTGTTGGGCATTTTTGTGGCTAATGTTGTCTTCAATAGGCTTCTCTCTAGGGATAGGGATATATTGAGGCTGAATAGGGGTTTGATGTTTATGACCCAAAGAGGAGAGATTAGTGGGTCTAACTTCATAATCTTTCTCAAGCAAGGGATTATTCAAAGAAATAAAATTGTCAGTCGAGGTGTCAATAGTGCCAATGCCTTGATTAGGAGTAGGAATACCCCCATTATTGTTGCTATGGTGAAACTCTTTTTGAATATTTTTTAGCAAAGGACAGTCTTTTTTCTTGTGTCCATTCATTTTACAGTGAAATCATGCTCCAATATCTCTAAGTCTAGAAATATCCCAATTATAAACCTCATTATCAAAATTCAAGGAAATTTCATCCGGGAAAGAGACACTGATGCAGGAGCATCTTAGGGTAGTTGGCAATCCTTCATGTTGGAGTGTTTGATCTCTGTGTTGCTCGGCAAAACTGGTGCTCGGCAATGCTGGTGGAGCTCGGTCAACTTGTACTTGGATATGCCTGGCATGCTCGATTGTTTTGCTATCACTCGACAATTTGGGCTTGCCGACTTGAGTTCTTGTGGATTTCTTGGGCCAAATTGATGCATTTAATTTGGGTAGTGTGTGTTACATTCTCTTAGGTAGATCTAGAGGCTGACATGGAGAATTTATTATTTGTAAGGCTATTTGAGAGCTGACTTGTATTGCATTTAATATTTGTTTGTTTTAGGAGTTGACTTGGGCTTAGGATTTATTTCTTTCTTCTAGCCGACTTGTGGCTAAAGAAGTATAATTTAAGCATGGGTTTGGGTAGTTGTTATAGAAGCAAGGCAGTGGAAAAAGTCAGCAGAGATTCAGGTTAGCAATCTGAAAGTGTGAGTTTGTGAGCAGAGCTAGTGGTTGAGGCTTAGGAACAAGAAGATTGTTTGGTGGCTTGTGAGCACAAGTTTAGATCTTTCTGGATGTTTCTACCAAATTTTTGTAGACTATTGTTACAGATCTAGCTAGCTAGAGCTTTGGATTGGATCTTGAGGGATCTTGCAGAACTACTATTTTCTTTGTAATTGGTCGTAACCAGGAAGACCTTATAGCTCGACACATTGCATGTAATCAATTATTTTATGAATAAAGAATTCAAATTGTTGTAGATCTTGTTTTGTCATTGGATTCCTTTATTTGGTTCTTTAGCTGGGGGCTTGGACATCTCCCTTGGGAATTCTCTCAGCCTTTCACTATGTCAAGTGGTATTAGAGTGTTTGGACTATCCATTCTTGGATTCTCCAATCTGCACTACATCAGGTGGTATCAAAGCTTGAAGTTCTTAAGTGTGTGGATAGATTGCCGAAGGTGAGGAAATTTGCACCATGACTTTGGGTTGGTGATTTGTTTCCTTGGGTTTTCAAAGATCTTGGAAGATGCCTCTGAGAAGATTGGACCCTAGGGCGATTGTAGATCTCTGTGATACTGTGGAGTCAAGGATTACATAGAAGGTTAAAGAAGATTTCAGATCTAAGATAGAATTGATGAAGAATGACATGATCACTGAGATTATAAGGGCTATGGCTAGTGTACCTCAGAATTTGGGCACTGAGGATGGCTATGAGGAAGTTGTTGAATACTATGAGGCTGCTAGATCTAGTGAAGATGACAGAACCGATCGAAGGGATAGATCTGGTGAAGATAAAATCGGTCGGTTGTAGAGATCTGGAGCTCAGTTAAGTACTAGTTACTAAATGGAAGTTTCTAACTTCTTTGGTACTTTGAGACCTGAGGACTTGATTGATTGGATTGGTGAGTTAGAAGACTTCTTTGAGCTTGAAGAATTGAAGATCCTCTTAGAGTCAGCTTGGCACAGAATAAGTTGAAAGGACATGCTACTCTTTGGTGGAAAGAATTGCAAAGAGAAAGAGAAGATGAAGATGAAATGAAGAACAATCGGTGGAGGTTGATGGTGGAAAAATTAAAGGCTAAGTTCATACATGTTGACTATGAACTTGATTTGTTTAATAAATTGTAGAATTTGAAGCAGAAAGAATTGACTGTCGAAGACTATACCGAGGAGTTTTATAAGTTGACTATTTGGTCTAGACACCAAGAACTTGGTAAGGAAAAGGTATTTTGGTATGTGAATGGCTTGAGATTCAATATTAAGGATGAGATTGGTATGTTGAAGATTGATTTGGTTGAGGATTCTTATCAATATGCCCTGAAGGCAGAAGATAAGTTGAAGAGGAGACAACATGGTAATTCCTGAGGGAAAGAGAAACATGATCACTCGATCAAGGATAAACCGACTGTTGAAGATGAACAAAAAATTGTTGAGCCAAGGAAGAGGATGAGTAAGGTTTCCTTTAAGGGTACTTGTTTTTTTTGTGGTGAAGAAGGACATAGAGCTTATGAATGTTCCCAAAAGTTTGGTGATCAAAGGACTATTGTGGTGAATGAGACTATACTGAATGAACCTGAGAACTTGTTGGTTCTAAGAACATTGCTCGGTACTAAGGTGGAACCTTGTCAGAGGAGTAATTTTCTTAGAACTCGGTGCAAGTCAGGAGGTAAACTCTTTAATGTGATTGTGGATGGTGGTAGTAATGATAACCTTGTAGCTAAGGAGATAGTTCAAAAACTTAGTTTAAAGAGAGTGAGAAATCCTTGTGCTTATAGGATTGGTTGGTTACAGTATGTACATACTTTGGAAGTAAAGGAGCAATGTATTGTTGATTTTCAGATTGTCCACTATAAGGATCAAGTGTTGTGTGATATTGTGGACATGAGTAGTTGTCACATATTGCTCAGTAGACCTTGGCAGTATAATTGCAAGGTTGTGCATGATTGTGTCAAGAATATGTTTTCTGTTGAGAAGGATGGCAAGAAGTTTTCACGGACACCTTTGCAGAATGAAAAACTCAGTCGGAGGAACCTGAGCTTTGGAAGCCGAGTTGAGTTGAAGGATTCTGAAAGGGTTGGATATCGATATGGAGAACAAACCTGTGGCTTGTCAAGGAAAGACTTGAGGAGGAAAAGAAAGCAGAAGTGGATCCAGGGTAAGAATGTTGAAGACTTGGAGGACATGTATGTGAAGAACCAATTTGGGTTTTATATTTTGAATCCTGTAAGATGTTCTTCTAGCCTTTAAGAACATATTTGTGCACTTGGGGTGTCTGATGCAGGAGCATCCTAGGGTAGTTGGCAATCCTGCATGTTGGAGTGTTTGATCTATGTGTTTCTTAGTTACAATGTTGATCGAGGAGCTCTGTCTCTAAAGGGAACTCGGTCATTGAGGTGCTCAATTACTTTTGATGCTCGGTAAAACTAGTGCTCGACAATGCTGGTGGTCCTCGATCGACATGTACTTGGATATGCCTGGCTTGCTCAGTTGTTTTGTTGTCACTCAGCAGTTTGGGCTTGCCAACTTGAGTTCTTGTGGATTTCTTGGGCCGACTTGATGCATTTAATTTGGGTAGTGTGTGTTACATTCTCCTAGGTAGATTTAGAGGCCAACAGGGAGAATTAATTGTTTTTAAGGTTATTTAAGAGCCGACTTGTATTGCATTTAATATTTGTTTGTTTTAGGAGCCGACTTGGGCTTAGGATTTCTTTCTTTCTTCCAGTCGACTTGTGGTTGAAGTAGTATTTAAGAATTGGTTTGGGTAGTTGTTATAGTAGCGAGGCAGTGGAAAAAGTGAGCAGAGATTCCAGTTAGGAATCTGAAACTACGAGTTTTTGAGTAGAGCTAGTGGTTGAGGCTTAGGAACAAGAAGATTGATTGGTGGCTTGTGAGAACAAGTTTAGATCTTGTTGGATGTTTCTACCAGATTGTTGTAGCCTTTTGTTACAGATCTGGCTAGCTAGATGTTGGGATTGGATCTTGATGGATCTTGCAGAACTATTATTTTCTTTGTAATTGGCCATAACCGGGAAGACCTTATAGCCTGACACATTGCATGTAATCAATTATTTTATGAATAAAGAATTCATATTATTGTAGATCTTGTTTTGTTGTTGGATTCCTTTATTTGGTTGTTTAGCTAGGGGCTTGGACATCTCCCTTGTGGATTCTCTCAACCTTGCACTGCATTAGGTGGTATCAGAGCATTTGGACTATCCATTCTTGGATTCTCCAATCTGCACTGCGTCAAACACCAAGGTTAAGAGATAGAAGGATTTGAGGTTAGGGAGAGTGATTCTGGCATTTTTTATTTGGAGAACTGACCCCAGTGGATTAAGGATTTGAGATAGAAAAAGGCCAAAATTATGGTTGGACTCCTTTGAGTTCTACCCAGAAGGGAGAGACTTGAGAGACAACATGTTCATGGTTTCCTTTCGGGGACCATGGGAGAGCCCTAAACATGGTTTTCCCTACATTCCAAAAACTCTTATTTAACACTTTCTCCTGCATTGCATGGTTTTTAAAAAACACCACAAAGAGCCCTTTTTGAATCATACGACTGAAGCTAACAATAATACCAAGCTTTTTTCCCCACACATTATTAAACTAGTCATCAAGAAATTTACAAGAAGGAAGGAACTTTAAATTCATACAAAAAAAGAATACTACAAAAATCTTAAGCCTATTCTGCTCTCCTTTAATAGCATTGCACATATCCTCATTTGGTGACAAAGAAAGCATACTACCAACAGAAATTGGGACCTTACCTTCTCCTGCAGTGGATTCAAAAGAACTACCTGTGCCATTTCCCTCTCTTCGTCGATTTCCATTGGAGTTGGAAGATTTTTTGACTCCCACATCTTTCTTCTCAAACAGGCTTTCAAAATAGGCAGACTTCAGGATTTGCACTACATTACCATATGTAACCACTGATTTATATGATGGTTTAGAACCCTCCTGGAAACAAGTACCATTTTTCTTCTCATTAAGAGGACCAGGAGCATCTTGCCTATCCAAACCATGATTGAGGCTAGCCTCCGCCACGAGAAAAAGGAAGATCCCAAGACTTAATCGGTCGAGCCCTAAGCAACACACGCCCGGGAGAAGGATGGAAGAAACATGAGAGCCCAGAAAAGATAAAAAAGGAAGACAAAAACAATCATAAAATAATCACAACACGAAGAGCTAAAGACACTCGACACATGTGGACAAGAAAACACAACACCTAGCCAAGTACAGTCTGCGAGAGGCATGAGAAACGAGGAGGAGCCCAATTGCAGACCACTTTCTTCTTTCTAATTATTCCTATCCTCCAACAACATTGAATTTTTCACAGCAAGACCTCCTTTTAATTACCATCTACAACTACCTACATTCCATCATGTCCACCATAATTCATATGAGTGAACAAAATATTCTTTTATTTTTAAAAAATACATCAAATAGATGTCTATATTATATAGATGTCTATGTTTACTATTTTAAAAATTAAGTTTTTAAATATATATGAATTATTTTTAATATTTATATCATAACAATTATGGGCCAAAAAAAATCTGTGCATAACACCTCAAATCTATTAACCAATCATAAAGAGGAAAAATATTTTTTTGAATTTAAAAACTTAAATAACATCATGTAAACTTTAGAATAATAAAATGAATTTGAAAAATAAAAAACAACTTACTTATCATTAGTTCATATGATTTTTTTTAATAACTAGTTAACTAATAGAATCCAAAATTCATTACAAACCTTGCGCCAAGTACTAATAAAATGATTATAAGTAAAGAGTAATTTACAGTAAAAAAAAATGGTGGCCGACTCTACACGCAAAATAGGGAAAAGATGCGAATGTGCAAAGGCCAGAGAAAAGAGCACATCTGAAATACAACGATGGGAAATGGTGGAGAATAACCTGCAGACAATCAAACTGTCAACAAAAGTGGAGGAAGATGTAAAGGATTTAACAAAGGTTAGTATTATGTGTCATTTCATCGGGGCAAAATCATATAGGAAGATAATTTTGAATTAAACTAAGGAAAAATGGATGACACCAAATATCATCAAATTCTGACCAAAGGGTTCTTTTGTTGTAATTTTTTCCAATGAAGCAGAGCAAGAGAAGGTTTTATAGGGAGGCATATGGACAATGGGATCCACACCCTTGTATATTCAAAAATAGTATCAGAATTTTAACCCATATAGCACATAACCATATGATAATCCTATCTGGATTCGATTAAATGGACTCCCTATGGAACATTGGAACAAAGGAGCTTTGGAGAAGATTGGTAGATCCTTAGGTACTTTGGTGGAGTTAGATGTTGACATTGTGAATAGTGATTCATCCATATATTCCAGGTTGAAGCTTGTCACCATTAGGAAGATTCCTCTGAAGATCAAATTAAGGGTTCAAGGGTACGATTGGATACAATCAATTGAAGTAGAGGAGGAGAAGTTCTTATGCCTCCAATGTGGTAGAAGGAACCATGTCATTAAAGGTTGTGGATTTCGTAAGAAGAAGGAAATCTGGATACCTAAGCGGTAGGATGATGATGAGGGCCGAATGGTGGATGAATCAAGCGATTGCATGGTTTCTACAGAAAATATGAAAAAAAATGAATATCCCAAATGTTGAACTAGACCCTCCAAGATCGACGAAAGAAACAAACTAGTCTCCCATGGGGAAGCCCCAATCTCTCAAAAATATGCACTGGAGGGTTGCGGTTTTGAGAACATTGTGGAAGTTATTTCAAAAATGGGTGAGGATTCAGAGGAGGAATTCA
The DNA here is from genome assembly GCA_027943335.1 of Chamaecyparis obtusa. Lineage (NCBI taxonomy): Eukaryota > Viridiplantae > Streptophyta > Pinopsida > Cupressales > Cupressaceae > Chamaecyparis > Chamaecyparis obtusa. The sequence continues at coordinate 191,464 of BSBK01007615.1, forward strand.
ATATGGAAGAGTTGGGGATTACTAATATCAAGAATATAAGCCAATCAGCTCTAAATTTAATGGGTAATGGCAAGAAGAATAGGGGCAAGAGATTCAACAAATTTAAGGTAGAGGTCCTATGAGAGGGGGTTTAAGCTCTATTTTTGAAGAAGAGGGTGGTCTCATGAAAAAAAATGGTTTGGCTACGGGATTATTTGGAATCTTCTCCTTTAAAATAAGAGCTCCTACTTTTTAGCAAGCGGGTAGAAAAGGGGTAGGGCTAGAAATTGCCCCACCAACTTAGGAATGCTTTAAGAATGTTGTTTTGCCAAATATTTAATTTCAGAATTTCCTGAAAAATGATTTTGGTGAGAAAATACATATTTTTATTATGCACAACCACCAACTTCCTTAAATCTCAAAGTTTAAAATTTTAAATTCAACTAAACTACAAAATTCATGGGACCACCTCCTTTAAAATATTCCTAAAAAGTAGCAAGCAGCTCTAGCTCTATTTTTTGGGAAACACCCTTCCATGGGACCCCAACCTAAGAGGAAGGTTGAAGTAGCTGAAAAGGGCCTCTTAAGTGTGGCAAATTTTCTTAAAATGAAAAATTTCAAGGGAACTAGAGGCTCCCCTGGGAAACATTGAGGCTTTCCAAATGGTATGTCAAGGGCTTGGCGGCTCTTGAAAAATAAAGGATGGTCATGCACTATTTGGGTAATTCAGAAAGCGATGTAGTTTTATTATTGGAACTAAAGGCAATGAAGAAGTAGGAGAAAAGTATGCAAGTTATTGATGTAGTAGGTGTGTGGGTGGTCTAGGCATCATGGGGAATCTAAATATTGTAATAATATCATTAATCAACAAGAAATGTTATCGAATGGCATGTCAGATTCAAAGCAAATTTTCCTCAACTGAGTTTACATTATAGAATATGTTTGGGCCTTCACAAATTGCATAAGGCTACATTATGGGAGAAAATCAACCTAGTATTCCTTTCCTCGGCATTCATGATTGTGGCCTACTAGAAGAATTACATAGCATGACAATGTTGTGAAGACACTTTTAAAAGACTGAAATTTTTCCAGCCAGTGAGCATGAAGGAACCTATAATATGATGGATCAGTACTAATAACATGATGAATCAGTATTGTAAATATTGTTTGTACCAATATGCTTTCATTCTAGGTATAGGATGAATTCCTATTCTTGTATATTTCATCGGTTGTATATAAGGGATGATTGTAAACATTGCAATTAGGAGTTTCCTTGGTAATTTATGGTAATTCAAAGGAGGTATGTAAGAGATTTTTCTTTTGGGGCACGACTGGAGGTTTTCTCCCCAGCTCTTTCTTTTTGGTGCCCATATTGAGTTGGAATCTAGTTTAACTAATAAAATAATTTGGCATCGGCCTTTTACTGGTCAAAAAATAAATAAAATGATTCAAGTAAAATGATGAAATAATTTATCTTTGAGAAGTTCTCTTTTGATGTATAATTTTTCATGTTTGTTTGATTAAAATATAAATAGATATGTAGTTGTTGTCATATGTTATTTTCATATTGCATCATATAAGAGCCTCAAATTCAAAACCTTTTCTCTATGTGTGTTGTGAAAACACAATTTTCTTGCCTTAAGTAACTGGACCTTTGTGAAACCTAATGTTTAACCTCACTCTTTTTTTTCAAGGGGAGTCCTTCAAGGAATGATATTGAATAAGATATTCGGTTGGATGATTGAAGTGTACCATCCTAAAAATTTAGCACCCATAATTGGATGCTTTATTAGGACCTATTAGACCCATTTTGATGATTTTGAGGTCTTAATGTCTTTTATGTTTAATCCTCATAAATTGATTCCTTTTTTCCCACTCCTTTTCACTCTCCCAAAGCTCCAATTCAAATTTGAGCCCATTTCTAATTGGATAGATCGCCAACGGTGACTTGTCTCTGTGTTTTGGGGCCTAGATTCTATCGGAGGCTCGATGTCGAGGTTTTATATGTCTTCATTTTTCATATCAAACCCATACTCAAGCATTTGCAATCAAGCTATCAAGATTTTCAAACATTCAAGAGCAATTGAGCATTTGGATTCAAGATTTGAAGGCAAACACCCAAGATCAAAATCTCTAATTCTTCAAGATCATCCATGTCAAAGTAAATCTTCTCCAATTGATGCAAGTTTCTCTCTCATGATGTCCAAGTAGATGAATTATCAATCAAGAAATAAGATTCATCCTTCATTCCATCTTCTCTCTCCTTTGCAAATGTTACCAAGCATATCTACATTCAAGATCTAGGAGTGGCACTCATAGATCCATGCATTTTTATGGAATCCTTGATTCAACATCACATTCCAAGGTCAAGTCTTTGGATTTTAAGCACATTCAAGCATATGCATGGATATGAGTGATTTCTACATCCGTTCATGAGGGTTTACGCAAAGTGAATCTATTATTTTTCTTCCTATTTGCTTTCCTTTATGTAATTTCATTTCATGTTAAAGGTTGATTCCTAAATAGGGGTTTGACAAAGGAAAACCCCTTTATTGAACCTTTTTTCCTATTTTTCTATGTGCAAGAATAGGTTACGAAGCTGTCGGATCAGATCTGGGAAGATCGGGAACAACTGAACAATCTATGAAAGATTTAGACGAAAACACCAAGAACACATCATAATTGTCATCATGTCCCCGGAACACATCATAATTTTCATCATGTCCTAGGAACACATTGTCATTGTTGTCATATTCCTGCCATTTTGAGCTCAAATTTTAGTCACAAGTCAAATTTATCCCATGATTTCTATTTTTGTAAATTTTCACTCACTGTCTATCTGTTACAATTTATTTTTACCATATTTTTAGTAACTTTTCTAAAATTAATCATTTAAATTACTATATCTTATCATTCTCATTTCATCAATCACATATTTGAATGAAGGATCATTTTCTCACTTAGTGTGTGAGTCTCCTCTTCAACCTAGTAGGACATCTTCCTTCTAAAATGTGTAGTTAATGAAAAAGAGAAGTTATTTTACGTATCTATATTAATGCTTCCCTTTTCAACCTATACATCAATAAAAAAAAAAATTAAAAAGGATAGTACATAAAAATTAAGAAAAATCATACACGATCAATTCCCTTATCAACTATTTTTATTAGGGTAAAATAAAATATAATACCCTATCACCCAAATTTTTCTTCCCTATTGAATACATAAGACTAGTCAACCAAAATACATTTGAGTAAAAAATTGATTATACAAATGACATATTGGGTGCTAAGCCAAACTATTTCCTTTAATAGGTTTGCACGGTTCTACTCACTCATGTGTGCATCATTCGAACATGGAAAAAATATATTATGTACATAATTCTCCATGACAAAAAAGTATTCATTTGGATAGGATATAAAGCCATAATCGAAGTGGCAAGTATCATTTTAATATAGTTGTCCTTTTAATTATTTGTGTCCTTCCAAAGATACAAATGCACAAAGTCCACAATAAGCCTCTTTAGCTATTGTTCACACTTTTTTCATGCAAAGAATATCCATTTTTTTACACCTAGATTTGTTACTCAAGTTTAGCATCGGTTACATTACCTATAATTTGTAGGTCTTAGGATCATTTTTCTTTGAATATGGAAAAAAAAAAATTGCACATGAGAGTGATATTGACCTATGAAATACCTTGCATTATATTAATATTAGAGTGGCATAGTGGAATTGTGGTGGACCCATAGCCCACATGTTCTAGAGTCAGTTTTGTCATAAATTTGATAAAATATAAAGGTATTAGAATACATTCTAGTTAGCATAATACAATATAACAAACTAAAATATTTCTCTTTAGACATGAGGGCATGTCAAAATTTTATAGAGGGAGACATCACCTCTAAAAAAAAATTATACTCATTTCTCTTTCATGGCAAGAAATGGTTATGTAAATTATGTCATATATGTGGGCTAGATTGATCGAGTGTTTAAAAATTCATTTAATAATATCTATTTTTGAAGATTGAGTGGTTGCAACAATATATAAAAAAAATTGTACCAAAAGCCTTGGCTTATCTTCACAAGTTAGAATTCATTTATAGAGATATCAAGACTAATCATATTTTGGTAGATAATTGTGGTATAATCAAATTGACAAAACATGGTACTACATTATGAATGGGGTGGGAAACCCAGCAAATAAATTTTTAAATAGAGATCACTACTATAGAACTTTGTTGTGCCTTTTATTATTGTTATCATGATTTTCATGTTAAACAACAATCTGTATACACTATAATGAAGGTCTCAATCACCTTGTTGAGTCTCCCCCCATAGGATATGGGTCTATACAAATCATCATTGTTCTAGACAAATCAATTTTTTAATTAAACCAACCAACCTTCATCCTTGAATTATAATAAAGGAAAGGTTAGACTTAATATTTCTCTATGAAGTGCCCATTATGTGTTAATTTCATATTGTTTTAATTATGTTAACATGCTAAACAAGATTACCATATTTAGTTGTATTTTGTTGTTGGACTTGATCAACACAATAAATTTCTACATGTTTTTGTTTTGTATTTGATATATTAAAGGAGGATATTTGTGTAGTCTGGAATGCATGAATATCATTGTGGAATGTATGTTGAGTATATAAATTTTGAGTGACCATATAATATATGACATGCATGGTAAGTGTTGTGTGATCACATGATAATAATTCTATAAAAGTTAAGGATTTACATGAGCAAGTAAAATGATAAAGTGAAAGATAGGCTATGTTGCCTGTAGACTTCTCTTGCCACCACAATTACAAATTCATAATGTGTTTTATGTAAGCTTACTCAAGAAACATGTATACAGTCTAGATCATGATATTGATTGGAAAAGCATCTCTATTAAGCTTACTCATGAATTTAAGATTGCACCTGAGTTAATAATTGAAAAGAGAACTACAACTTTGAGGAATGGAAATATAGAAGAACTTCATATTAAATGCAATCATAATGAAGTTGATAGTTGTACTTGGAAAAAAGTTTATTTTATTAAAACACAATATCCACATTTTTTAACTAATATTGTTTTTTTATAATAAAATAAATGAAATGATGGTGGTGGCCCTTACAAAGATAGGCCAAAAAGCCCATTTATAGCTCGGTCAAGAATAGGCCATAAACAACAAAGGCTAGAACAAACCACTTACAACACACTGGAAGAATAGCTAGTAACCCACATCAAGAGTGGGTAGACAGTTCACCCACAATGTGAGGAACACACTAGGGAGAGGAGGACAAATGAACTTTCCTACACAAATGGACAATAGTTTGTGAGATACTATCATTAGGATCCCCATCACAGAAGGATTGGGTGGGGAAATCCTCTTTGTGAGACTATCCAAACAAGGGGCAAAGTTCTGACAAGGTTGCACATCATCTACCAAAGGTTGGATCAGATTAGGAGAAATAAGCGGAGAAGTGTCACACAGCCAAAGGGGACCGCACTGACAACAAGAGGAGAAGTGGGATTCTCAAGGCCTAAGGAGGCCAAACAAGAAGCAAGATCATCCTAGAAGTAGTCATCGTTATCTTGTGAAGATTTGTCAAAGAAATAATTAGAAGCCAGGACATTTAGGTGATCACCATTAGCATCCTTCCAAAGTGGCAACATCTTTACAACATGAAAGAGAACAATATGTGTCTAAGAAACCAATAGAGAAGCACCAACGACGTTGAAAGGGTAGACCCTCATAATCCAATGACTGAGTTCATGGCCTATCCCCAACCATGAGCACCACATCCCCGAGAGGAGGTATGGATATGTCAATATCAACCAAAATGCATGCAAAAGTAGAAAGACTTGTGGAGGAAGTGGTATCATCCACCTTTGAGAAGCGGTCGATAGAGTTGGCAATAGCCTTAAAATAAGAATTCTCCCAAAATGATTGGGGAGATGAAGAAGATGAACCCACACTGGACGCACACTAAGTGGATCAGTAAGAGAGTTGAAGGAGACTGTCCAAGGTTTGGCCGAGAGAGAGTGAACACCCCAAACTCACAAATTTCTCAACACCAAATCACAGTCAATAGGAGAAACAAAAGAAGTTATAAAAAATCCCATAGCATAAGGGAAAAGTCTAATGTTACTAGAAACTAAGGGCTTCCAAGAATCCATCAACCATTGATGAAGATCCAATAGAGAGGGCCAAAGAGTAGATAATATATACACCAACCCGCAACATTGGTAGATATCCATACTATCCACCACATCATGGCCACAAACCATAATAGGGGAGTTCTTGGCATAAGTAAGAGGATGAGATTTCCCCTTAAGAGGAAGAGCGAGAACAAATCTGATAATATGAGTAAAACTTTATCCATCAGTAGTAGAAATAGGCTTTGGGGGGTACCCCAACACCCACAACACAAAAAGACCTAGCGGAAGATCTACCTGAACAATACCGAGTAAGAGCGTGTATAGCACCAACACCAAACCCTGAGACAAGCACCTTAGCAATAGCGGGAATAGGAATCCTAGATTCATTTGCACCAACAAGAAGACTCAATCCATTAGCAACAACCTATAAAAAAATCCCTCACTCAAGAAGAAGGCCACATGAAAACCTCAGTAAACATAGCAGAAGAATGTGGGCCAAGCAAAGAGCCCTACAATTCACCCCCCACCTTGACTAGTGATAGTAGCAGGGTTTGAAAATGGCATGAACAGGAGAATCATTACATCAGGAGTATTTTCCATTGTAGTTATTTGAATAGGGCTAACTAAGATTATTTCATGTATTTTGGATGTAGATTTCCCCATGTTCCTAAGGACAATAGATAAATTACAAGGGGTGAATTGTTATGGGACTTTTTCCTATGAAGTGAAATTGTAATAAAAATAAATAAAAATTAATGATTATTATAGTTTTGATAGGGTGAATTTTGTAACTACCCTTGGGGTATTATTAAAACTCGTAAAAATAAAATAGAGAGGGTACATAGAGATATGGATAATAGTACATGAAAGAGGATTATTTATAGAATGCAATGAGAGGGAATAGTTTAAGTTCTTTAGCTGGGCATTGGAAATTGGAGAAGGGGCACACAACATGTGTCCAACTTGGGGTACAATGTACACACAGGAGTATCCTAGCCATGGTTATGTTTTTTTCACGTTGTGAGGCATGTTGGGTTTTGTATAAGAATTGTGTCCTCCTAGAGTGCTTTTTTTTTATGACAAGCCAGGAATTTTTACTATCCTCTACTTGTCGAATCCTCTACTTGTCGGATAGCTCCATAATTTATAGATATGTATTAATCAATTCTATTTACAATCGTTACTTTCAACTTTTCATTAATTTATCCATTGTTGCATATTAATGTTAAAAGGTTATATCATTTGATTGTTGATACACATTAATAATTATAAAATTTCATTGGTTAATATGTTTGTGCTATGAATTAAATTTCATAAAGACTTTATAATAAAAGATAAATTAATTACCTTGCCTTTAAAATGTGTTAACGACAAACCACGACATCTATTAGATCTTGTTATTTGTAGTAGTATCATTTGATTTAGAGATAGGAAAAATGGATGTGAAAACATTTTTTCATAGTGACTTGAATGAACAGATGTACAAGATAAAGCCAAAATGCTATGTTTTTAACAGTAAGGATTTTTTGGTTTATAGATTTTTTTTGTATGATGTTGGAAATAGTCTCCTAGAATATGGTTCCGAAAATTTGATTCCTTTGTGTTGGGATTAAATTTTTAAGATCTGAATTATATTCAATGCATTTGCTCTAAATTGAATGAAGATCAATTATTTATCATTACCTTGTATGCAATCAATATCTTTTTGTGGTAATAGTAAGAATGTGATTTTTATGAGTCTCAACTTTCAACATAGTTTAAGATGAAAGACTTGGAAGATGTCAAGAATATTTTGGGTTTAAAAATTAGAAGAGATAATGACATATAAAATTTTTGGTTGGGTTAAAGAAAGTATATAAACTCTATATTGAAGTTTTTTAGCATGTCAAATAGCAAATCATCAAGTGTTTGCATTTTGTGGGAGCTAAGATTTCAATGATAAATATTCTATGACACCCACAAAGATGGAAGATGTGACCTATGTTCCTCATACAAGTGCAATTAGGAGTTTGATGTATGATATGGTTTGTACTAAACTAGACATTACCCAATGTGAGTCTTGAGATACTTTCTGAATAATCTTAGATGAAATCATTAAGAGGGTTTGATATCTATGAGATACGTTTGAGTCCTCTACTTTTTATCATTGTGATTCTATAGGAGACTAAAACTTAGCAAATATGCATGGACTCGTGAATTCAATTAGACAAGAGTACCAATTAGAGGGCCTATGTGTTCAATTTATTTGGTGGTTCTATTAGTTGGATAATTGGTAAGTTGTGGTCACACTTTAAACTATAAAAGGACAAATATATGCCAGCTACTCATTCATATAAGGAGGTCATCTAACTTGAGAATTTATTCAAATGTGGGGTTGATTTATAGAGCTATCAAACTTTCTTTGTGATAGTTAGAGTATTGTATGTCTAGAAAAGAACTTGACCTTCCATGTGAGGATGGACATATATTTCAAGTACCATTTTGTGCATGACATGAATTATGATGGACGGGAGATTCTAGAGAAATTTCACACTTGTAGAGTTTTGTAAATGATTTAATAGAGTCATTTAGCATAAATAATGTCATGTCCCCTTTTAATTTAATTAGTTCCAAGGATAGTAGATTTTATGGCAGATTGTCAGTTCCGCATGACAAGTTGCAATGAGCAAATTTTTGGCAAAAGTGGAGTATGATTTTGAAATATTTTTTAATTATTTACTTTTCTACCAAAAATGGCATTTGGATTATTAGTCCCGAAATTAGCCAAGGCTAATATAAATGTAGAGGTTGTGAGCATATATGGTTTTCATCCATTCATCTTATGCCATTTTTTTCTACTAGGAGCGTTGTAGGTTCAAGTTTCTTTTGTGGACGAAAACCCATAGGAGATTGCAACCTACAAATGAAAACTCATTGGTCATGGAGAATTAAAAGCCTTTAATTCTTGCGAGAACTCTCATAGAAGGATTGCATTGAAGCTTCAATATTTGTAGAATCATTATCTTTCAATGAGTATTTGATTGTGGGTTGCAGGTAAAGAAGTGGTTTCGAGTTGTAGATTGATTTTAAGTTTGGTTCAGTGTGCATGCAATTGTAAAAAAGCTTGATATGGTTAGTACTTCTATTGTATCATTTTTCCTTCTTTGAAGATTCCAAAGTTGCTAGTGTGTTCTTTTGGCAATGTGATTTTGTGGTTTGTGGAGTGATAGTTTTCATATTGTTTTTTTTGGTGTGGGTGTTACTATTTATGTTTTTATATTTCTATTCATCATCATTTATAGGAATTAAGGACATCTATATTTTCTACGGAGAAAATTGAAGGGCTTCAATGCTTCAATTTGGCAATGTGGTATTCTAACTAGGTTTGATTTCTATACAATTTTTGTGTCGATTTGTCGAAAAAGTTGTTGCTCTAAAATTAACCATCATAATAGTATTTTCCATTACACTCAAGCTATCAGTCATTATCACCAGTCTAGGTAAGGAGACATTAATTCATTCCAATCATATATCACTTTAATTTCTACAGATGTGGGTATCTAGCCACTTACCATTTAAAATATTTAGTGACGTGGTTTTACACTCACTTCAAATTCTATGAACACTTAGGCATGTGGTCACCTAGCATTCAAAAATGTTTAGTACACAATTTAATGATACTCCACCTATGAGAAAAATGTATGGCATGTTTTTCAAGCTATCATGCAATGGCACCACCACATTCTGATACAATTCATTCCAATCATAAATTACTTCAATTTCTACGCATGTGGCTATCTAGATGTTTATCATCAAAAATATCTAGTGACATGATTTAACGCCACTTCACCTACAAGAAAACTACATCATGTTGTTGAAGTTGTCAACAAATGACCTCTACATTCTAAATAAGAAGACATTAACTCATTCTCATTATTAAGTCACTATAAATTCTGCATAAAGCAAGTTGAAAATGTACACAACATGAAGTGGATTACCTACTTTGTAGCAATTGATAAGTAGAAGATATTTTCCACAGCAAGTCAAATTATGATATTGCTATTAGGATTCAACTATTTAGTTTTTGTGTCAAACTCATTGACCCATGTTTCATGAGCCACTAGTTTACAATATATCTCTCACGAGAATGAATGGTTCACTAGTAGCAATTTCATCTAGTGATAAACCACAAGAGGGGAAAGCCAATAAGAATGCATTACCTATGTCAATTGTCAATTCATGCACTTATCATATTGTTGTATTCATGAAGCCACCATTTTGTTGACCAAGATAAACTCTAGACAATAAACACATACTTTACAAATACCCGCACCTCACTTGTTCAAGGTAAACAAATTGGTGAGTTTCATTTTGAGATTGGACTTTCTTCAATCTCAAACATCTTTGTGTTTCAAAAGGTGCACCTTGCCAAACACTTATCTAGGAGGTGTTTTACACTAAGATAGTTGGACACTTTAAGATTGCCAACACATTATCAATGTTACAACACTTCTATTGGCCTCAAATACATGCAAATAAAGCACCATATCAGTTCCTACATTCCATGTTACACCACCAAGCCTCTAAACAAGAAGCTGGGACTTTAAACAACTAGTGTACTACAAAGGCCCTTAAGTGTTTATAAAATATGGATTTCATGAGCAATCGATCTAATTATGATATGCATCAAAAAGAATGTGTTGTTACAACGGATAAGTTTTCAAAAAGCCATCATGGTTGATTGCATTAGAAACATCGTAGCCAAACACTACATGCCTCTTCTTTAATCAAGTTAGGGCTCACTTCAAGTTAATTACATCCATTGTGCCCAAACACAACCCATAATTTGTCAAAGCAATTTTGCAATCTTTGTGGGAGAGGTTTACACAACTCAATTACTCCACAACTTTTCATTTGTGTGACAATAGCTAGGTAGAAATCACCATCCACACATTGTCACTTCTTTAATACATCTAGATTCATGCATTCACACACTTAAGATTATTACCAGCTCTATTTGCAAAATGCATGCACAATTCCACATGGCCTAGTTCTTTCCAAACGAGTCTTAATTTTCAGCCCACAACACCCTTGGTGATAATCTACTACACACTTCATACAAAAGTACAAACAGCAACCTAACACATACTACACACCTCTCTCAATCAAGACTAATGACACATTCTCTATTACATCTTCAAAAAGAGCACTTCAAGGGCCCGCCTAAAATAATTAAGCCTTTGCAATATGGTCTATACACTATTTTGTATGACACTAGTGAGAACAATTTTATTTGTCTTATGCAATACATATGTCTGTATCCAATATTCAATGTGCAACTTCATAAGCCATTCTTCCCTCCTCTTCTTGAGTCACTCATCCTTCAAATTTTGGTTATTGAGTACATGCACATGTATATGGTATATCCACTATTTTGTATGACACTAGTGAGAATGATTTCGTTCGTCTAATGCAATACATAGGTCTATATCCAATATTCAATGTGCAACTTCATAAACCATTCTACCCTCCTTTTCTTGAGTCAACATAAACTCATCTTTCAATCTTGGATGTTGAGTACATGCACATGGTTAATCAAGCTGAAATCATGCAGACAACCACCAAGTTTCACACCATTTTTTTGGAGGGTTTAACATAGGCCAATATGCTAATCAAGCGAAGCGGTACAGACTCTAACAACTCCATTTTTAGTTCCACAATTCAATGGAGACATTATGGTCATCCCTTTTCAAGGGTGAATGACCAATGCGGCACAAAACCCTTGAAGAAACCTGTGCATGCCTCAAAAACCTTCCACATCAACACACATGATCCAATGCAATTCACCAGCGATTTGCAAACTTAAGCATTGCATGCCTTATAACCACCCTAAATCTCTATGAGTTTTTGACCCATGAGATATCTAACAAAGCTATCTTACAACTCTACCCAACCTACAATGACCAATAATTCACCAAGAATGCTTGAACCACTCTGTAATTCAACTCAAATTCCTTTGTGAACTACTTCAATCTTCACTAACCAATCCATTCGATGTGTTTACAATCATATTTAGATGTGCAGACCCATAATGAATGTCAAAAGGCATAGGAAGTTGAAGAGTTCGGAATTGGAAACATTTAGGATGTGTATGGATCATTTCTTTGACAGATGACATGAATGCAAGTTGTCATTAGGGAGCAATTACTATGTGCCCTACAATGGGTAAGATATCAATTTTGGTCCACATTAATTATGTTCCAAAAGGATAGATCAGATATCTTCAACTTTATAAGTCTTGGTTTAGACTTAAATTAGAGATAGCCAACAAAGTAATTCAAAAACTTGTGGAGTTGTTTGTTTTATGAGAGAATGCAGGAGAGAGATGTTTCAATGATATATGAAGAATTGACCATTTCAATCAAGTTGGTTCCCATAAGTTAAGTCAGCTCATCTATAGCGATCAAAGATTGCAAGATAAATTTCAAGAGAATTCTACAGGTCTTCATAATCATCAAGGATTCTATGGGAGGATTGGCAGTATTTGTGTGTTTTCTCTTATTGTAAGGTTTAGAATTCTTCCTTATATTCCTTCTCTTATAAACTTTGGTTTGTGAGACTAAAGTTCTGACAGGACGGCAGTTCATGGGATATGGTGGTTCCTGGACTTTCTATTGAGATACACAACTGCAAAAAAATCCAAATTGACAGCATTGGTAAAGGCTTAAAAAAGAAATGCATATTCTGAGAAGTCTTAAACCATATTGACAGACTGGAATAAAAAGCAACAATGAGAATTTTAAGGCAAGCCACTTTGAAGTTGCGAGAATCTGAGAATGTAATGTAAAGTAGACAGATGGTAACTTGGGGAATTATGAGTGCCTGACACAATTTTACGACTCCTTGGTAAATTTTAAGGATCTGAGAATTTTTACTTTTGAGAACTGCCATGGACAGGAAGAACATAGCGATTATTGACAGAAGGATGATTCTGACAAAATTGATAGTAAGGATAATTTACAAGCAAGGATCCAAGAACTCCTGATACCTTGAGAAAACATCGGAAAACTGCGACCTCTATGCTAGAAAGCGTGCAATGATAATGCACATAATAATTACAATGCATTGTTATTAACATACATGGAACACATTTTGCATAATTTCCATTATTACATTTGTTATTAATATCCATGGAGCACATTTGCTTGATTTTCAATGCACATAGCAAAAAACTAGAAGGAATTGTGAAATTTTAAAAGTAAAATATTTACAGTTCATCTTTAGAACTCAAGATGTCATATTACATGACTGCTTTTGGGAAAGCTCTGATCCAATAATTACCATAAAACTTACAATAGCTCAAATACGTGTAGATTCTTACAATGATGTTAGTTAATGAATTCCCTTTGAACAACCAAATACATGAGGGAACCTCATGGCTATTACCTGTATACAACAATATCAAGCCTTCTGTATGAAAATCTATCCTGAACCATAAAGAAAGCCAGATACACTGCAATAGTCAACCAACATTGTTGACTGGAGCCCCGCAACATAATATCATGTTAGCTGATATGCAACTGAGAATGCATTTACATAGATCAGGAAAGAAATAAATGAATAACTACCTTGTTTTTTTTCTTTAGATATGTTGTACTAAACTTGAAGGAGCGTTGTCTACAAATTTCTATCCCCCCCTCGTGCCAACTGGTAGCAACACCAGGTGCAAATCTTTTTCTAGAGAACTTAAAATGTGTCAGCTGTAGCTAAATCGACCATCTGAAGGACGCATATGAGTTTGCCGCCGGGGTATTCCAATTTCACAAGCATTTACCTTTGCAGCAAAACGCAATGAACAGAGAGATTCGTTCAAGGACTTTGAATCAGGCGATATGTTTACAAACATCAAAGTCTTGGAATCCCCACCTAGGCAAGGCTGCACATATCAAACATAGAAACCACAAACAATCAATATCCTATGAGTTCATACAGTTTGGCGCACTAGATGCATACTAACAACAGTTGATTTTTGTCATTGGTATACTTTCAAGCAAATACAAACATGTAAAACTCAATAAATTATTACAAGGTGAGCCCGGCAGCAATACCGGCAGCAATACCCACCTGAAGTAGATATGTAAGCTTTGAGTTTCTATACGGCACATGTTGTTCCTTGTTGGCAATAGCAAGGATCACATCTCCAAGACATGCCAAACTCTTATTAATAGCCTGCAAGCCAAAATATTTCAAATTAAATTCATACAAAAAATCAGTACGGTATCCATAGTGTACTTCGTCAACATTTACCATGTGTATTATTGATCTTTATTGAAATTAATATCACTTTTGAATTTAATATAGTATGGTCTTTAAAATGTCACCAAATTTTGGAATGGGGTGCAATAAAACTCTTGCTTCACTAACAATCTCAGGAGTGAAACTGTCTTTGCAACAGTACCAGAACATGGAATCAGAAACTGTATATTTAAGAACAATATTTCACTCTGCTTTTGGCGACTATCTTATACTGTATATTTAAGGACAATATTTGAGTCTGCTTTTAGTGACTATCTTTTAAATGTAGTAAGCAATTGAAATATATTCATTTATGGCACCTCAAAATAGCATACATGGACAAGCAAACAAAATTAAGGTCAATTGGACAGTATTCTCTACTCACTTGACTACAAAATAAGATGACAGTAGGGCAGAAAAACAGGAGAAACTATCGAATTTCAGAAATTATATAAAACTATATATTTTATGAACACTATGAACTTCAGAAACCAATATGTTTACCCTCTAAAAATAAAAAATCAGAGCTTGACATCTAAGGGTAATGTCAAAGCATGTAAGATGCAATGCAAAAACTATAGTTCCATGGAGTTTCCTGACAGAAATGGGGGGATGGGCAGGTGGGTTTGTTATAAAACTTGATAGTTTGATATTTTGATATTAAACAATGGAGTCAAAGTCTCCAGATGATGTTTATAAACAAAACAATTGTTAATTGAATACAAAAAAGAAAACTAACTAATAAAACTAAACCTACTAAAGATGACCAATAGAAACATTACATTATTATTCTAATACCCTCCCTTGAAGGTCCTCATATTAATTACAAAAAAAAAGCATAGAAGGCTGCTTCCTTCTCTTCAAAAGACTCTGTGATAAGAGCATGCTGCTGAGACCCTCCCTGAATCTGCAGAACTTCTGAAAATGACCAAGAGTACTGGATTTCATCCAACCTGATGTTGGGTAACAAAGTTATCCCTCTGAGATCAGCTGATGAAACCGACAAAAACCTGAAACAATGATTTTGCAAAAAAAACAGCAAACCCTCTAGACACAATTTTGTCAAATACCAAAAAAAACGTTTGCAGATGTTCGCCCCAACAACTCCAAGTGCAACCCAAAATAGATTGCAAGAAACCACGATTTTTGTGAAAAAAATAGAAAACCCTCCAAATGAAAACCCATGATTTTTAAAGACAAAATCAGGCGAAACCCAGAAACAATTTTTTAAGATAAAATCGAAAAAACCGAACACAATTTTTAAGGAGAAGATTTGATCAAAACCCAAGACACAAAATCTAAGAAACGGATCGCAATACAAAACTTCATTTTTTGAGGAAAAACGGTAAAACCCTTTTACAAAATAATTTTTAATGCAAAAAATCACACAAAACCCACAATAATTTTAATGGGCAGAAATTATAAAACCCTCCTAGAATTTTGAAGGGAAAAAATTATTAAAAACCCACCCACTAATTTTGTAAGGACAAAAAATTAGAAAACCCAGAATAATTTTCCGGCAAAAAAATATAAAAACCATGCTAATTTTTATATGGCCAAAAATTAGAAAAACCAAAAACCAGAGAGAGCCCAACCGAACAGCAAAAACCCTAACCAAGGTAGAAAACACGAACAGCCCTTGCTGTGAGTAAACTCGAAACCCTTCGCAGGAAGAAAATGCAGGCTCCTAAAGGGCTGCAATGCAGAAACGACAAACGTCATGGCAAAAAGGAGACACCCTAGAGCTGTCAACCAAAGATAGTTGTTAAGTTCCAATCACTGCAAATGTAACTGCCATAAAAGTATGTCTTCCAAATGCATCGATCTCTTGAATATATACATGGTAAAGATAAGAAGAGACATGTCCCTATGTCTATTCATTAATCAAATTTATTAATTTAACTATATAATCATTATAAGCATAAATAAATGATTAACTAGCATATATATATAATATATGTATATTAATATAAAATAATATCAATTATTAAATATATTAATATATATATATATATATATAATAAATCAATTCTCATAATAATTATATAATATATGTATATTAATATAAAATAATATCAATTATTAAATATATTAATATATATATATATATATATATTAGAAATCAATTCTCATAATAATTATATAATCAGTTTTATTTATCTGACCAATGCTACATACATCAACAATAATGGCACCCAAACTGGAGAGAAAAAAACAGCGCATGAATGTGGAGCCGTCACAAGTGCAGATAAACGGTTCTTAAAAACGTCCAGTGACGCATGAACACATGCTTAGCGACTAATGCAAGCTAAAACCCTTTGTGCAGGCTTAGACAGTTGCACAAAAAAAGAACAAGACATGAGCAGAAGAAAAAACACAGCCACCAAAAACAAAAACAGTACTGTAAAAGAGGAAAATGCGACCAGAGAAGCAGCAACGAGAAGAACAGAGCCAAACAAAGAAAAAACGACCATCCTTTGCGCACAATATTTTCTGAGAAAAAACCCTTGAATTTGCACACTAAGAAACACATTAAAAAACCTCGAAAATGAAAATAAAATCTGTCAAAAACCCTCGAAATTGCTCACTAATGATTTTTTTCATTTAAATAATCAATTTAAAAACCTGGAAAATTCCGGGAAAGAGGCTTGAATTTTTATTAAAAAATTTACCAAATCTTATAAAACCCTACACCATGTTATAAAACTTGATAGTTTGATATTTAACAATGGAGACGAAGTCTCCTCAAATAGAAAAAGTACAAGACTGTGTTTCTAAACGAAACAATTGTTAACTGAATACAAAAAAGAAAACTAATTAATAAAACTAAACCTACTAAAGGTGACCATTAGAAACATCACATTGTTACTCTAATAGTGTCTAAGGGATAAGTGGACCAAGGGCCTATGTTTGGGGATGGGAGGGCAGCAGATCAAGGGTGGCACAAATACATAAAGTACTTGAAAATTAGTTATAAAAAGATGTGTACAGAATAAGTAAATGAATCTTGAGCATACCGTGTAAAGTTTAAACCAATAGACGTTTAAAACATGACAATGATTGCACTGAACATTAACAATGGTGGGCAAAGTTTTGGAATTTCGGGAGCAAAGTGAAGTTTAAACTAATAAACATAAAAAAACATGGCAATGATTGTATTGAGCAATAACAATGGTGGGTGGAGGTTTGGAGTCAAGGGACAATGCCCCTTTGGGGTGTTTAGAGACAAAACTCTCAATAGGGTCAAGGGGAGACCCCGGTCTAAGGGCAGAGCTCCCAATGGGGTCAAGGGGTGGACCACCTTACGGGGGTCTGAAGCAGAGCCCCCAATGGGGGAACAGGACAACATCCCTCAGGGGTCCAGGGCCAGAAATAAGGCCTCCAAAACCTCACAACTTTTATAATGAATGTTATTTTCACAATTTCATCACCCTTTTTGTTTTCACTTGGTGTTTTTGACAAGGGGCTACAGCAGCCACCTAGGCATCCCTAGGATAATCAGAGGACTCCTAGGAATCCCTTGAACGTCCCGATGAAGGTGTTGGTGTGATGGGGGAAGTTTCCCCCAAGCCCCAAATCTTGGAATGAGGGGATTTTGGGGAGGGAATGGGGGTGCATCCGCAAAAACAAAAGCAAGAAGCAATTGCCTAAAGGAAACCTTAGAAGAAATCAATAATGCTAGATAAATGATACAGCTTGTCACTTCAAGAGAACAAGGCTAAACTTCTATGTTATTATTTGCAGGTTCCACAATTTTTGTTTATATTGGAGGGAGAAGGGAGAGATTTCAACCATGCATTAACTCATCTGTTCAGTGCTGAGTAGTTTTCTGACATTTATCTCATGTATGCTAGTAATAAAAACAAGGCAAGGGGAACAACAAAAGGCACCTCTTAAGTACTGTTACTACTGGAAAGTGAGATGCTCTAACATCAACTGAGTTTTCCAACCCAAAGCCTGTCCTGGATTCGCAAACTACTTAATGCCAATGCTCTTTCTCTAATTCAAAAACGAAAACCTGAATGATTGGACAGTATATTGATTGTCACAAGCTAAGCCGCAAATTGCCAATGGACACAAATAATTTAATAAATCAATTTCAATGGCTTTCCAAAGACAAATAAATTTTGAACTCCTGCCCTTGGCTGATATTTTATCAAACCTCATAAACTGCATGTTCCAAAGGTGGTAAAATCCTAGATATAAATTTATAAATTTATCTGATGATATTTGCATTTTTTGAGTCAATCAACATTGACCCATATTTCACAATCAACAGTTCTCAAGACCCCATCTCCCTTTTACATTAACTTATAGATGATATCACAGGTGAAATACCAGAACTACTCAGGAGGCTATCCATCTCAATACTGCTCCAGTTCAAGCACACTCAAAAATAGAGTTTCTTCCATAATCAAGCACACTTGGCTTGCTATCCCAATTTTGGCTTGTGTACTATTCATTATAGAGCTTGATGGCTATTTTATTTATATTAGAGCGGTGTTTCTGCAATGTGCTTGTATATATATTAAATTTTATGGTACTGATGAAAACAACAAATACTTTTGACCATGTCAACAGTATATAAATGCACTATGGAGAAACCATTGTATATTAACAAGGTTTAACGTTATAAAAGGAACTATATATACTTATGATCATGTTGGCAGAGTAGAAAGAACCAAAAGAGGACACCTCAGACACATTCCCCCATCATCCCCAAGTAACTTTTATTTTGGCCCTAACATTCTGGAAATGCAGGGAACGTGCAGGGGCGACCAACCATTACAGGCTTCAACTAACCCAGCAATCCCTGCCAAAACAGCTCTGATTTTTTCTTTTAAAAAAGGCCCAGAGAGAGTTGAATATTATTAGGACTACGATATAAATATATTATTAATCTTGGTAATTTTCATGGCTAAATCAAATAAGAAATAATTTTTTTATTCAGTAAAGCTAAGCTTCATTGTTAATCTAACTTGTCATTCTATGCTGTCAAGGATGGGTTAAATCCGTAGCAAGATATTTGGGCATTTGATAGTTATTTAATATTTTGATGTTCTTATGGAACCACATGAGCCAACATTTGCAACAGCCAAGAATGCTTCAGATATTTTTGGCTGCCCTTGCCCAGGGCATGCTGCTGGTTTTTGTTATGGTAAGTTGATGTATTAAACAGAGAAGATGAAATCTATAGTATGTTAATGACCAAGAGTAGCCAAAATCTGTCCAGAAAATATAGAGAAGACTGCCCCCTTCTTCAAAATGCTCTGCAACAAGAGACAAGAGCCTGCCACTGATTCTGCCACTAACCCTCCTAGAATCTACAAAACTTCTAATCAAAAATCTGAAATGGTCACAAAACGTCCAACCAGATGTTGGATAACAGAGTTGTCCCTCCCTGTGCCAGAGACATACCAAGAACAACAGCCATGATTTTGGGAAAAAATCGGCAAACCCTCCAAACTTTTGCAAAAGAGCACAACGCACCAAAACAGATTGCATCAAAACATGATTTTTGAAGAAAAAATTGCCAAACCCAAGACTCAAAATCATTGGTTTTTTTCTGGGAAAAATGGAAAAAACCCACAGAGGAATCCCACACAACTTTGCAAACTATAGAATCCAAAAATGATTTTTGAGGATAAAATTGAAAAACCAAATAGATAGGTAGCCCAAAATTCGAGACATGGATTAGATTACAAAACGTCATTTTTAGGGAAAAAAGTAAAACTTTTCTAGAAACCAAAGAGCCCTCCTTGACAGGAGCAAACACTTAATTTTTTAGGAAAAAATTATAAACCCAAAATTAAAAAATATTCAAGGGACAATTATTAAAACCCGCCAGAATTTTTTTAAAGGGAAAAAAAAAACCCATCAGAAATGTTTTAAGGAAAAAAATTATGAAAACCCATCAAAACAATTTTAACGGAAAAAATTATGAAAACCCGTCAGAGAAATCTTCATGCAGCAAAACATGAGACTTTGCATGGTAAACAACATATGAAAGCAACATGTAACTCACAAAAAGCACATGCAACCCTCGAAAATCAGAGACTTTTGCTCAAACCAAGATCACGCAATCAAAACCCTTGACCAAGCTCGCGATTTTCAGCAAAAATCTTCAAAGACGAACCACAAAAATTTCATAACATACCTCCAACGATTTTTATTTTAAAAAATTGGAAAACAAATTCAAGAAAAAAACTTCCAAATCAGAAGAGGCTCAATTTTTTCTTTAAAAAAATTGCCAAATTTCATGAAATCTCATCAACCCACTTTGATACCATGCTATGGTAAATCAATGTTGTATTAAATAGAGGAGATGAAAGCTCCTTATATAGATTTACAAAGATAATGTTTCTATTATGAAACAATTGTGAACTAAAGACGAAAATAGAAACTACCTATAAAAACTAAAGACTAACTAAGACGACCATTAAAGATACATTACAATACTCTAATAGTTTTGTCATGAAGCAGCAACAGTAGGTTGTGTGAGACTGGTAAATAACCATGATCATCGAGTTAATGTTGAATGGGATTCCATCATAGGCTTTAGTGGTTAAGAAGGTTCTATTGGTAGAGTTTGTATTTGCATTGTTATATTCTGATGTTTATTATCTATTTGGTTATAACTTAATTTTACTAGCCAGAGGCGTGTTAATATTAAATACAAGCATATTAACGGACAAGACTACTACAAATAGGTATTCCTATTGTAAAGGCATCTAGAGGAAGGTTGTTATTGCAAACTTTGTTTCAGGAAGAGTGAGACATGGTCTGATAAATGTACACCCATCTACAAGTTAAGTTTGAATGAAGAAGATAAATTTCAAGGAAACAAGAGATAAAGTTGCAGAATTCTAGGCCATGAACTCTTAATTAAACTCTAACGTTATGTATTTAGGATCTATAATGTATATGATGAATACCTTATCCCCTATTCTATGAATAGAATTCAAGGCTGTAAACTCTCAATTCAACTATAAATAGCATTATGAATAGCACTTGAGTAGGAGTTATACTAGGATGGGTGGCCTCTCAGGAAGGCCCAATGCTTCACCTTTGTGAGCATCACCTAGATGCAATAAGTGGTGTTCCATTCATTCCCATGAGATATGGGTTCTTGTTAACCACTACCCATGAAATGTGGGTCAATGAGTTTGACTCAAAAACTACACACTTGAATCTTGGTAGCAATATCACAATTTGAATTACTGTGGAAAATATCTCCTACTTATCAATTAGGAGAGGACTGTCATCATTCTAAAAACATGGCACAGCAGTTCTTAGAGATTACTATATTTTTAATCAGTTGATAAGACCATTGACAATAGAAGCCAAAATCGGGAAAAAATCTTGATTATACCTGATTAATTGGGAATCGAGTATTGTGCCGATTTTTTTCCCCAAAAACTTGAAATAACTCTATCAACCTAGTCAATGAATTTTTACCCAACAAAACGCAATTAAATCCAGTTTAAACCACTAAAAAAACAGAATTACTCTACAAAAAAAACCCACCAAAACTTGTCATCCAAAACCCTAAACTACACAAAGGAAAATATCATGATTCCTTATAAACTGGTGCAGGTTGTAGTCAGAAACCACAGAACAGACAGAGCGGGTGGCACAATTTCCTATAAAGAGGCACAGAGCAACAACAGAGGGTTCGCCATTTGCAGAGAAACAACAGAGGGTTCATCGTTTTTTGCCTCCAGGTATTTTTCACCTCCAAATTGTTCCAGTCTAATAAATTAAATATAAGCGATGCATTTGCAAAGTGGTATATCGTGTTTGCACAGTGTAAAGTTAAACGATGCATATGTTCATGGTAAATTGATATTAAATGTGTGTATATCATTTTTTGCAAATATATTATTTTCTACTGTATATTCTTTATTTGTTTATTTATAGTTTATAATACAGTTTATATCGTTTATAATTATATAATAAACTATAATAATACATATAAAAAATACACCAAAAATACTTATAATTATGTCAGATGGATGGACAAATAGAAGGAACTCAATCCTTATCAACTTCCTCGTCTCTTTGATAGAGGCACTATATTTCTAAAATCTGTGGATGCATCACATGCAATGAAAACTGCAACTGCATTGTTTGAGATGTATGACTCAATAGTCATGGATGTGGGGCCACAAAATGTGGTTCAATTTATTATAGATAATGTTGCTAATTGTGTTGGTGGGAGACTCTTGACAAACAAATAACCCTCTATGTTTTTTATCCCATGTGTAGCAGCTTGCCTTGATCTAACCCTAGAGGACATTCTAGAAATTGAATGGGTTAAGGAAGCATTGCAGAAGGCTCGCATGATCACCAAATTTATCTACAATAACACAAGGGTTTTGAGTATGATGTGCAATTTCACAGGGGGCAAAGAGCTAGTTTGACCAAGGGTGACAAGGTTTGCAACACACTTTCTTGCAGTACAAACTCTAATTCAACAAAAAATGAACTTGAGACGCATGTTTGTTTCGGCCGAGTGTATGGAGTCGGGCTTCTCAAATCAAATAGATGTATGAGAGTGGCAGAGTACATGTATTCCACCATTTTTGTGGAAGCAATTGAACAAGTGGTACAATTTTCAGAGCCTCTAGTAAAAGTCTTGACACTAGTGCATGGAGATAAATCCCCAATGGGATATTTGTACGAGGCCATGGACAAGGCAAAGGAGGTGATGAAGGGTAGGTTGGAAAATGACAGGATGAGGTATGAGCCGTTATGGCACATAATTGATAGGAAATGGGATGGACAGATGCACTCTCCTATCCATGTTGCAAGATACTTTCTCAATCCATCATTGTTCTATAGCACAGAACTCGGAGAGATTGATGTTAAGATCACACAAGGCTTGTTCAAGTGCATGGAAAAAATCTTTCTAGGCAAAGACCAACCTAAAGCCACTATCTTAGAGTTTCGATTGTATAAACAGGCAAGCAATATTTGCTCATCTAGGGTTGTCGTGAACGACCTTCCAACCAAGTAGACTTTATAAACTTTTGGTAGTCCATTTATTTTGTCAACGTGATTAGTAAATTTGTTAAAATTTGAAGATATTCTTACATGATATCATCTCATAATGTGTTTTTCAGCTCAATGGTGGGATCTTTTTGGTCGCAATTGCAAAAAATCTTAGGTGGATGGAGATATGCATTTTGACCCAGCCATGCAACTCATTTGCTTGTGAGTGTAATTTGGAATATTTTTTAACACATGCATTCCAAGAAATGCAACTGACTAACACAAAAACGATTGAATGACTTTGTGTTTGTTCACCACAACCTTTGCTTGAAGATGAAAAAAGCTCGAGGTAGGAGTTTCAATAACTTGCACTCATTTGAAGTTGTATTCATTGTGTTTTTCACTTGTAGGCAAAGACTAATTTCTATGTGGAAAAATACAGGAACTATTGAGGATGACTCCCCAATTGACCTTGACGAGATTCATTCATCTTTAAGTGGATTGTTGTGCCTCAAGATAATGATGATGATGATTATGTTGTTGACGCTGAAGATTTGGAAGTCATGGACATGGCCAACTTTTCGAGTAGTGTTCTTGAAGACTTAGGTTAGGGACTTTCCAAGGAGAAGCATCATCGAGGCCTCCTGCCCCCTAGCATGTCATTGGCTACATTTGATTTTTTGGAACCTTGTACTTAGTTTATAGGTTGACTTTGTACAAAGTCACAAACTATATTGTAATTGACATTTTGACATCTGTCTCCATCTAGTTATGTTTTATGTTATTGTGGTATGTTTTGTTCAATGTAATCAGCAATATGAAAATAAACAATGAAAAACTATTTTCTAAAATTAATGGGTTGAACTCTATAATTTATTTGCTCTCAATATATCTACGCTATGGAAATGCCCTTCCAATTTTTTTTAAAAAAAAATAATTTTTGACCTTTTTTCTTCAATTCTTTACATTTTTTTGTAAATCCAATATTTCCCTGATTTTTTCAAAAATCCTACTCCTCGGGTTTGGTGATTTTTTCCCAAAACAATTTATGCTTCTATGGATAAGACAACACTTTATGAAAACAGTGTAATTTAAATGATATATCTGAGAAAACTCTATAGGTAGTTTCCCAATTTTCTTAGAGATGTATAGAGATACAAAGAAACTGTCTTAAGATGTGTCTGGACTTTGGAGACATCTCTACATGGCTCTCAGGGACAAGAACGCGCTTCTGATACAGAAGATGAGTACCAAGGGTCAGGGTACAAGTTTCCAGATAACAATGTAATTAAATCTTGCACACATGTTGATCTGAAGACATGAAAATCTGGCAGTTGCATAGTCTACTGAGATTCATACTGTCATGCCATTCCATCTACACAATCAGACATATAGGTTATGAAGATCAAAAAACATAAACGCCAAATTAGAGATGCTTGTCAAGAAGATCCAAGTTAATTTACTCAATGGATCATAATGGTATACCTTGAAAACAATTTGTTCATAAAGATTCAATTTAATTAATAGAACCTGGGTTCAAAATGGTATATCCTCTTAACAACTCATGAAACATATTGTTAAGCAAATATTTTTCATCACTGTGAGTAGGTAACAAAGAAACTATCCTCCCTGTAGTCATCAAATAAGTTATTTGGAATAATTATAAAATGTTCCACTGAGATTCTAGAATGGGGATGGCAGGGGATGGTTAGTTGTGTTTCCAGGATGGCTGGCACGGGGGATCAGTTTTCTAGGGGACATTAATTAAAAATATAGTAGAAAACTTAAAATATAAAAAAATATTAATTAGTCATACATAAATATAAGGCATTCATCATATACATTACAGAACAATGGCTTTGTGCCCAATCCATGAAATACAAAGCACTAGACCAAGCAAGAATGGCCTTGGGATAAAGTTTACCCAATAATATTTCTGAGATGCGCCCTAATCCAACCCTCCCCAAAAAAAATTATATGACGAAGAGTGACACAAACAGTTTAGACTGGATTATGAGCATCCTAGAGAGGAACCTATATATCTCATGCATCAGCCCACATGTTTCAGCGGGAAAAAGGATCCATGAATTGAAGCTCCTTAGAGCCTCTATTACCTACTGCATGCTCTTCACCTCTTTGAGGCAACCACCTTGTTGGTTTAAAAATTCCATGACCTAATGGTTCAGATAGGCCATATGCAATATCATGGTGTGAAGCCATTCTATATTTATTTTTGAAATCAAAGCATGTTGTGTACCTCTTTTCAGAGGTATTGGTGTTATTTATATGAGGACCAGGCCATGGTGATGCAACTTCATACACTCTCAGAATTAATGTTTTATTTTTTCCAGAAATTAGTATAAGTTGATACACATTCAAAATTGGAGTTTTTGACATAATGTAAGTTCAAGCCTTCTACGTTGTTGTTTTACAGACCTAACTACACTGTCAAGGGCAGAAAGATTATGACAATGGTTATAAATGTCAGAATTATATCCATAAAGTGAGGAACTTGAACCAGATTCTCAAGCAGGGTTCACCACTTAGTGTGTTGGTTAAGTGGTGGTGTTGTTATCCACACCCAGGTTCAAACCTCCGCTGAGCCATTGTAATCGCGGGCTCATGCCTTCACTGATCCAATGTGCTCGCAGGTTTGGGTTTCACGTGGAGCCATAGGGCATGTCATGCCAGCATCACCAGTCACATTAAAAAGTTTATCAGGCACTCGTTAAGAAAAAACCAGATTCTCAAGACAACTGGCATTTTTTTCTTATTATTGTGCTTTTTTAAAATAAATTTTCCTTGGCTGGACATGGAGGATGTCTAGCTATTCCCTGGCCTTCCCAGGGACAGCCAGACATCCCCTTCTGTTTCTGAGATATTTCCAAAATTTTGTTTTATAGGGGTAAAGCCCAGGAATGTTTCTTAGACCTTCGTATCAATCCCAAAAACATCCCCAGTACAGGGATGGATGGTATTTCCCAGGGGGACGTGTCCCCATGGAAAATAGGAATAGCATAACTATATGCTTAGTGAAATATTTTATGTTGTACCTATTTTATTTAAGTTTACTGAGGCCAATTAATCTTTTCCCAGATAGTTAATAAGCACATACATGCCTACTTGATTGGAAGAAAGCAGATGAAATCATTGCTTCTTCACATACCACGACTGCCTCTAGTTGTCAACTCAGCACCTCTCCTATGTTGAGTTGTCACCTTTCTCCATTCCATTAACTCAATTTGTCTTGGACACCTGTCACCATGACTCATGCATCCAAGAGGCTTTACATATGTGTATTTTACTATTTTCTTTTGAACATCAACAAAGAATGACAAATCCAATTTCTACTCACAGGAATTGTTCATTCCATTGTTTGCCTCTATTTCTGTGTTTAGAGTCAACTTATGTCAATTAGTTCAATTGCTACAGTCCTAGGTAGAGGCTTTAGGCTATTGTTAAACCAATTTTAAAATCTTACAGGTTTGCCCACATGAAAATAGCATTGAACTTACCAGCAGAAGTTTGGGATGCTTAAAGACCTATAATAAGGAGTTTAGAGCAATGGTTGCCAATCCTAACACCTGAAAGAGATGGTGACAGAGACAGAGATAAAGACAGATTTCTAAACCTTTGCTCTAGTGCATTTTCTATTATATTGAATTGGAACAAAATAAACAATATATGCTCCACAAGAAGCAAGAATCGTGATCATGACCTAACTACCAAAATAATCTCAAGAAGCAACAATTTTGATTTTGCCATAAATACCAAACAGCATCTAAATCTACTCACTGGCTAGTAGCCATCACTGGACATAAAGAAAGGTGAATAAGAAAAAGCATTGGATTTCACACAATAAACAAAGACAATGATCAGATTAACAATTGTCATCGGACTAGCTTAAATCTATTAAGAATTTTATTACAATATACACCTGAGTCTCTTTCAGACGTTCTCCAGTTGAACAACTACGAGAAAGGCGTTCACTTCCAGCCAAGTCAATCAGATTAAGAACTCCGAGCACCTGTTGCTCTGTGCTCTGCAGAATTCAACAATGCTGCATAGTTAAAGCCAAATCTTCTCAAGACTTGCTATGTCAGTAAGAGGTAATCATTTACTTAAAACAGAAAAATGAGAGCTCATTTATTCCTGTCTACAGAATTAAACAATGCTGCACAGTTAGCCACAATATTCTGAAGATTCGCTATACCAATAAGAGGTAAGCATTTACTTAAACAGAAAAATGAGACCTCATTTACTCCTGAGATGCGCAAAGTAAACACACAATGGCTTCGAGAAGACTGCTCATTCATTGCTGTCTTTCCCACTGACCTGAAAAGATAAAAATGCAGGATGCTGAAATTTGCAATACTAATGTGAACATATCAATCACTATTGGATAGAAATAAAATCAACAAAATTGAAGAACCAAACAAAGACTTTCTTCCTGCAGGATTAAAATGGAGTGATCCTAATTCTGGATTTTTAAAAAGACATAAACATGCTGTTTGAAAGTCATACAGTAGATAAATATTTACATACAAAAATTGTTGAAAAGTATGACCATTATTTTCACAATGGGATGTTGCAGAATTACCACGCACACCAAACTTCTAAATACCAACTATATATTGTAAATCTTGGATCTTTTCATATTAATATGTCCATCATTCAAAAGCTTAAGATCCTAAAGAAAACAATGCAAAATATGTTTATCTGTACAAAAGAGCACTTTCCTCTGGCTTCCACATTTTCCATGGGATTATCTTCCTGAGCACATTTAAACTACAAATTGTTTTTCATAGTTCAAATGAGTAACAAATCTGACATCACCACAGAGTAAATTGGCCAGAAGATGGACGGGAAAATTTCATGTTAAAGATGAGTCTGGAAGGCAAAATTGTGACAGAAAAATTATTAGGAAAAGGCTTTGGGTAGAGTTATTAAGAACTATTTGTCCCCATAAAGCAATATAAGAAAATTATTTTGAGCAGAACATAAAGAAATTTACAAGCACAAACACCAGGATTAAAAAGACTACTCCAATATCTAGTTGCAATCCAATTCTAATTTATCACATAAATCTGCAAGGGCATTAAGGGCACTCCTGCTTTCACTACAGATATATCATATATATGTTACTTCACATTATGTGGGCCCAAATATATATCATGTATTATGAGACAAGAACTAGTCACATGGAAAACAATGTGATTAAGATTCCTAATGATTGAGTGAGGTTTCTCATACAAAAAAGGGCCTTAATTTATGGTTTCTCCTAGTATAGAAAAACTAGTTAATTAATTAAGGCTTCTAGAAATAAATGGTGCAGCAAAAAATTCCATGCTCTAAGCACGATCTATTCTTCTCCTCCTCTGCTATTGTTTCTCAGATATATTTTTCTCTGTTAGGATCACATTTGTTTGCGCTAGTTTACTTTATTATGCTTTCTTAGATATTCTTTCATTTCAATGAATTGTTTAGCATAGTATTCTTATATCACATATGCATCAGGCTAGGAAGTTTTAGCTTAAAGGACAATCCCTTTTTTCTGCAATCAGTATATGCTAGGAAGTCTCAAGCATAAAAGGACACCTTTTTTTCCGCTAGCATATCAATGTATTTCAAGCTCCTATAAGCATCATATCATCATAGCATTCTCACATTAGAGTGTATACATTCAGATGAACCCAGAGAACTAAGGTTGCTGTCCCTGGTGCATGTTCACTAAGGCAAGGTCACAGCTATGCTTTTTAAGGCCACTAATGTGAGCAAAAAGATAGGTCTCATTGTAAAGAATGTACAAAGTTTTCTTGAACGTGCTGTGCATGATAAAATCCACAGAGAGCATATAGAAAATGCCTTTGAGTGTGCAGACACCCATGTTTTGAAGATACTGCACATGCATTCCCAGCACAGACTTCATAAATCTTGTAATGCATTATTAACATGGTCAATAGAGTAATAATGTTGCTCGGAAATGCCACCAATCATTGTCTACATCTGCAAAAATAAATTAATTTCATTTGAGACATCACATTCATTTCTGTATAGTCAAACTTGCAAAGAGAAATCGCTGTCATACACCATCCAGGAAACTAATTGCACATGGAAAACAATTCCCACCATAATCCTTGTACATGCATTTCAACACCACAGGTTTCATGGCAGGTATATCTTTTGTCTATTGATCTTTGTAAGATTTTATAAAATGGTATATACATTAATAACTGAATGGTATTTTAGAGATCAGAAAAATAAACAATGTCACCTAGAATAACTAGTGTACGGAAATAGAAACTATTAGAATAATCAAATTACTGTGGCCATAACAAACATCATAGAAAGTTAGCAGATATATCATATATCTTATGTCCATTGGTCTTTCAAAGAATTGTATAAAGAGGTATATACATTACTAGTGGAATGATTAATTTAGGTCTCAGAGAAATAAGCAATGTAACATGGAATAAGCATCTATTATATGAGAATAGTTACTATTAGAAGAATGCAATAATTGCAGCCATAACAAACGTTTTGGAAATCCAGCTAGAAATTGCAAGTGGATAGAAAAAACTAAAAATTAATCAGGGACAATATTCCGATCGAACTAGAGTTTACAAGCTAGGTTACTACACAATTATGCCTAAGTTCAAGCAGCTTACTTCTCTTTGTTTTACTATCAATTATAGTATATCTTCAAACAGGTCCAAGCTAGGATGAACCCAAGAGAAACAAGTCTTTGAACAGACTCACCAAACATTTTTCACCTTGGCAGATCTCACACAGCTTCAGAGGTCTTTGTCAGAATCTGCCCTAGGTGATGATTTCAGGATTACATGAAGGCGGGAATCCTTTTTTGATGCAAACTCCACAAATCTTCCGGAAGCTCTACCTGACCCCAAGATTACAAATTCTTAAGGATTTCGTGGAGTTAGAGTATACCCAAGAAATGTCTTAAGACAGACTCGCCAAACTTTCATTTTTTGCTTTAGTGAAACTAGCAA
Organism: Chamaecyparis obtusa; assembly: GCA_027943335.1. Taxonomy (NCBI): domain Eukaryota; kingdom Viridiplantae; phylum Streptophyta; class Pinopsida; order Cupressales; family Cupressaceae; genus Chamaecyparis; species Chamaecyparis obtusa. The sequence continues at coordinate 221,878 of BSBK01007615.1, forward strand.
CACCTTCATGGAGTTTTTTCTGACACTGAGCCTGACTGTCTTCAAGATTTTGCAGAGCCAAACATTTGTTGGGGTAATTATTTAATTAATTAGGTCCTTTAATTAATATATTCACTTAAGCTAAACTTAGGTGCTTTTTCCTTTTATTAAATTAAGCTAATAATAGAATAAGTTGTCTCATTCGTCATAATTGTGACACTTGGCACTAGCTAATTTAAGCTTGCTTCAGATTTCCTACTAGGGTTTCATTCATCCTTTCGTAAGGATTCATTCATTAATTTCTACTAATTATTCGATGTGCATCAATACAAAATCCTCAGATTGTTGAGCATATTATTCTTGCTTGATCTCCATTTTGTCACAAGTGTGCTTGCAGATGATTCTTGGCTTGTGAAGTTGTATCATCAACTTCTATATGGTATCAGAGCAAATCTGCTAAGTTCCTGTCCAAATACTTAAGGGATCCAGCCTTGAAAGAATTTTCTGTGCACTTTGGGCTCAAATGGAGTTTCGCATCATTCCAAAACCTGTAGATCGGTTGTCATTTCATCAAAACATGAGCAGCTAAAGTTTTTGGGTGTTTTTAGTTGAGGGCACAAGAATCAAGGTAAGTTCCAATGGCCGGCAAAAAAACTGGGCATTGTGGAGCGAAATCGACCTCACCATTGATCTCACTGAGGCCTAGAACCTTGAGGTCGCCTGCCCAAATGCCCAAATCCATGTTGGGCAAATTCTAGGCAAAAAAAGTTTGAGGGTTTGTTGGTCAAGGTCAAGATTTTGTACAAACTGTACAGATCTATATGGCCATACATCTCTTTGCAGGGCCATACCAGGGAGTCAGTCAAATCTCCTACACTAACTCAAAAATTTTGCAAAAAAAAAGAAATTTAAAACTTCAAAAAAAAGGTAAGGCAATTTTTTGCAGTTTGTAACCTTTTCCAGCACATGCTTGCACATGTACAATGGACCTTTAATAGGTCCTAGGGAATCATTCATATTCAGCCACATCAACAAAGAGGATTTCAATAGGTTAGCAAATATTTTGTTGGTCAATGGCACCTTATTGCAGCACCTAGGAATATTTCATTGACATCATCACAGTCGGTCTCTTCTTGCACTTCTTTTTGTTTTTTGACCTACACTCAAATTTTTTGGCCATAACTTTGTCTTACAAACTTGAAATCAAGCAAATGAGATATCACCAAAAAGCTGGTTTTGGGCCTGATCCAATGTTGCTGGAATATTTTGCAGATCTTGGCCCAGGTGATTTGTATACGCCACTGAAGTCAGATCTAGCTGCTTGCGGTTGGAGGGACATAACTTCCACATCTGGACTGTATTTTGCACGATTCATGTGGCATTGGAAAGTTGGTTTAGTCCTCTACATAGATCTCAGGCCTATTTTCCCATAATATTCAGCAGGTATCTGCTATTTCATTCAGATCTCAGAACTAGTCTTTTGGGTTCGTCTTTTGGAAACCATGCAAATCAGTTTTTTTTTTAGATCCAAGTACAATTTTTTTGGATTGACAGACTCTATACTGCTGTATTAGCCCCTTCTGTACTTTTTTTCATTCATCTATCATGGATCCAGATAGTGCCACTCCCCTCACTCCATTCAACTACTAAAGTTTCAAACATGATATGGAGATTATTCTGAAGAAACATAGGTTACCCAGACAGTACTTGATCCTGCAGGTGCTGCTGAGAAGAGAAAACGGTTTATAGGTGTGATGAGGCTTTTGGGACATTATGCATGTCTATCTCTCTTGATCTTCTCTTTCATATTGACTCTTGCACCACTCCCCATGTGATTTGGACTACCTTGAAGTCCTTGTTCAGTAAGCAAGATTCATTGAGGGGATTTCAGTTGGAAAATGAGCATATTGGTTTGAATCCTTCAAATTTGGATAGCACCCAAAACTTCTTCACCAAACTCAAGTTTCTCACATTGCAGTAGAGCAATGTTGTATTTGGAAGGACTTTCAATTGATTTTCTCCATCCTTGCCAAAGTTGGTCCTCATTAATCAATTTTTGTTTCTACCTTTTATGCCACCAGAGATGTATTTGGTGCCAAGTACACCATGCCTTCACTTGATGATTTTGCTTAATCCCTCACTCGGGAGCAAGTAAAGTTAGTTCAAATGGATAGATTGAAATCTACCAAATCACAGGCTCTCCTTGCTTCTCAGAATAACAGATTTCAGAAGGCTTCACATTTTAAGGGAAAGAAACCGAAACCCAAGGATTCCAAGTCACATGAGCAGCCCAAGGAAACATATTCACATGATTCTTTGAATTGTTCTTCCTCTTTTAAGAGGTATTCATCGAAGAAGGATAAGCCGAAGGGTGCATATTGAACTAAGGTAGGACATGATGAGCATCGATGTTATGCAAAGAAGATTGATGATCTGCAGAACCTTCTCCCGAAGCATAATATTGAGCCGCCTTCAAGTAGTTCATCCACCATTGTTCCTAGGACTTATGTTGTGTCTCCTCCTCCACCGCCTGCCTCTTCAGAGATTAGTTCAGTTCAGCAAGTTTATAGTTCCCTTCCAATTTTTGCTTTGTGGGATGAGTACTTGCCAGATTTTGCAGGCTTGTTTGATGCATCACACACTCCACTCATTGGGGACATTCTTGAGGATCTTCACTTCCTATTTGATGGCAGCTTCAATATTCCTGTCATTCCATCTTTAGTGCCTTCCGAGTTTGTCCATCGGGTACCTTCACATTTGTTTGAATTTGCTTCAATTGATTTGGCATCTTTTGATTCAGATGCATGCACAATTGAGCAAGCTTCCATGCCACACACCATGAGACTATTCCTTCCATCTCCATTCATTGAGTTGCTTCTAGCTTGGCCATTGGATTTGTTTCTTCCCAAGGGGAGGAATGTGGTTTTCTGCTCTTGGATCTTCATCAACATTTGTCCTTGGGCCTTCATCTTTGACATTGGAGCTTCTCTATTATGGGTGGGGGGGGCCTACATTGTCCCTTCCTTTCTCTCCTATTGGGGTATATTGATTGTTACTTATGTGACCGATTCAGCACTTGGGGTGACATCTTGAGTCCTTCATTCTTGTCACATGTGCTCTTTTCTGTTTTTTTTCTGTTTTGGAAAGGGGTTTTCTCCCACTAGGTTTTTCTCCTTTTATCCATTTGTGAGAGTTGCATTGGTTTGTACATGTGTGCCTAATCAGACCTTTATTGTTGCGACGCATTCATCCTTATCTTCTTAGCTTCTCCCTAAGCTAATCTTAAGGGGGGTCGTTGGAGTAATTAGGACATTATCTAATTTTTTAATTAATTAGGTCCTTTAATTACTTTATTCACTTAAGCTAAACTAGGGTGCTTTTTCCTTTTGTTAAATTAGGCTAATAATAGCTTATGTTGTCTCATTCATTATGATTGTGACACTTGGCACTAGCTAATTTAGGCTAATAATAGCTTATGTTGTCTCACTCATTATGATTGTGACACTTGGCACCATCTAATTTAATCTTGCTTTAGGGTTGAAATCTAGGGTTTTATTCATCCTTTCGTAAAGATTCATTCATTCATTTGTACTAATTATTCTTTGTGCGTCAATGCAGAAATCTCAAGTTGTTAAGCATATAATTCTTGCTTGATCTCCATTTTCTGACAGGTTTATGTACTTGCACATGATTATTGGCTTGTGAGGATAGATCATCAACTTCTACAACATTTATTTAGTTTGATGAAAATTGTACACATCTTCAATGAACTTTGTCACATCCCAAGACTGAACTTCAACAACATTTCATGGAACTAGGGTGTACTAAAAGTTAGCATCCTTGTTTAGCTCCCTACGTCCCTTAGAGCATGCTCGTTGCCAAATATTATCATCAAAGCACGTTTCATTATGCACATCCCAAGCTTTTCTGCAAAGACCACTTACTTCACTTTCCTAGGAGATATCTATGAGCAGATGGAAGGGGTTGCCATGAACTCATCCCTCTCTCTTAGTGTGGCTAAATTTGTCTACGAAGAAATTTGAAAATAATGTTATCTAAACCTCTCCTACAATCAAGACAATGGTTTCATTTACTAGATTTTACAAAAGGAAGACACGAATGGACACTTGCATTAGGGCAAACTCTTACCACAGTCCATCACAAAAAGCCACCGTAATGAATACTCCATTCACTAGAGCCCTTCTGATCCTGAGAACCTTGTTTTTGAGGAAAGCAATTTTCATAAGATCCTTAACAAAAAGGGGCACTACGATTGGAAAATGAGGAAATCCCATATCAAAAGCAGAAAAAGGAAACATTCCACCCAAGCTCAATAGAGATACATAGATAAGAAAGCTTATTTACCAAAAAAAACCCAAAATGTTTGACCCATTTACTCAGAGATTAATGTAGAATTTAAGAACCACAACGTTAAACGATTATTCTACTTGCTTCAAAAAACTACAGTACTAAAGCCCGTTAATGGGCCTCAGAGGGCTAAATATCTACGGGAAGGAGTGGATGGATTAAGGTGGCACCTACCTGACAAGGGGTGGATTAAGATTAATTTCGATGGTGCATCTAAGGGCAACCATGGACACTCAAGGTCCAATTTTGTGGCTTGTGATGAGTACGGGAGTATCATTGCTCTAGGCGCCAAAAGGTTGGCGAATGGGACTAATAACGAAGCGCAGTGTTTGGCGGCAGTTGGGGCTATCCTGATGGCAAAACAATTGGGAGTTCATAGGCTTCATCTAGAAGGAGATTCACAACTAGTTGTAAATGGTATTGTGAAAGGGGAGATGGATACATGATATCTCAATAAGCATATTTGGAGGATTCAAGATCCTTTAGGGGAATTTGCCTACTTTCGGGTGTCCTGTGTTCTTAGGGAGGCCAACACAATTGTAGACAAACTATCTAACGTCGAGGTGAATGGATCATTGGGGGATAGATTTGAACTTTTTGAGGACCTCACATTTTGGGGGGATGCAGACTTTGGAATAGAAGGACATGATTTTTGAAATCATTATTCGATTGTCACAAGGTTATGACGTCGAGTGGGATATGAAATTGGAGGTGGAGGCGGTACTTTTTATACTGCCCTTTGCAGGTGTTGAGGACATACGAGGATGAGGTGGTAGTGTGTGAGAGGTACAGGGTAGGATTTCTCTGATTCATATTTAGCAAGCAGTCGGACCATATGATGTTTTGACATCATGAATGGTAATGGGAATTGATTCTGAGGCTTTGCTAGCATTTAAAGGTCAGAAGTGGGGCTTAAAGGAGTTGTGCATTTGCAAGTTCTTTGTTTTTTCAGAATCAGGGTTTGTTGGTGCTTGAGTTTTGTTTTAGTCATGGAGGCGAATTTCTCATTGGAGTCGTCGGGTCAGTTGTTGGGTTTCAGGGGGGTGATTTATGTGCAGCAGTTGAGGAATGTGTTTAAATTTTATCATGTGGAGTTCTTGGAGGCAGTGTGTTTGATGATGGGTGCTGAGTTTCTCAACTTGAACCTACGTCCCAGGACCAACCTGGACATTTCCTCGTTGTTTCTGGCGTTGGCTTTAATGGCTGGCTCGTCGAAAGAAGAGATGTTGCGGGTGTCCCGTACGTGCTTGGAACCCAAATGGGCTGGTGAGCTGGCGGAGATTGTTGGTAGGGCAGAGGTGGGTGTGGACCTTCACATGAACCAAGGCCCTTGGTGGCTCATTGGTGGTGGTGACGGGGAATTGCAACCCCTGGTCATTTGGACTTCCTCCCATCCAATGGCGGTGCAAATGGAGGATGTTCGCAAGGGGTGGTGGGCTATTTCAGCTTTTCTACAAACAATGGAAGAGGAGCAGCTGGTTTTGGAGGCTAAGAGGAGGAGAAAGACATAACAAACTCCGGTGAAGTCAACGGCCCCTCTGGGGAAGGACGGCAACCCTGTCCCTCGTCAGCAAATTCTTTCCAAACAGCCAGGTCGTGGTGGTGCTCGGGTGGGTGGCAATGAGTGGCGGTACTGGTGAAATCCGGGAAGCTCATGGCAGCTCGTCGGTGCCAGACTTTCCAAACTTTTCAAAGGAGAAGGCGTCGGGGTGGTTTCTTTGAAGCTCAGTGACCGGTTCCTGTCCTTCAACATACCCATTTTTGCTAGTATGTGTTAATGGTCCTCGATTTGTGATGTTTGTTTTTTGTGCTTCTTTTCTATAAGCACTATATGCCTTCTGGGTTAATTCGGGGTGCAATTTTTCAAATGTATTTGAAGATTAGTAGGTTTGGGGGGTGTAAAGTAGAATTTGCCAAATTACTGGCTTTGATATCAGCTTTTGGGGGGTGGAAAGTAGAATCTGCCAAATATAATGGCTTTGTATTCAGCTGTTTTTGAATTAATAAAATACTTATAACCAATCAAAAAAAAAACTATAGTGCTAAAGAAAATAAGTATTGTAGCAAAATAACATGCTGGAAAATTAAAAGAACTCACACAATGAACTCATGAACTTTTACCCTGAAAAACCTCCACAAGGGAAAATCATCTTCGGTAGTGCCATATGCTCTTATACCATTATAAGAGTAAAAAATTACCAGGCACAATAAGTTGCTATGGATGCAATCTACCCGTTGCTCCATTAAATGAATACGCAGTTGTCTAAGCCTTTATTAAACCAGTGAAGCAGACGAATTCTACTTAATTGGATCTATAAAGCATTTTATTTGTTCTCCCCCGTGTAAAAACATACTTCCCACTTCTTATAATTGTTGTTTGTGCTGGAATATTCCTCTCAGGCCCTATAAGGTTCCCCTGGAAGCTGAAAGCAGAGAAGTCATCTTATTATTTGACATTCTAAATTAATCCGTCCGAGGTCATTTCCATGGTTCTATCCTTGACCCTACGTATGTAGATCCATCCTACACAGAAATGACACCACACAAACTCAAGACTGTTTAGTGATCTTTTCATAAATGTCCGCATATCTATTTACATTCTTGATTTTTCATGATCCATGTGGATCAATTTTCAAAAAGAAAAAACAGCATATAAGCAAGATGCAAGCCCTTTGGGACCTTTAGAAATGGCCTTAGAACTGCTACAGACCATCTTGATACTAAACTTTAAAAGGTGGTTTACAAGATCCTATGCTTGTGGTCCGTCCTACATTGGGAAATGGGGAGATCTTTTCAAAGAAGGATTAAAGAACACAACAACACACACACATGCATGTATGTGTGTACATATGTATGTCTGTATGTATGTAGACATATATACACATATACATACATTGTGTATATGTATATGCATATGTATATGCATATGCATATCAGGGTAGAATAAAACAATCAGCATTCACAGAACATGAACTCATTATGAAACACCCTATATTCATTGAAGATGCCACAGTTTTGGTATTTGAGGATTGTCAAAGAAATAGGTGATCAAAGAGGCCTAGACAAATATAAAGACTTAAGAACCAAAATAGAGATTATGATCTAAGTTGATCATGAATACAGTCAATTCATAAAATTACCCATAATTGGGTTATGCTGGGAAAATTGGCAATCTGTGGACCTTTTCTTAGTGTGTAACTGTTGTGTCTGAAGAGAGTAAACAATCAAATGAATCTTTTATTGACTGCTAATTCAATGGGAGGCCTCACTGGAATTTTCCCTCAAAAACAAACTTTTTCCATGTGTTTACCCTGCCTTCAGCTTTCTTCACCTATTCTCTCTTGTTCATCTATTTTATTTTTGTTTTTATTGTTAATTAATGTTGAAAAGATTTCTCTTATTTATTCATTTTTTCTCTCAGATCCCTAACCTCTCCTGATTTCTTGACCCATCCTCTCATGTTCATCTATTACTAATCTAATCTCTTTGTCAAACATTGGCTTGTAAACTTCTTACCTTGATCATAAATCCCAAACAGGCACAAAATGACAATCCATATACTATAGACTGGAAGATCCAGAAACTGCTCGCAAGGCTCTTTTTTAAGTTATCATAAATATTTCCTTTTCTTTAGAATTGTTGTATGCTTACAAAGGTGCTTATCTTGAGACTTCCTTTCAATCAATTCGAGCAAATGTAATTGATGCACTATGGTTTAACTTTCCACTTCATTCCAATTTTAAGTGAAGAATGTATTTCAAATTCAATTTTTTTCAGACATTTTGAGTTTCAAATACTTTCATCTAATTCTCTTCTCATCCCCTGAACAACATAAATGAAGAAGCAACAAGTGAAGGATTGTCATTATTCAGGCAACAAACACAATTCATCTCTGAATAAATCACTCCAGCAAAGGTATAATGGGTATTAAGCTTTCTCAAGCAACAAGGATCAATTAAAGGTGTCTTTACATGAGCTGGGAGATATTGCCTTTAAGGTGGCTAAAGCAGTAAAACATGGCCATTCATGAGTAACAAAACTACTATGAAGAAAGAGCTATCAAACCCAACAAAAACAAGCATAGAAATCAAAAGTAAAACCTAATGTTATTTCCTTTACAATCACTTCAACTTCAATGGTTTTTGCAAATTCATCCTATAAGAGAACATGAATAGAATCTCTTCTTAAGATATTTAATATACAATTTACAGAGACTGTTGATTTGCTTTGAATATAATAATGAGATAGTTTGTGCTGTTAATAGAAGGATTTTCACTGTCACAAGAAGCTCACTACCGTCTAGGTTGAAGAGAACACCACCTTAGTGGCAGTTACCAAACTAATCAAGATAGCGGTTACTGTAACTATGAACCAAAATGGCAAAAGCCGACATCATCTATTTCACGATCCCTTGAGAACTTGCATGCATTTTGAATCCATGCTAGAATAAATATGCATAGGCCTCCTCCTTAACATGCTTTACAACTAGCATAGAGGTAGTGTTGACTTGCTTCTCATACAATGAGAAGATAGTTCACTTTGTTAGATTGTTAATGATGAACTTTAAGGTATACACGTTGTAGATGGCTAATGATGCACTTGCAAGGCATACATCAGTTAAATGGGTATAAAAACCTCAGAAGTTCCATAGAGACATATATTTCCGAAAATATTGCAATTCTTGAGTCCCATTGTTTATGGTCCCCGCCTATGCCAGTTTATTGGTTGATATTTTGCAAAATTTCCCAACAAATTGTGATTTTTAATATGAGATTTTTGTGCTTAAATCATGATTTTTTTGGTTAAAAATTCTAAGGTCACAGTTTTTTCTCACTTTTGCAGCAGTTTTTTTCTGAATTTTACTAACCCTAACCTGATTTTTTTCCCAATTTAATCCCAACAATTAGAAAAAAATTGATCTCTTGGTTTGCCAAAATATTCCCAATAAATATTTTTTCTTCCATACTTACAATCGTCTCATGCTTATGGCTCAAATCTGGCTATCATTAAGTATAGATCATAGTTCCATGGAGTTTCCCAATGAGGGGATGTGAGGACGGGTTTTGAGGACAGGGGTACCAAGGGCCTAAGTTTGGGAACAACAAGGGGACGTGGGGAGACAATGACAGAGCAGTAGTGGGGAGGCTGTGCTGAAATACAGATGATACATGAAAAAATAGTTTAAAAAAAAATGTTCAAGAATTACAAATAAAACTTTGGCAAGGTACTAAAACTTAGAGACAGACTAATTATGTTACTCTGTTCGAGTGGGAGATCTAACTTCTATGAATTTTTATTCAGATTTGACCTGAATTTTTAACACTGTTGGAATAATACCTCAAAAGTAATTCAAACACATGGGACGCAGTGCCATGTGCATGCACAAGGATATTGTCCTAATTCACTGTATTCCAAACTTGATGAATTATGGAAGGTATCATGTATATTTGATCTCACTGGGCATGTTCACAAGGGTCATACGCTTTGCAAACCCAAACAGTATCTCACTAAGCATGTTCACAAAGGTTATATGATTTGCAAACGCAAATAGCCCATGTTTGAACATAAATTTTGAGTGAGACGTTCAAATCAAAATAAAATAAAAGAGAGATCGTTCTATCTTGAAATCAAACTCAAATAAAGGCTAAAAGATATGGCAAATGGACTAATCTAAACAGACTTCTCCATATGAAAGTATAACTCTAAGTTCAAGTTTCAAAATTCTATGAGCTTAAGTTACGAAAGAATTAGACTATCAGAACTTACATAGTTACAATACTCACCCAGGCTTGGCAAGTCCAAAGATGAGCAAGCCCTAGCAACCCAGACTCAGCAAAGACTTGTCCCCTATCACCCGACTTTAAGAACCCTACAAACTCATCATTCCTTCTACCATTGACTGGAAATGATGCTTTCCCACGCAAACATTCAAATGCCACTGTAAGCATACCAAACAAATGCATGAAAGCCCAACTGCAAAAAATGAGTGTCGAATTTGAGTCTACATCAAAAATCAGCCAAACGAATCAATGTCAACAGAGTCCTATAACACTGACAAGAAGCTTTGATTGAATGGCAAACAACATGATATGATAGAAAGGCAATGATCAGAGTCTTCTTTGTAATGAAGAAAATTGTTGGCAATGGCACGAAAATGCTAATGATGAGTGTTCAATTTGCACAAAAAGTGTAAGAGATGAGTTGAGTAAGGTGTATTTGGAGTTTTCAAAGGTCAAAGGGGCAATTGTTGCCACTCAACCAGTCAGAAAGAACCTTCCAAATAGAAAATTAAGAATTTGTCTCTATTCAAAAAGCACCGAGTACACCTAGCATGAACTCAACACCTTCTAGTGACTTATCTTGCAAGTGACACAACTCTTCCTCGCTGCAAGATTACCTCTTCTTTCACCAGCTTCACTTTACTTGGTCCTCCAAAAGTCCATTTCTCTTTACTACACTTCATATTAACTTTAAGCTGAAGTTTATCACTAGAGGTAAGAACAAGTAACAGATAGGATGAAATAGTTCACCTTCCAGATGTTAAAATAAGGATGAAATAGTTCACCTTCCAGATGTTAAATAACAAATCATCCTTTATTTAAACTTGGATCCCTAAATTTGTAATCAAGATAAAGCACCGAAGTGCAGAATTGAAGCATTGAAGTGTGTAGTTGAATGACTATTCAATTTTGAGTATAACAAACTTGACACACCGCGAGTAAATTTATTTTAAATGGCGTAACCAAATTAGAGTAAGGTTGACATGTAACCTTTCAGCACCTGCCTCCCTTTCAAACATCCATTATTATATATTATCAATCATTTCATCCATTCATCTCAGCCATCTATAACTCTCATTCGATTCTTCAGACCTTCATCTTGTTCTCTTTTGATCATGCTCTCTACCAATTACCCAAAGGTTGCCATTAAATTAATCTCATGTTTGAGACTTTTTCAGTTGTCCAATGCAGATCTATATACATAACTTGGAAATATCAAGTACTACTTGCCTGCTAATCTAGTCTACGATCAATCTATTGCAAACAGAAGTGGCAAGATGCAGATGAGGAATCAGATGATATGACAGGTGTAGCGAGTACCCTGCACACCTCAAAGAGGGTTGTGCCAGTTAAAATGAAAAAAATGAGAAAATGCAATGAACAAGGTAGTGGAATCCAATGGCAGGCAAAAAAATCACCATTTTTGTGCAGATTTCTTAACTCCTACAATCCCCTATCCTTTGCTTTTCTTAAGAATGCTCTGTTGATTGAGGGTTTGGCAAACAATACAACCTATGTTAAAAATGCTTTAAGTCCCTTTCAATGCTGTGGAGATTTCTACACGTAAAAGATCATTCAGAATATCACAAACCTTTCTCCCATATTGATTGAACAATGGCTGCTTAATCTGTTTTCAGTTTCCAAACTTGACAAGGGAAGGTTGGGGAAAGAGAAGGAAAATGTTCAAAGAAGCCTGTTTCTCCAAATTCACACCCAACAAGCATGTATGTTGAAGAAGGCAAGGCCCATGGAATCTCAATAGCCTTCTCTTTGGAAGATGCAAGATAGGTTTTGACTAATGACATGCCGGAACTGGTAATTGATGATCACTGTTTACCAAGCTAAGGAAGTGGATAATGGTAGCAGATTTTTGGTGTGCAGATCTTTGGGGATGTGACACTTTTTAAAGAAATAAATCAATGGATTGAACCTATTGCAATGTTACTGATCCCACCTTATCTTTGTAAGAGAAAGAATTATTTTTTATCCAATTTCATATAGTTGACGACCATGATTTTGTGTGGAACAATGACCCTTGGTCTTTTGGCAGTGTGGAGCTTTTTTGTGCCCTTGGACCCCTTTTTTGATCCAGTAGTTATTGTTATCACAAAGTCCACTGTGGGTTTTCTCATGCAATCTTCCTTTGGTTATGAGAGATCTTGGTTTGATACAACAGTTGGTAGAAAAAGTGGGCATTTTGCCCAAATTGATAGAGAGCTGAATTTTTTGTAGAGCAGATTTGTGAGTGTTTGTATGATGGTGTACTTATCCAAGCATATCTTCCATTCCATCAACAAGATATATGGATCTAATTTATAAACTTTTAGCGGCTACTACTTAGATTGTGATATTGCTATCAGGATTCAACTGTGTAGATTTTTGAGTCGAACACATTGACCCATGTTTCATGAGTAGGTGATTCAAAAGAACCCATCTCTCATGAGAATGAATTGGACACTTAGCACTCATTAAATCTAGGTGATGCTCACAGAGGTGAAGCACCAGGACTTCCTAGGAGGTCACCCAGCCCGGTACTACTCCAGCTCGAGCGCACGTAACTACGGAGTTTCCTCCATGTCTAAGCGCACTCTACTTGCAACCACATTTGCAAAACCTTCAGCAAGTATTGTGCCTTTTGAACCATTCATTAGAAAGCCCCTTAAGCTCATCAATTGATAAGTAGGAGATATTTTCCACAAGTCAATTTGTGATATTGCCATCAAGATTCAACTGTGTAATTCTTTGAGTCAAACTCATTGACACATGTTTCATGAGTAAGTGGTTCACAAGAACCCATCTCTCATGAGAATGAATGGAACACTTAGCACTCATTGCATCTAGGTGATGCTCACAGAGGTGAAGCACCGGGACTTCCCGGGAGGTCACCCATCCCAATACTACTCCAGCTCAAGCGCACTTAACTGGAGTTTCCTCCATGGTTAAGCCCAGTCTACTTGCAATGGGAAACAAATTTGTTTAAATAGATGTTCTTAGTGCAACCAATTGGAAAACAAATTGGCAGTGTCCTATAAATGCATTAGGTTGTTGCACTATTTGGTTGCAGAATTTGATTAGGAAAGTTGGCAGACCACATAAAGAATTTGTGAGTAAAACCAGGGATGTTGTTTGGCCTAGTGTATTTCCCCTCCTTCAGTTGGCGGCAAAGAAGAAGACAAACAGTATGGTGGGGAGCCTCCAAGGCCTGTGTGTTTGGATGAGTTTGAGGCCTTGTTTCCAGCAGCAAATGAAGATGAAACCTTGAAGGTGACCTAAGGAATTGAGCAACAGCTCACTGGAGTTTTAGAGAAACCAGTGGTTGAGGTATCTCAAAAGAAAGGTAAATTGGCTACTTTCAACTGAAATTCAATTATCAAATGGAATCTAAGAAGACCAAAGCTAACTATGTATCCTCCATTAAATGGAGAGAAAGAAAGATGGAAGCAAAAAGATTGTTAATGGAAGCTCTGAATACAGTTAGTGAGGGTTGTCAGTGGACTATGGACTCTCTGTTGTCCCAAAAGGGTAGGATGACAGTTTCAGCACTCGGGTGACTATTCTCTATCATGAAGTCTGGTTATTGATCACCAAAGGATGCTTTTTGGGGGGGGGGGTTTGCACAGTGGTGATAGGGCACCTTTTTTATCTCAACTTATTAGGTTTTTTTGATATCTTGGGAAGGTTGAACCTCTTCTTTCCTTAGAGTATGTTGTATTTATTGAAATTTATTTTACTTTGGGTGAGGGCTCAACAGACTCCCTCAATTTATCTGGCAAAAAAAGACAACCCGTTTAGAAATCAAAAATTTTATGGTCAGGCATTTAACCAGTGTCATCTGCAATTTACCACAAAAGTCCAGAGAAATGTTTAACCAGAGAAGTTGCCATGTGAATGATTTCATTGTCTTATTGAACAGTACCAAATATGTATATCTCTATAGAGTATAGCCTTGCAAATATTGCATTCTACCACATGTACAATCCAACCATCCAGTAAATGTACCAAATTAAAGAAAATTATGTCCTCTACAATCCATAATAGCATTGCTATTTTGACAAGGGTTGATATAATTTAGCAAATTTTGTTAATGATATTTAGTTTTTTTCATTAGAAACTGTACCTTACAAGACTCTGATATAGAATTCTCAGACTGATATAGTAACCCACATAAACAAAATGATAAAATATACTCAAAGTTAAAGATAGCATAAGCATTGGTAGATTCAAAATGTAAGCAGCATACAAAGAATATCTAGCCAGGGATTTTATGTATCACAGGTTCTGGCATGTATACCTGCTCTGAGCAGCCTTGTGAAGGAGAGAAGAAACCTCACTCCAGTTGTTGACATCTGTAATAGTAAGATCTGAAACAGAACTGTTGCCATTTTGATCGTGTCTAATAACATATTGTTTACCGTCAGAACGGATTCCATCTAAACTGCCATTTCTGTTGGTAACAAGAAGATCTCGTATAGTTTCATTGTATATCTCCAGCATTGATGCCTGGGAAAATGTTTAGTAAATAGATTTCAAATGTAATTCAAGCCTCACATAGATTGCATCTATACATATTCAATAGACAAGAGAGCTTCTCTTGAAATTTAATGCATATAAGAAATAGAAATCAAGCAATCAACCTGCATTCTGAAGGTCCAGCCTTGTGAGGATAGTGCTTGGCTGGTTTTGAAAATCTGCTCTAACGACCTTGGTATTATTCCTTTCTGCTCTGGTGCATCTGGTTTACCAAGCATTGTATATGTTTTACCAGAGCCAGTTTGTCCATAAGCAAAAATGCAAACCTGTGAAACACATATCAAAATGAAAATGCTGTTTCACTAGAAATATTGTATGTTTTATGTATGCAATCGAAATTGCATTCCCCAAAATGATGGAATTTGTTGAAATTCAGCAGAAGAAAACAAAGCACCTATATTATGGTGTCATAAAAAAATCAAAAAAACGTTAAAATGGGATTTGGAGAAGCCAACAGAACCCAGAAATTTACAAAGTAAATGCAATATTTAACATGCTTAATCAGAAAATGGATGTACATTACCAGAAAAACTTGAGATTGCAATTGTTTTGATGTTACCCTTACGCTATTTTATGTTGTTGGTTTTGTCTCTTGTGATTGTCCAGATCTTTTAAGTAAATGATAAACAATGAGAAGAGAGACTGTCCATGATATTAGACAGTGGGTTTCAGCCTTTTGGGGCATTCTCTTCTGAGCTTCAATGCAGGTGAGATTCTCATTTCTTCCTTTGGAATCCTATTATCCATTATCCATTAAGTCATAAATAAAATGACAAGTTTCCTGGAAACAGATTTGTATCTTGTTTACAAATCAAAATGGCAACAAATCTGTAATCACAAGAATGTAAATAATTTTGACATGGAGAAGCAATAAACTCCAGGAACAAAGTTAAATATAGGGATTAACTCTTAGAAACAATATTTTCATTTAAAGAATTTCCCCTTAAAGTGTAAAACAAAATTCACGTTAGCGGTTCAGCCCATCAATGTATGGAAAATCAGAAGGTTGACATGCACAAGAAGGTAGCACCTGAAAATGGTGCAAGGCCTACAGAAGAATAAACCAAAGCACAAATAATCTGATCTTCAATAATCATGCTTCTAAAAAAGCAACCATAAAGAATGACTGCAGAACTTTCATACGAATGAAGAAGAGTACAAGACAGTAAAATATCACTTTCTCAACTTTGGAGATTGGAGCATGAAGAGTCAGAAAGGCAGTGAAATACTACAAAGAAAAAGCTCCAAATTCAAGAAAGCAAACTCTTAAGTATCAAGATTTGGTTCTGTCAATAGACAACAGGATCAATGCTGCAACCAATCATGGAAGGTTAATTGCCTCCATTTTCAGACAACAATGTGGAGGCAGACAAGATCCAATAGGCACCTAACTGATTCAACTTGTGAAGAAATGGCATGAAAAGAAAATGTAAGAAAACTACCACAGGCAATTTGCAGGGACATGAAAATTGCTTGAGAGATTACAGCAATCAAACACAGAAAAAGGAAAACTTTGAAAAGAAAGAGTTCTAAATCAGACTCACCTTCACTTTCATGTTTCATGATTACAATTTCATTTGTGTGTCGTGTTAGGTTACTCCGCCATTACCTAATAACCTCATTCCTACCCTAGGCTCAGATTATCCTAGACTCCTAGTGAATTACTTCAACTACAATCTTCTCTTTGCAATGTATACGTTCCTATTCTTTGTAATATAATAAAAATTTCTACTGATCAAAAACAAAAACAAAAAAGTAGTCATTCTCTGATTTTAATTGTATCTGCACAAAATTAAAATTGATTAGGCATATATTATAGTTGTGAATTATTTTCGCTATAATTGCCTCTTTAGATTTTGAATATTTTATATTCTTTGATACATGATAAAATTTTCCAATGTTCAAAAAGAGAATAATATAGACATTCTCTGATTTTAGTTGTATCTGCACAAAGCAAAAATCAATTATGAAAAGACACAGAAATTAAGATTGCTTTAAGTGTTGCTTGTTTGGAAAGATTGAAGCAATTATATTTTTTGCTAAATACTATATAATTGCTCTAAAACCATGTTGCCAGTTCATCAGGGGCCATGCCCAGAACCAGTTCAGGCACATGAGCGGATTTTGCCAAAATGTGGTCAGACACCTATGGTTTCATCCAAGAAAAACCTGTAGCAAATCTGGCAGATTCCAACCCAGAAAGAACTGTTTTATTTTTATCAGTCAAAGTTGTTATCAATAGTAGGAGAACAACTCATGCAAGCTGTCATTTGTCACTGGGGAAAATAAAATCAAGAAGTATGGGGAGATAAGAGAACAGAAATGGATGCAGAGACCTTTGTGGGACAAAAACCCTCAGAATATACCAAGGCAGTTTCTCTACGAATACCCCCAGAACCTGAGCATGGATGCAGAGACCTGTGTGGGACAAAAACCCTCAGAATACCAGCACAGATGTAGTCACTTTTGTTGAATGGAAACCCTCAAAAACAACTGAAGAAAATCACTACTGAAAGTTAATAAAAACAACTCCAGATGCATTTACTTCTTAATTTGAGTTAATCCTTGTTTAATCCTTCAAGAGTTGATACCCTTCTCTTCTATGACATTAATACATTATTTTAATTAATTTCTTAAATTTAAGTATATATTAATACTAAATTTATTTAAAGCTTATTATTATTTATTAAGTTGTATAAGGCTCATAAATATTTTTGTGCATTAAAAACATTAGGAAAGATGTATATTACTGCTAATATTTCTGTTGGTTGCAAATATTCCTATATTTATTTTTTTTTTAAGTGTTCAGATGAACCAAAAAAACTCTCAAAAAATTAACTGGATCCATGAATTGAGCCTGTGAACCTGAAACCAAATCCAAACCCAAGCTGTGAACTTAGCTCTAAACAAATGGAACGAGCTTGACACTATGAGATAGACAATTATGGAGTATCATGCACAAACTCGACCAAATTGTGTACAAGCGTACAAAGGTGTGTCTATATCTTATACACATGTATGTGCATTCCACTACACAATAAAATAAATAACTCAACTGTCGCAGGAACTTTCAATTAGACTTGTTTAAACTAAGTCAATAATTTTAATTTCAAACCAGATTGGCAAGCAAAAAGACAGTACAGAATGATTTGTATTCAACTTCATAAATAATTTAAAGCATTTGCCTCCCAACAGAAGACTGGCTCTAAGAATAATAATGAACAAAATGAAATGACTACGATGAACCTGCCTACTCACAATTGCTTCAAATTAACTTGATGAAGCAACTAGAGGCAACCCAGGCCAACCAGGGACTCAGGCTAGAAATAATGAAGCTGATAACTGGGCACTACAATGAGACCTGAATCTAGCAATAAAAGGGATTTGCATCAATCAGGATCAAAGTATATTCTCACATGACAATCTAAACACCCTAAATATGAGTACATGTATCTAGCATGTTAATTTCATCAAGGGAATATCTACAGTAGCCATACACTTCAATTCTTAAGCACATAACGCTGCTGATTCTTTCTCTGATCTGCAGTGGAACCAGTGACTGCAACTAAAGGTAGCAAATAATAGAACCAAAAGAAAGAAACATCGGGAAAATCCATAATAGAAAATAAAATAGGGTACCAAATCCCCAACACAACAAAAACATATCCATTAGTCTGGGCTGAATTACTTGTATAATAAGAAATTATGGTTTAAGTCAAACCTCTTTAACTCTACCAATTCTTGTACTGTTTGCATTTCTTCAGTACTTGGCATGTAGGTACTTTTCATAAACTAGGATCTTTTCAACATAGATCTTCTCTATTGCAAATGAATATACTTTTACATCGAATTGACATACTTTGGCCAATTGTTGACATTAACACAATTTCTTTCTTTCTTACTATTCTTTTTATTAAAAGCTTGTGGCAAAAATATCTTGATATGAAAATAAGAATGGTTCTTAATACAAGGAATTCAAATATCTTCCAGATATGTGGATAGCTGATGCAAAGTTCCAGTTCCACCACATGCGAATCTCATGCAGCTACCATTCACTGCCTAGCTTCAAATAATGACCACCAGTTCTATTTTTGGAATGCAGTTATAGTTTGAATTGATTAGGTTCAGTTGTATGCATTTGAATAAGCATGTGCTTCTACGTACGTAATTTACATCAGTTATTTCAGTTAACTTTGCTTGTTATTCCCTCAAATAAAGCATGCAGTGCATGCATAGCTTTTCTAGAATTTTTTGGAGAGTTTAGTTGTTGTAACCAAATCCTACGTATTGCTCAAGTTTGGTAACACTATTCTTGAAAAAAATCTGTCAGTTATAAACAGCCTTGCAATGCATGAGAAAGTCTACGATACACTGTAGACTTCATAAAAGATTTTCCTTTGTATTGTTTTTGATAAAGCTGCAATAAAATTTGGGTCTGCAATAAAAAACAAAGCACCTTGCCTCCATTATTTTTTCCCATGATGATCAACAAGTGATTTCTTAACAAGTTATGATATCACAAGTCAGACTGGAAAGGTTTTAGGCTTTAGCAGCTGTACAAACTCAAGTTGTAATTAATAAAGTTAAGTTTTTGTAGTGAGCTTATTTCAACTTTATTTTTGAGGTGGCGTGTATCAAAGATGTCTCATTTCTTGACAAACACATCAAAGATGCACCCAAGAATTGTTCAGGTGTATTAAAATTGCCTAACTACATTTCAACTAAAGAGTGTTCCGGCAAATTCCATTTTTAGTTGCCTGCTCACATGCATAGCAATAGGCTTTAAGTTTCTTCACCATCTAGTTCCTACTCTACACTATCCCGGATATTCTAAGCATGATACTACAACTTAATGAGACAATCAAACTCTCTATAGGGAATGAAATTTGAAGACCATTTGGGAGACTTCTATAAAACTACATAGAACTAAGACAATAAATTTTATAAGGTAATCTAAGAGTTTCACTCAGCATACAGTAATCAGATAACAGATTTACTGGCAAAATGAAGATATATAGTCAAAAGGAAAGCATCGAGAGGAGCAAGAGAAAGGAAAGAATATGAATTTACTTTGTATCCATCAAGAGCACTTTGAACAAGCTGGGAAATCTCCACAAAAACGTCCCCTTGTTTGGATTCATGGCCAAATATCTTATCAAAAGTAAATGTATGCTTTTGCCCTGAGCACAGAAAAAAATACAAAATATATACAAATTTTATACTGAACACAATATTCACTTAAGAGACAAGACTAACTGAAAAGAAAATGTTTAAAAAATCGGTTTATGTACTGGAGTCACAGTTACCTGTATTCTGTATCAGATCAATGCCCCGTCCAAGTAGTTCTGTAGATGTCGGATATGCAACAGCTAAAGACTCACTGGCACATTCATCATCTGGTAATAGGGGTCTCACTCTGCAGAAAACCCTTATATTGCCTTTGAGTTCCTAACACATGTTAAGTCAAACAGTAGAAGACATGGTTAATGAATTTGTCTTCATTGGTGTTGCTAAAAGCATCAAGGAGATGGCACTGCATTACCAATATTGTGTTATGTAGCTTCCTTCGTAGCAGCTCGCCTTCAAAAATTTGTGTTTCGGCCTCTGAAAGGCGACTTTGAAGCTCTTCTATTTTTTGATGTTGCTCTGCACACTGAGATTTTTGCTGCAAATCTGACGACTCGGCAATCTGCATGCACAAATGAACAGGCATATGACTTCACATGAACATTTCTGTCCAACAAGGCATAAATGTTATAATGGATTAATTTAAATTCATTTCCATAATCATTACTCTAATTCCCCCTTCCAAATTTGCATACCTCTGCCCTCTTGTTTGCAATTTCAAGCCGAAGTTGCAAGCTGCTTATTAGTTGACTTTGAGAAGAAAAAGTCTCCTGGCACATTGATCATCAATCTATCAGACTTCGATCATACACATCGTCATAAAAGGATAGAAATTTGACCATGGGGCTTTCTAGAATTTCCATGTACATAAACTGTAAATGCCAATATAAATTACAATTTTCCTTGTCTCATACTTCCAAGTATGCCGCTTTGTTTGTGAGCTGCTCCAGTTCTGCAGTGGATTTCCCAGTACATTCTTTATACTTTTTTACCTCGACTGACAGAATCTCAGATTGAGTGGCATAATGGTCCCTGTCATCTGTCGTGCGTTGAAGCTGCCCACGGAGTCGTTCAACCTCTTCTTGGAACTCCTTTCTCTCCTTTTGGGCCTCCTGCAGTGCAACCTGAGATACAACAAGCAACCATTGCTAAGATATTTAAAGCAACTACATAGGTCCACACACAGCATTAGCATGAGAAACACCTATGTGCTGATAAATACTGGCACATGCCTTGAACCAAGGTCTATTTGCTTAGTGCCACAAAGTTTTGATCAAAGCAGAAACCAACATGTCTACAAAACACCAGATCTTACTTGAAAACTTGTGCTTGTCGCGTAACATGACCACTTCATAGGTCATAACATAATTGAAGACATGCTTCTTGATAATAAACTAAATATAAAGAAGTTTGTTTTCGCAAATGGCACAAACTAATGTCAAAGCAAGAGTGATACTATCCTTCAAGCAAAAGACTAATTAGTTCAGTAGATTAAGGATGTCAGTCCAAATAAAACTACAGAAAAGGAATGGGGAATACACCTTTTCAGAAAAAATGGATCGAACATAAGATTATGATAGATGTAATCTATGCAAAGAAATTGAAATTAAGTTAATGCTACAAATGGACGCCATGGTTTAAAATCTTAAAAGTTTGTAGTAAGATAAGTTCCTTAGGGGAGATAATTTGTTTATGGAAGGCACTCACTTTAGTTACACTATACTGGTCCTGAAGTGCAGCAGTGTGACCTCTCAAGCTACTATGAGTTTCCATCATTGTTGATTTCTCTTTCTGCAATTGGGAAACGGTCTCTGCAGCACTAGCAGCGTCACTTTGAAGCTTGCTGTTATATTGCTGCAAACTAGTATTGTACTCTTGTGAACGTTTATTAATATCCTGAAGCGATGTCACCTGCTCCACCACCATCATGCATACCAATTACTACAATCAAGATATAGAGAAGTGAACTAAGGCAGAGCGCAAAGGATGAAATAAGATAGTTCCAGGAGGCAAACTACTCTACCCATACCTGTTGACTTAAACAAAATGCCTCTTGTTGAGCTTTATCACGTTCTGCAGATGCGCATGCAAGTGCTTTTTCTGCAACTTTCCGAGCTTCTAGATCTTTCTGCCAAGCTTGAACACTGGCCTGCATTGGCAAAATAAAAAAAGCAAAGCTGATTAGAAGCTCTGTCTTAGTCTCATTTCACCATTGCTTAAATGTAAACAAAATAAGTCCTTTAAAAAAACGATTCTTGAAAGAAATATTTTGCCACATATCCAATCCACACAACACAACCACAAACTAAGTAGTGCTTATAACAAAAAGAGTATAGATGAATGATCATAACCTCTCTCTCACACTCTGATTTTGAAAGTTTTTCTTGGAGTGAAAAGCATGTTTCCGTAAACTTGGCTATGGTTGTTTGCATCTCTTCTTCCCTTTTCTTCATTCCATCCTCTGATTATGCATAAAATAATGAAATTACCACATCCAACCAAATAAAGAATATATCAAGAAAAGCTGGATCTGCACAAGGAAGCTAAAAGGACAAGGAAATTGGCAGGGTCTCTGAATCTCCAAAAGACAAAAAGGAAAAAAAGAAACCTGTTTCTTTGCGCTCTGTTTTCTCAGTTATCAGATCCTTTACCAGCTGCTCCTTCTCTGCAACGTAACTTTCTTCCACCTCCTGAAACCAGCGAATGCAAGCACGGAGTTTCTTGATGTACTCGGCCATTTGTTCGCATTTTCCCTGCATAAAGCGCAGACCATCACAAACCCTTCCCTACACATTTTATGATTCCTTAATAAAGCAGAAGTCCAAAATGTCTGAAAATAAGGTCAGTGTTTGGTCATATGTGCCATATCAAAAGTAAAAACTATTTAGAAAAAAAGCTGAAAATAAGCCCAGTAAGAAATTTTAATTTAAAAAAAGCTGAAAATAAGTTCAGCAATCATTCACATTTGCCATGTATAAGCGACCAACCGGCACAATCCAATCCCTACACAATTTTTGAGGCCTCAATCAAAACAAATAGGTGAAAATAAGCTTCAAAAAAGTAATTATTCACATATTTAAACTGATGAATGTCACAACCCAACCCCTACAATTTTTTGGAGCCCTAATCAAATATTAAATAGCTGAAAACTGCCGAAAGTAACCTTGATAATTTTGGGACATTCATCTCAAATCAATTACATTAAAATCCAATAAAAATCAACTTCAATAATTATTCACACTTGTGATGATTGGACCTCAAATCATAATGATCTGATATATGCATCCTTGGAAGCCTTATTCAAACAGCTAAAAGTAGCCGAAGCCTCAATTTTAAGTCCATTGATGTTCACATTTACCTTCTTTTAAATTTAAACCACATACCACCATTAATTAATCCATATCATACACTTTCTTGTGTCTTGAACAAAAGAAGCAAATACGGGAAAACAATCTCAACAGCAGTTCACAATTGGCATATTTAAACTACAACCATTGCAATTCAATGCTGATATAACCAGTAAGTCTTCAATCAAACAATTAATTGCTAAAACCAGCTGAAAATAATATTTATATTTTTTTGTTTTTGCTGCTTAAAACCATATAAAATTGCAATACAATGCCTACACAATATTTCAGACATTAACTAAACAATAGATAGCTTAAACAGCTAAAATTGAGCTCAAAAAGTGCTCGCATTGCCCTGATTAGATGACAAACCATCATTATCAACTCCCTACAAATTGTTTGAGGCATTGAGCGAAAAGAAAACAGCAGAACATAAGTTTGATAGTAGTTCAGTCTGCCTGGTTTAGACCACGTATCATCACAATATAAAAACTCTACACATTCTTTGATATCTTAACAAAACAATAGCTGAAAGAAAAGCCCTAAAAGTGTTTACTTTTTACTTCTCCCTAAACTACTAACTGTTACAATATGATAATGGAGGTTCTTTAAAGACTTGGTCAGAAGCTCAAAACAAACTCAACATTTTTTCACATTTTCCATGCAAATCATCACAGTCCAACCCACACATATTATTCCAGACGTAAATGCAACCAAAAAAAAACCTGAAGATAGGGGAGGATAAGTTCAATAATAATGCACATACAACCTATTTAAACAGCATACCATCACAATTCTAATCCTATGCGTTCCTAAACATCTAAAGCAAACCATAGGGTGTGATCCCATTGAGGGTCTTCAGGAACAATTTTCATGGAGCAGGGAGGCAAATGAGGTTAAAAAAATGTTAGAGAACTAATTAGAATCTTTTCCAGATAAATAGGAGCCTCTAGTTTTTACTTTGCAATTTTAAGGGGGTGCATTTGGGGTGGAGCTAGAAATTTCCTCCGCCAGCTTAGAAATTTTTATGTCACTTGTCAATCATATGAAGCATTTAATTTTTTGTTAACTAATTTTTTTGTCATTGTATGATTATAAACTCTGTTGAACTGAATATGCAAAATGATAAAGTTTATGAGACCCCCAACTTCCATAAATTTTGTAGCTTAAACTTTTAAGCTTAAGCTGTACTACAAAATTCATGGAATTGCTCACTTTAAAATACGCCTAAAAAATCTCAGGAGCACCCACTGGCATTTTTATAGGAAGCCCCCTCCATGGGATTGCAGCCTAAGTGTTCACAATTTTCCCTGCTTAAATCACAAAGCCCTACACGTTTTTAAAGATCTAAACCAGACAGGAGCTGAAATTAAGCTCGATGATATTTCACGATTTGCTCTGTCTAAACTACAACCAGACACAATCTAATTCAATAAGCAGTCTTGAAGGACTTAATCAAACAAGAAACGAAAAAAACAAGCTTCACAATTGTTCACATTTTCCCTGTTTAAATCACGGTTTATTCTCTAAACTTAATCGAACAAGAAACGTCCAAAAACAAGCTTCACAATTGTTCATATTTTCCCTGTCACAGTCTATTCTCTAAACTTAATCACACAAGAAATGGCCAAAAACAAAGTTCGCGATTGTTCACATATTCGTTGTTTAAACCACAGTCCCTACTCTTTAAAATTAATCAAGCAAGAGACGTCCAAAAACAACCTTCACAATTGTTCATATTTTGCCTGTTTAAACCAAAGTCTACTCTCAAAACATTCTGCAATGCCTTGCTGAAAAAATAAAATTCAAATTCAGTTTCATTGGACCTTATCAGAAATTTAAACGAATTTATTTTTAGTTTTTAGTTGCTTATGTACACACCTTGTGATCGAACTTAGTTTTCCCTTTCATTTTCATACTCAGAAGAGCATCGATATTTTCTTTACAAAACTCCACAGGAGCTGAAAACTCTAAATGTCCACTGGAAGAGTTAACAGAAATATCTTCATTCATCAGGCTGCTCATACTGCTGCTCAACGCCTGCCGAATCCTCGCCTGCCTCGCATCTGACATCATCATGGCGCACGAATTCCAGTCACGCCCTACCTTTCCCCCCTTGTCGCGAGGGATCTCCTCATTACTTTCTTTCTATGCACACAATAAATACGCGACGATTCATTTCACACTTTCCTAAACACAAACCTTAAAACAGATCCGAAGCAATAATAACAGCAGCAACGAGATTAGCCGATAAAAATGTATCCGAACCGGTCCCTACAGCAATGATGCAGTCTGCAGTCGCCGAGCACCGAAAACAACAGGTAGGCGAGGAAAAGCAACTTCACGGCTTTCTAACGCAAAGATTTAAGATATGGACTTCAACAACCATACATTGCAAAAACTCTTCTTTGCTGCCGTTATTTTGCTGAGCTCTGCGCTGCTTTTCATGCTCAATCTTCGCCTCCTCAGCTAATTCATCTTCCCGTTCAAGATCTCTGCGGATTTGTCATTTTTTCACTGCAATCTTTTTCAAATTTCTACGGCCCGCGGGCCCCTGCCTTGCAGACTAAGATTTCACCAGCCGTTTATTCTCTCAATATTGACCAGCTGAGACTCGAACTGATGACCTGCCACTCCTGGATGGTAACTGTTCTTCTTCTTCTCTTCTCCTATTCCTTCCTCGTCTGATCATGCTTTCAAATCTAACCCCGGGTCCGGCTTCTTGTCCAACCATGGTTTTCGTACAGGGTTACAAGATGTACCTTGGTTTTTGGAAATAAAAATAAATATATATATATATATATATATAATATTGTAAGGTGTTTGTATTATTGTCAAGTCAGCTTTGTGGTCACGTCTGATTGGTTGCGAAGGTGTTTTATAAATCAACTTTCAATGTATGGGTTGACTGGGACCTTACAACCTATTTTCCTCACATTTTTCCATTTTGTTCCCACATCCTAGGTACCTAGTCATAAAACAAAATTAAGCAATGTTTTTTTAAATCCTAGACTATAATGAAGCTATGGGGACCGTTCAATGGGGTATAGATTTTTGGGCGGGAGTAATCATGAGGGCTATCGTAATCAAATATAATCATCAACAACATTAAGATCATCTAATAATTATAATTATTTAGATTATCCTCTATTCTTAGCATACGCTCTCTATCGTCATTGTCCCCACATATTGGACCTTGCCATCACTAAAATTCTTTTCTTTGAAAAAGAGTAATTTTAAAATAGATTGTAAAGTATGATTAAAAAAATGTTGATATCATAAATAATTTAATATTATCTAAAATCATTTTTAAATATAATAAAAGAAAAATTTCTTATCTAATTCTCTATTGAATAGAAATGGGTAGGGAAGAGGGACTTCCACTAACTTGTCAACATCAATATGTAATCAACACATGGAATATCATAAAACATGCTTTCTTTTCAAGATGTAAAATGGACACTAGTCTATCTACAATTAAGGTGCAACTCTTCAAAATAGCACTTCTACAATGATCTACTAAAACTTAATCTTAAAAAACCTAGAATATCATATTTCTATGTAAAGTATAACTTGTATACAACTTAAATGGAAACAAATACCTATTAGTAATCATAAATCTTTGGTATCTCCAACTTTTATATCCAACACAAATAGATTAATAATTGGACCAAAAAAAAAAAAAAACTATTTTTGTTATGAAAAAATACATTAGTGTATAAAATATAACTTATATCCAACACAAATGGACCAATAGATGCATGCTAAAACCTTTGACAATCCATAAAGCCTGAAAAAAAATTACAAAGTGTTTATTAGTTTGGGATTTTATGGACAGGGTTCTTCACTACATGCTACATCAATAAAAAAATTGTATGATTCTTGTAAAAAATATTTTAATTTGTTTAAATGAATATAAAATATATCGTTCATAATTATTAAACACATTTTTAATATTAATATTTTTTATTATTGTCTACACTTAAAAGTTGTTATATATGATATAGATTCTTATTGAAAATATTATTATTCATTCAAGTGAATTATAAAAATATTTTGCATGTACTTATTAAAGCTTTATTTTCAAACATAATATTTTAATTAGCAAAAGTCATGGAAACTTCTAAGGTAGTTTTATATAAAATAATTACACTATATTAATTATTGAGGTTAATTAGATAAATACATTTAAGTGTTTCATAAATTAATTGTGATAAAAGGGTTAGGACTAATAAAATGGTTTTGATTAATAAGCAATAAAATAAGGGTATTGTCCCTTGCAAACTAGGTCCAAAGATGATTCTATTACCAAAGGCAATTGGAAAAAACACTAACAACCAACAAAGAACCCACTTACAACCAATTGACAGTGATTCAAAAATACAAAACCTTAAAGTACACACCACTGCTAGTTGTGGTTGATATAAATGGTGCCAATGCGGGCCCTCCACACGACTCTTTTCCAATCTTGTCTCATAAAATCAAACATTTCCATGTCACTCATACCTCTGAATCTTTGTTGCATGAGGGTACTTGAGTAGTGGCGGAGCTATGCATAACCCTCTAGTTGTAGTGTGTGGTGCTCGACATGCCCCTCATCATACTCTATATCTAGGACTTGAGTTGTTGCACATCTTCCTCCAAATCTATGAAGTTCATTATTAATTTGGTGTACCCTTAACACATAAAACCCAGGTACTTTGGTCATCGTCCACCTCCACATCATTGACACTCAACTCCAATAAGCTATCTGAAATATGGGTAGTAGAATCAATTTCCAAATTACACAACAAAGTGTTGTTGGAGTGCAATCAAATCCTAGGTAGACTACTTCACTAGAGACAAGTCCCAACTCACAACTTTAGTCATTATCTTGCAAAAAGTGGGAAAATCATTATGCCCCCTTTTTCATTATCTAACTGGCACTTATTTTCCTCTCCTTTATCTCTTGGGCCCCTCGTGTCCCTTCTAGAGTAAACCCTAGCAAAATGTGACATCCCCGCCTTCTTGAATCATAGCATCCACATATCACCAATATTCATCCCCTTACTCTTGCCCCTATCGTTGTCTTCATTGTCACACAAGCAACACATGGTAGGGTTTTGAATTTCTAATATAAAAAGAGATCACACCTCTTTCAAATGGTAGTAGTGATTTAAAATGATTCATCCATCACTACCATTATCCATATTGTACCATGCAGGGAAGCTCTTGCACAAGTAAGGAACCTTGGAAATGGTAGCATTAGTTTTCCACATTGCATTGACCCAAGAAGTAGCGAGGGTAAAATAAAGTTTTCACATATTGTTCTTATTCCCATTTTGAAGCACAACCCCATGTGTTAGGGTGATACACAAACCAGTATACCAAAATGAAATTATCAAGTTTCCCATCAAATCTAGTGCTTCAAATTACACTCCTCCCATAAGAGAGACTTAACATTTAGGTGGATATTATCAACTTCACGCCAACATCTCAACCTCTTTCAACTCTAGACCAAGAGTTTCCATCACGTCTACGACCCTATGGAACTTCTCTATAGGAGCATCTAATTTCAAAAATATCAAAACCAAGAAGAAGTCTTTGAATATATATATATATATATATATATATATATATATATATATATATATATATATATATATATATATATATATATATATATAGAGAGAGAGAGAGAGAGAGAGAGAGAGAGAGAGAGAGAGAGAGAGAGAGAGAATTTTTGCATGTGTTTGTGGGTTGTGTTGAAAATGTTGTAGATGTATATTACCTCCTAATCCAAGACAAGGAGATCCCAATTGATTAACCAAAAGGAGACGATCAATGCAAAAATGAATCAACTAGTTATGGATAAAGAGGGAAAGGGGGTCTAATTTCTTAATTATAAAGTAAAACAATAAATCTAAAAGATTAGGATAAAATGAAACACTTATCTTGAAATGTAGCATATCTGGAAATACCTATTTTCTGGTGTCTATACTGAGTTTCTGAAAATTTTAGAACCAGATCTGGAACAGAAACACAAAGATGGAGAAAACCCATAAATCTTTTTCTTTTCTAAACCAGGTCGACCTTGACCCAAATACGGGGGTGCAATTGTGCCCCTTTATGTCGACCTTGACCTGCACTGTTCCAATGGAAAATCTATTCGCAGATCCTGAAAGGTTACTGAAAAGGGTATCTGAATCTGCTCTTTAATTCATTGTTCCGCACCTGCACCTGCAAGAAAAATGGTTTTATTTGTTTGGATGAGGAGTTTGCCTTGGTCAAACCCCAATTTTGGAATTAACCTTGAAATAAAATTGAAATTGCAATAATAAACAAAGTAAATAGAACAATTCACCTCGCTTATGTTGAAACCCTTGTGGAGGATCTAAATCCTTGAATCCACAAGTATGGATGCTCCCAATGGATGTAGAATTGTAGGATGTAGGATGTCTCAAATCAATTGCCTTTAGATCTTCAACACCAATCTTGAATAGATCTTGGAATAAGAAGAAGCTCGAATGGATATGGATGGAGAAATCTTCAACAAGAGGGCTCCATAGAGCTTGAATCCTTTAATGGCTACCAATGGATCTCCTTGATTAATTGAATCTTTAATGCTTGAATACTTGAATGCTTGAATGCTCACTTTGATAAATTATGCATAGATGATCCTCATGTTTCTTTCCTTCTCCTCTTTGTCTCTTTAAAATGAGAGGAGAAGGCTTCCTTATATACTAGTCTAGGACACCAACTTCTAAAGAGGCTGACATATGAGAAATAAATTCTCATTAGGTTCATACCCTTAGAAGTGGGCCTATATTAAATTTCTTTTAAGAGTCACCATTTCGAAGCCTGAAACAGTTGATCCGGAAGTGGGAAAGAATTCTTTCCAAACCCCGACACCCATAAATATTTGAAATTTGAAATTTAAACCCTGGGTTAGGGTCAAGGTCAACCTTGACCCTGAGGTAAAGAACCTCAAAATCTTAGAGCAAAATACCAGAAACAGGTAAAAAAGAAGTGGAAAACAGGGTAGGACAGGGGAAAAACTAGATCCAATTCAAAGACCCATTCAAGGCATTTGACATGACCCCAAACCACTTACTCGGAGGGCTAGACCATTCCTAGATGGAAGTGCTTCCATTTTCTGACAATACATTTAGCCCCCACTTTAGCAAGAGTATGGACTCAATGCAAACTCTTGGTAAAGGAGATCACAAAGAAAAATAAAATATTATTGAAATCAAAGGGATAAATCAGTCCTCAAGCCCCTAGGGACTCAAGTCTTTATCAACCCCAAGATTAAAATAAGAGAGAAATCACTAGAAAAAAGAGAGAAGAGGGTGTGATTACCTCGCCCAGTAAGATGCCCACCTTACCGTGAATCACCAAGGAGGGAGAGCCCAACAGGTGGCCAAACTTGATAGTTCACCCATAAACTATGCTTTGTAGTTGTAATGCGTCTTTTGATGACTTTTGGAACACCCATAGATCCACATTCTTGTATCACTATGGAATATAAAATGTGTGTCTCTTCAGGATTTAGCAACTTATGTGTGTTACGTTCCGAGGGTTTAGCATATTTGAAATTGAAAATGTGTGTCTTCTTTGGGCTTTAGCAACTTATGTGTGTTACCTTCTGAGGATTTAGCAAAAATAAAAATGAAAATGTGTGTCTCTTCAAGATTTAGCAACTTATGTGCGTTATCTTCCGAGGATTTAGCATGTTGTAAAATGTAAACTATAGTATAAGGAAGACCCTATATATGGCCCCCCTCCTTATCATGGCTACCTAATAGATAGGATAAGGAAGATAAGGATGATACCTACTTCACAAAGTAAGGAGATATCCTATTAATAACAATGTACACTATATTCTTAGCAAAGAGTATTGACCCTTAGATTGAAGAGCATAGATAATCATGAAAAATGATACGTCACTTATGGAAAAAGGATCCTCAAAGAGAAAGAAATCTTATCAACACGACCCCCACTGTAGAGGAGTGCTTTGGATAAAATATCATCTTTCAAATAAAATAAAAGAGGGATCAAAGATTCAATCACAAAGCCCCTTGTGATCAAGAGGAAGAGGAATCTTGGAATGAAGGAAGTAAACTCTAACCCCAAAGAAAGGGAAAGAGTTTATAAAGAACATAATTTTCAAAATAAAGAAGAGGTGGTGACCTAGGACAACAACCTCCCACATAAAAGGATATCCATAGCCAAAACATCAGTCAGTATAAAGAAATAATGTTGCCAAATAAACAAACGCCACTAAGCTAAGGAAAGTAGATCCCTAGACAGAGAGAAAGAAGGAAAACCTTGCCCCCCAAGAATGAAAGCAAGGGATATACCAAGATATGCCATAACAAAGAAATATCTTTGCAAAACAAATGTCTTTAGAAAAGATATCATGAATACTAGAAGAGAGCTATGGATGATTATGATCAAAGGAAAGATATCATAATACAAAACCATAGGGATAAAATATAGAAATAATAACCAATTAAGCTCAAAACAAAATACATGCTAAGAGCATAATGGATCCTAGAAAAAAGGAAGAAATACCTCTTGCCCCCCAGTCAAGAGACAAGAGGAGAAAAGATCTATATTATAGAAGAATGAGGAGTATTCCCCGTATGGAAATTATGAAGAAATTGTAAAACCGCACGAGAGTGAGATATAATTCCTAAAGCAACCCTTTCTCTAACATACATCTTGAAATGCACACAATCAACAAGTAAATATGTATTACTATAGTGAAAATGACATATGTACTTGGAGAGAGCATCTTTCGGCATAGGTTTAAAGATTTCTTTCTTAGAATTCATTAACTGAACACACACCTTCTTAGCCACATCTTGAGGGGTATTAGGGTAATCTAAGGAAGGTGTTGGAAGAAGAACATGAAGAGGAGGGCGACGATCAGAATCAACCACCTTAAATTGAGATAGCTAAAAGCCAAGACCACACATATCTTATTTAGGGGACAAATGAATTGGATATTTAATACCTTGTTCATTAACACCAAGCCCTAAACCCTTATAATCTTGTTTAGCCATCATATTGTATCCTGTAGTGTACATATCTTGTAAAGCTTCTACAAGAGGTGATTATTTACAGTGATCATGAGAAAATGTTGTGTAAGGTGGAATGATAGGTTTAGAAGAAGTTTATTTTCTCTTCCCTTTAATATCATCATAGATTGGATAAGAAGGGGAAGGTAAATCAAAGAATTCTTGCACATCTACATCATGAACCATAGTTTGAACCCCATCATAAGTGTGGGAAGAAAAGGGAATAGGAATATTAGGAAGGATATGATTAGGGTTAGGAAGATTAGGAACTAGATTAGGAAGGATAGGATTAGGATTATGAAGATTAGGAAATGGGGTATCATCTACCAAATTCTTCACATAATCCAAAAGAGCAATAAGTCTGCCACACAAATTCTTAATGGAAGTTTTGAAAGTAGGAAGGCTAGTATTAGTCAATCTCATAATAGCATAAGCAAGTGAAACATGAAGAGTGACAAACATAATGAAATGGATGATACTCTCATAAACATCATAAGTACTATAAAGAGATGCTAAGAGGAGAATAATGAGGAAAATAACCACACACCAAATCTTCATAGTGAATGAAATGCAATAAATGTTTTTGTATTTTGATGAGTATGTAGATTTTTTTTATTTTTGTATTTTAAAATGCAAGAGCATAAAAGAAAACTAATCTAAGCTAGTCTTAAGGAAAAGAGGCAAAGCATCCAACACCAAAAAGAAAGAGTTGTCTATCACAGGTTCATATATATATATATATATATATATATATATATATATATATATATATATATATATATATATATATATATATATATATATATATATATATATATATATATATATATATATATAGATAGATAGATAGATAGATAGATAGATAGATAGATAGATAGATAGATAGATAGATAGATAGATAGATAGATAGATAGAGAGAGAGAGAGAGAGAGAGAGAGAGAGAGAGAGATTTAGATTTTTTAATGTGTTTGTGGGTTGTGTTGAAAATGTTGTAGATATATATTACCTCCTAATCCAAGACAAGGAGATCCCAATTGATTAACTGAAAGGAGACGATCAATGCAAAAAGGAATCAATTGGTTATGGATAAAGAGGGAAAGGGGGTCTAATTTCTTAATTATAAAGTAAACTAATAAATCAAAAAGATTAGGATAAAATGAAACACTTATCTTGAAATGTAGCAGATCTAGAAATACATGTTTTCTGGTGTCTGTACTAAGTTTCTGAAAATTTTAGAATCGAATCTGGAACAGAAACATAGAGACAGAGAAAACCCATAAATCTTTTTATTTTCTGAACTAGGTCGACCTTGACCCAAATATAGGGGTGGAATTGTGCCCCTTTATGTCGACCTTGACCTGCATTGTTCCGATAGAAAATCTGTTCACGAATCTTAAAAGTTTGTCGAAAAGGGTATCTGAATCTGCTCTATAATTCACTATTCTGCACCTGCACCTACAAGAAAAATGGTTTTGTTTGTTTGGATGAGGAGTTTGCCTTAGTCAAACCCCAGTTTTGGAATTAACCTTGAAATAGAATTGAAATTGCAGTAATAAACAAAGTAAATAGAATAATTCACCTTGCTTATGTTAAAACCCTTATGTAGGATTTGAATCCTTGAATCCACAAGTATGGAGGCTCCAAATGGATGTAGAATTATAGGATTTAGGATGTCTCAAATCAATTGCCTTTAGATCTTCAACACCAATCTTGAATGGATCTTGGAATAGGAAGAAGCTTGAATGGATATGGATGGAGAAATCTTCAACAAGAGGGCCCCATAGAGCTTGAATCCTTCAATGGCTACCAATGGATCTCCTTGATGAATTGAATCTTTAATGCTTGAATACTTGAATGCTTGAATGCTCACTTTAATAAATTATGCATAAATGATCCTCCCTTTTCTTTCCTTCTCCCCTTTTTCTATTTAAAATGAGAGGAGAAGGCTTCCTTATATACTAGTCTAGGACACCAACTTCTAGAGAGCCTGACATATGAGAAATAAATTACCATTAGGCTCATACCCTTAGAAGTGTACCTATATTAAATGTCTTTTAAGAGTCACCATTATAAAGCCTGAAACAGCCGACCCAGAAGTGGGAAAGAATTCTTTCCAAACCCCGACACCTGGAAATCTTTGGAATTTGAAATTTAGACCCTGGGTCAGGGTCAAGGTCGACCTTGACCTTGAGGTCAAGAACCTCAAAATCTCAAAGCAAGATACCAGAAATAGGTAGGAAAGAAGTGGAAAATAGGGCAGAACAGGAGAAAAACCAAATCCAAGTCAAAGACCCATTCAAGGCATTTGACATGACCCCAAACCACTTACTCAGAGGGCTAAACTAGTCCTAAATGGAAGTTCTTCCATTTTCCAACAATACAATATCCTCCACTATTCCAGCTATGGATCAACTATAATCAGACTAGCCTTTAATAGCATTAATTATTACTAGAGAGTCTCCTTCAATGACCAAGTCTTTAACCCTAATGGTAAGGGAAAGTTTGATCCCTCGTAACATTGTCATGCATTCATCATTGTTGTTAGTGTAGCCATCCATGTTACCTGAATAAGCTGGCCCAAAACCATCATGCCTAGCTCTATTATGATGACACCACCCATAACTATTATATCCCCTCTAGCCACCCCATCAAAGTTTAGGTTTAGCCACCTTGGATTTTTTGTTTCTAGATGGTGCTTATCCTCCACATTGCTTTTGAATTATCAGATTTGGCATACATGTCAGGTATCTCCCAATTCCTAGCAACCCTTTCTTCAGATAGGGATAAAGAAAATGAGGGCATTTATGAATCGTGACTACAATATTCTCCTTAAGAAACTTGTAAAATGAAAGGAAGACCCATCCATAATGCTCTCCTTTTCACAAAATAATTATTATTCCTCTCTTTCTACAAGCTCCAAGAAAGATGTGGTGGGATTTGCCTCCAGATTTGAGAAATAAAGTGGTTATGTGTAGATCCTTTCTATTCCAGTAGTAGTTGTTGAGAATTGTTATTTGAAACCAATGGTATCTCCATATTAATAACAACTCTCTATTGGATTTCTCTCACAAACTCACAGTGAATCAGGAGATGGGGAGTAGACTCCTCTTCTTTCTTATAAAGAACACACTTATTTGGGAATTGGATTCTCTTTTAATCAGATTATCCTATGTTAGGAACTTATTATGCATTATAGTCCACCAAAAGAAATTTATCTTTGGGATCAATCGAGGGTTCCAAACCTCCTTGAGCCATTCTTGCATACTTTGATTATTTATAGTCAACATGTAAGAAAATTTGACTGAGAAGCCACCTATAGAATTCTTCCTCTAAATAAATTTATTGTCATATGGAAAAAGATGAATTCTTATCATCTAAACAATCTTTAGCAGATTTGACTAATAAAATGTTGAAATGTGTATGAAAAATGAATAAATTGAATGTAATACTTAGCTTGATAATTGATGATGGGAAAATTATGTGCCAACTATTAGGTGCCAATTTGTCAATGTCCTATATTTTT
Source organism: Chamaecyparis obtusa (assembly GCA_027943335.1). NCBI lineage: Eukaryota > Viridiplantae > Streptophyta > Pinopsida > Cupressales > Cupressaceae > Chamaecyparis > Chamaecyparis obtusa. The sequence goes on from BSBK01007615.1 coordinate 257,597, forward strand.
TAAAAATCTACAAAATTATTGTTTATCCTTGAGGTTCTTGATGAGGCATATTAATGCCATACTTTAGAATGCCTTAGGATAATATTTTCTATACCTTTTTGCTGCATTTTGATACATTTACCATGAGACTCTTATGTTTTTCTGCTACTATATGGCATGCTGCCAGCAGACATTTAACATGGTTTAAACATACTTAATATACTATGCTTGGATAAAATGCTATATTTCTTGTTCTGAAAGATATTGTTGTGTTTCAAATAAGTGGAGTAGATGTTTGAATGTGATTGATTATGCATGTTCTGGTAACTATTGTCACAAATATCTTATTCTAACCTTTAAAGGCATAGTGCATTGGAATAGCAAACATTGTTTTGACCAGGTCTGGTGCATTCATCCATGGAGTGTTCCACCCGATCTCCTTGCAGCTTTCAGTGAAAGAACATTCAATGCAGCTCCAGTTGAAGGAATAAGATGGCAATTTCAACGATGAGTTAGGCGACATGTTAATTTCTCTAAGAGGATCTAGGTGTGAGTGGGAGTTGGATTTGTTGTCACGATAATTCTCTCCTTTGATTTGGGTTCAATCTATTTAGTCTTTAAAGCTTTCCCTCTTTCTAGTCATTAATGTTGTAATAAAGATCTGTCTGTTTCTACGATGTGGTTAGAAAGTAGTTAGAAGTTTTTCCCTTTAAATAAATCCTTGCTCCTACATGAGCACAACAAAGAAGGGCATTGTCAAGTTTATAGAAACAGTTTTCAGATAGTTTCACTGTGTTATGAGAATTTTGTACTTTGATATTCAATCAATAAAATGAAGTGTTGATATTCAGTTGAGTATAATTGTGATTTAGGATACTCATCCAAGGGGGCCCACTTGGTGAGAAATCCATAGTAAGATAGATTCATATTAGCTAGAATCATTTCCTGCATTTCTGTTGATTAAGTGCCAAGTGTTGAACTGCTCCTGCAACCAAAGCTATAGATCGAATAACGCCTCCTATAGCCAAAGTTGTAGAACAATAGAAGTACCATGGTATAGTTTGTAAGAGTCTTCATGTCTTATTAACAGCTATACTTTTGTAGTTTCTATTCCAGCACTTACTTTTCTGTAAACTTCATCTTAAGCATTACTTTAGCATTCATTTCTTGCAATCATAGTATAGTTGTCCTTCAGCATTTCCTTCCTGCAACAATGATAATGTGTGGCTGAATGATACTTGGTGCATATACTTTGCTGGCACATTTCAAGTGATACGTCCCAGGTCTAACTTACTAAATGAATTTTTATAAAGAGGATAAGCTGCTCGGTTGGATGTCCAATCCCCAAGTTCAGAATTATACCTAGTTTCTGAGCCTTTATAGGAAGTGATCATTTTTGGCACCGCTACCAAGGATGGTGCCGAACCAAGTCTTCAATAAGCTACTCTTAGACTTTGTTTCATTTCTAGTTTTTGTTATAATACATTACTTTTAGAAGAACTTTGTAAATCACATCACTCCCTACTACATGTATGCATAACTGAAGAAGAGACGCTAGAGGATGGTACTTGCCAAACCAATTCAATCATCCATTTGAGGAAGAGAGATCATTTGTTGATGCCACCATTGACCTCCCTGAAACAACATCATCCTCCTCATCCTCTGAAGAAGAACAAGTTAATTCTTTTGAAGAGCAACCTAAAATTAATGCATTTGCAGACGTCTTCTCTCATTTGAGAACTCATTTTCTTGAAAATCCAATTAGACAAGAAAGCTCATTATAGCTAGTTGTATACCAACCTCCTCCTCATTCACCACCTCCCCAACCTCTAAATCCTGCTAGGATGGCTAATCCCCCTACTTTTCCATTCCTTATTACTAACCAACGGGACAATAACAACCTTAAAAACATACCCTCTTCTACCTTACCAAAATTCTATGGTTTAGTAACATAAGATCCAGATACCTTTCTCTTTGAGTTTGATATCCTATGTAGAAGTTATGACTACACCATTGATGCTCACAAGATCAAACTCTTTCCTATGACTCTTAAGGAGTCTGCTTTGCTTTGGTTTATGGGCCTAGGACAGGATTTTGTCCATGATTGGGCAGGGATGCAGGATGCATTCTTGACCAAATATAAGGAATATTGTTAGGGAACTGATATGAGAGGAGAAGACCTTTTTAAAATGACTCAAAAGGAGGATGAGTCACTTGAAGACTATATCTCATGGTTCATGTATAGTCTACAAAGAAATACAGAGCATGAGCTTAATGAGGAATCTCAGAAGTTACTATTCCTCAGAGGTATACAAGATGGATGCATTGAAGCTTTAAATTTGATGGTAGGAGGGGACATAACTCAATCTAGTTGGGATGACATAAAGAAAATATGCCTCAAATACTCACGGGCTACTGGGAAAAGAGGAAGAGGATACAAACCAGCAATAGGAAGTCCACAAATGGTTCAGGCACTTCCAGATCAGAGATAAATCATCTCTTATCTAACTTCAAGCAGGATATCATCAACAATATGGCCACACAGCTAGATACTTTACAAGCCTAGAAGAAGCATGAGGAAGCATAGGCTATGTTAGCAGGAATTCTATCCACACTGTCGGCAGAAGAAGAGAGATTGCCAATGTAAACTAGTTGCAAATATGGAGGCCACCTAGATGCCAACTGATTACAAGCTAGTTGAACCAGCAGATGAACAACCATTCTTTGTTTCTCAAAGATGTCCATGGGCACAACGACAAGGTATGCCTCATGACCCACTTACATTTAGTAATCCATTTTATAACAATCAATGACAACATTCTATGAATTATCAAAATCCTCCTTGGAACAACTATCAAAACCAATGGAAAAATTACCCTAGTCCACAATGGAAGAATCCTCAAGGGAGTTGGCAACAACCCCAAGGGGCATGGCAACCACCACAGGGTAATTGGCAACAGAATCCTCAGTGGCGAGGAAACCAACAATGGCCACCTTAATCCCAAGGATATTTGAATCTACCTCTTCAAGCACCACAACAACAAGCACTCTTACCACCACTAGCTGCTAATACCCAACCTCCAAAACTAACCCAATTACCTACGCAACCGCAGCCAAACCCGAATAATAGGCCTCCCACACCTCAACAAAATTTGTATAATACTGAGCAAATGCAGTATCCCATGCAATATCCTACCTATCCAATCACCCTTGATGATATACACCTACGGTCTGGGACTACTCTCCCTGCTCCTAAACATCCAATCATAACTGAAGTGTCCCAAGAGGAGCATGTACAAATAGAAAATATTATTCCTCTTCTAGCGACACAACCTATTGCTGATCAAAGCCACCCTACTGGCCCTCCTTTCCCACAAAGGCTGCAACCAACCAATTCTAAGCCTGCTTTAGAAACCAAATTTAATATCCTTGATCAATTAAAGAATGTCAATGTCCAAATACCTTTATTCCAAGCAATTAAGGATGTACCCACTTACAACAAAGCCATAAAAGAAGCCTGCTTTAAGAAGCCTAGTCGCAAGAAAAAGGATCCTTAGACGGTGCATGTGTTAGGAAAGCTTGCTGACATCATGTTAGGAAAGCTTACCATCCCAAAATATTCTGACCCAGGCAGCCCTATTGTTGAAGTCATTATTAATGGGACCACCATTAACGATGTGTTGGTAGATATTGGAGTAGCTATAAATGTAATGACCAAGGATATAATGCAACAACTTGGCATATATAACCTCTGAACCACTCCTACTATCCTGCAGCTCACAGACAGTTCAACTGTAAAACCTAATGGAATGATTAAGGATATAGTTGTTAACCTTGCAACTTGGTCATACCCAACAGATTTCATGATCTTGTCACCAAAGGATACTTTAAGAGGATATTCGATTATACTAGGCAGGCCTTGGCTAGCAACTGTTGATGCTCACATTGGTTGTTGCTTAGGGGATATGACCATTTCTGATGGCCAACATACACAAACTCTTTTCCTATATCCTCCTGCTCAACCCCAAATGGACTTAGCCTCACCAATCTAGCCTGACATAGGAGAAGAAGCCGAGGTTATCAATTCAGTGTCAAAATTAATGATGATACAAAGGGACCCCTTCCTGTAGCTCTAGGATGAAGACAAGGTAATCACCCATATCCTGCAAAATTAGTATGGATCAAGCCTGAATTCACTGGTTCGTTCTTCCAAAAACTGCTCTTTGCAAGTTTTAAATCCAGATTGCCAATGGCCTTCTCCTGTAGCTAAAGAGCTCTATCACCAATTGCTTCCCCATGAGATATAAGTACCCTCATTTAAAAATGCATCATTGATAGAGATAACTAAGCAAATAGAGGTTTCCCCTAATCGTTACCTGAACATCAATGGAAAATTAACTACTCAATAGCAAACATCTTTGACTAAAAAATTGAAGGCCCACACTACAACATTTGCTTGGGATTATTCTGGCATAAAAGGTCTGGATCCAAAACTATGCACTCATTAGATCTATCTAAAAGAAGATAAACCTCTAGTAAGGCAATTCCAGAGGCGAGTGAATCCAACCTTACGAGAACTCGTTAAAATAGAATTGCAAAAACTTCTTAACGTTGGATTCATTTACCCAATATCTGATAGTCAGTGGGTTTCTCCATTAGTAATTGTGCCAAATTAAGGAGGCAAATGGCATGTGTGTGTGGACTATAAGGAACTCAATAATGCAACCAAAAAGGACCATTTTCCTCTTCCATTCATTGACCAAGTATTGGACTCTCTAGCAAGAAAAAAGTACTTTTCCTTCCTAGATGGGTATAGTGGGTACAATCAAATCTTAATCTTTCCTGAAGATCAGGAGAAGACAACTTTCACTTTCCCTTGGGGAAATTTTGCCTATTTTGTTCTTCCATTTGGTCTTTGTAATGCTCCAAGAACCTTTCAAAGACCAGTCATCAATATCTTAGCTGACATCTCTCATGACTGTATGGAGATCTATATGGATGATTTCACAACCTATGGTGAAACTTATGAGGAAGCCTTAAGTAATCTAGACAAGGTTCTAAAAAGGTGTGAGTAACATAATCTATCCCTCAATAGCGAGAAATGCTTCATGATGATGCAAGAAGGGATAGTACTTGGTCACTATATATCTACAGTAGGAATACAAGTGGATCCGGCCAAAATTGAGATCATTCAAAACCTTCCCACACCAACCAACCAAAAAGATGTCCAAAGTTTTCTTGGACATGCAGGCTATTATAGAAGGTTTATAAAGGATTTCAGTAAAATGGCTAGTCCCCTTCACACTCTGCTTACTAAAGATTCAGAATTTAACTGGACCCCAACTTGTGAAGCAGCCTTCATGTAGCTTAAGACAGTCCTTACAAAAACTCCAGTCTTGCGAGGACCAAATTGGAAACTTCCATTCCATATATATACTGATGCCTTAGATCATGCCATAGGAGTTGTGCTTAGCCAAAAAGAGGATATAGTAGAACACGCTATATACTTCATCAACAAGAATCTCCAAGGAGCTAAATTGAATTATACGATCACAAAAAAAAGAGCTTCTAGTAGTCATCTATGCACTCAATAAATTTCACCACTACATAATAGGATATCAGATTTTTGTGCACACTGACCATGCAACCATTAAATACCTTGCTAATAAGCCTGCAATCACAGGCTGACTGGCTAGATGGCTTCTATTATTGTAGGAGTTTGATATCACTATAGTAGACAAGCCAAGAAAATCCAACGTGGTTGCAGACTTCCTCTCATGACTGCAGAACACAGATGATCCACAACTTATTGATGATAGCTTTCTTGATGATCGTTTGTTCTCTATTTTAGCTAAAATGCCTTAGTATGCAGATATTGCCAACTACTTGGTCTCTCAAAAGGTACCTCCCTATTTCTCACCAAAATAAAAGAGGCTCCTCATAGAAAAAACCTTCAATTTTTCATGGATTCTTGATTGTCTATTCTATAATGAGCCTGATCAAATATTGAGATGGTGTGTAAGGGAGGATGAAACTTATGACATCCTCCATGCATGTCATAATGAGCCTTGTGGAGGACATTGTGTAGCTAAGAGAACAACCATAAAGATACTGAATACAGGATATTATTAGCCAACACTCCATGGAGACGTAGTCAAGTATACAAGGAAATGAGACCGATGCCAAAGGATGGGAAGACCAACAAAATCTGATGAAATGCTTCTCTTTCCATAGGTGGTAGCAACTCCATTTGATAAATGGGGATTAGATTTTGTAGGACCTATTACTTTATCTTCCAATGATAACTCCTACATCCTTTTATGTACTGACTATGTAACTAAATGGGTGGAAGTCCATGCTATGAAACATGCTAGAGATAACAAAGTTGTTGAGTTTCTGTATGAAGAGATATTCACATGATATGGTGTTCCAAGAGAGCTGGTTATAGATCAGGGTGCTCAATTCACTTCCACACTGATTACTGCACTTATGAATGAATATAAAATTTTCCATAGGACATCAAGTCCATATCATCCACAGGCGAATGGGAAGGTTGAAGTTACAAACAGGGAAATCGCAGCTATTTTGACCAAAACCGTGCAGCTACATAAGAAAGATTGGAGCACAAGGTTGCAAGTAGTATGGGCATACAGGACAACCTAGAAAACCACAATTGGTTTCACACCATTTGAGTTGGTTTATGGTGAACATGTTGTCATGCCAATAGAGTTTGAGCATAAAACATTGAGAACAACATTACAGTTGAACATTGATCTTCCAACAACACAACGTGCTAGGATCCTGCAGCTCAACTAGCTTGATAAAATGAGAAAGGCCACCTTATAGCACACAAAGATGATCTAGGTCCAATGAAAATGGTGGCATGATTCCCACATCCTGAACAAAAGATTCTCTCCTGGTGACTGGGCCCTCCTGTATGATTCTCGCTATCAAGAAAAACAAGGTAAGCTCACTACCCGATGGCTAGGTTCCTATGAAATAGAAAATGTTTATGCTAATGGTGCAGTTCAGCTATCAATAATTGACCTAGTACATTTCAAATTATTGGTAAATGGGCACAAACTCCATATGTATCATAAACCACAAACAAAAGCTGAGTTCTTGCAGCAGTTTGAGATTTCTCCTGTCGATGTTGAACCTCCTGCAGCAAATCACAATCCTGCGGCCGTTGAACCCACCACATATTTTAGACCTCCTATAGCCGAAGACATTCACAAGGTAGATGGACCTCCTCCTGTAGGTGATTCTCTTGCTACCGCACCAAACATCCAATCATCACTTTAATTCTGCGTGCATGCAGTCCTAATAAAGTTTTTGTTTTTTGCGAAAATATTCTCTTCCATAATAAATACTCCATCCCATCACCTTTCTCATCATTCCACATTCATCCATCATGTGATGTCTTTTCCACCCGTACTTCTCATTGTATTATACACGTCATCCAATATTTTTGGATTTAAGCATTTATGACACTTTCACATCAGGTACATGATCATCTATTCTTTCAAATGCTCTGTACTTATTTACACATAATTATCTTTTATGCTTCATTTAATATAGTTGTTATATCCAAGTATGATTGTACTTTTTAAACCACACATGTGAGGACACCTGCGTCCTTTTCGTAGGGGGAAGTACATTGGCATGCAATTAAAAATTTGCCCATGATTTTGAATTAATTATCATTAGTAGCACACAAGTCGTAAGCCTAATCATTAAGCCACCAACCTTGGATTTTGATCTCTTTTATAAAAACCCTGGAAACCAAAGCTAACTTCAAATTTCACATTATTTGCGTCTTTCACTTTCACCCTTACCACACAAATAACAAAACTCTCTGAATTAGTCTAGAGTAAGGATTTTGGGAGTTGGGAAATTGTGAAAAGATTGAAGTCAAGAACAGAAGGTTGCAGAGATTTTTAGTAAATATGGGTGGACCACATGTTCGGTCTTAACCAGCCAGTCACACATCATTGCTGCAAGATCAATTGATTGTTCGAGATTTTAATCGTGTGGGTTGGCTCAGTTACTTCATCAGGTTAAATGGTTATGATGAGGTTATTGCAGTAGAATTCTTGTGGACATTCAGCAATGGTGTAGCATATGTGAAAGGGTTGCGAATTGAAGCCTCGGAAGCACAAATAGCAAAAGTCTCTAGACTTCCTACTACCAGAGAATGTTTTCCACATGGTCATGATGCCTGTGTAGCCAGAGCTGAATTCTCCCAGCCTACAGACACCGCATTGGAAAGTAGTAAACAAGGTACCAAAAGGCTCTCTCTTCCAGGAGATTTCCCTTAATTTGATGTTCATATTATCATATATATTACTTGTGAAGGAAGGTTTTCGTTTCTGCATGCTATGCATTTTAAATTGTTGAGCCATTTGCGACATGGGTGATTAATTAATGTTCCCAATGTTCTATATTCCTTGTTAAATTTGAGCTCTGAGGAAGTAAGGAAGGGTAGGCAAAATGTTGTTACCCATCATGGGTTAATCAAATAACTGGTAGAAAAGGCCCTACGTGATAATTCTCCTATGAATTGGGATGAATTTCTCGCTACCCCTCATGTTCAACTAAATAGGGAAAGACTAGAACCTGTAGGGCCACATCCTGAGCATCATGAAGCACAAGAAAATCCTATTACTGCGGTTAGTCTAGAAAGAGATCAACAAACCCCTCCTTTACACCAAGAAGACATAACATTAGAAGCTCAAAACCCTAATCTGGGGGAGGAAAACATTGAGGGTTCTGAAGAAACTCATAGTTCACAGGGAGCCAAGAAAGATGAAAAAGGGAAAGAGAAAATGTTTGGTTATGAAGAGGGTGGTACCCCTATTCATCCTACATCCACGTCTGCCTTAGTAAAATCCACTCCATAGAAACATTCAACAAAGTTAGAAGAAACCCCAATATGATGCAGTGTCCAATTGAATTCAAAGAAAAAGAAAAAGAACTCACCTAAGATGGCTGACTCAAGTTAGGAAGTTTCAAATGAGGAACCTATGAATCTAGACCCATAGGAAGAAGATGTTATGATGAAGGACCCTGCAGCCACGGTACCAAAAGAAATAACAAAAATGAATGATTCTAAAGTTTCCTTTCTCATCTGGGAAATATACAAACATATGACATACCGGAAGTGTCCACACCAGCTCACCCAAAGGAACATGAGACAGAACCAGAGCACTTAGGTCCATAGAAAATTCAAAATCAGGTAACCATACATTCCTTGTCCTTGGATTATTTTCAGCAAATTCAGTATGAAAGGGCAATGTGGGCCATAGAGAGGGACAAATTAAAAAGGGAAATAGGTCAACAAAAACAAGAAATTACACTCCTATAGGAAAAGATAGATTCAATTGTTAAGTTGGTTCCAAAGGTCATAGAGTGCCGACCACCACCAAGGGTGTATGCTCTGTGCTTAAGTAAACAATTTTTACTGTTTCAGTTTATGAGAATTGTCAAAGATTTAAATCCTAACATAGACACCCCTAAGTCCTTTATGGTTGCATACGAAATGTCACCTGATTTCATCAAAAATCTTCTTTATGAATTGTACCTGCATCACTATGTCGTTACCACGTACACAGAGTGGAATCCCTTGTTGTTTATAGGTGACATACATTTGTCTGCACTACTCTCCTAGGTCAACAATGAAATCTACTATGGATAACAATTAACTAGGTATAGGGCATTTGAGCAGAATATTTCACTTCCATTACGCCTTGAAAGTAAAACACCTAGGCACCTTTATTGTGACTGGTTGCACATTTTCTACGGTTTTAATGATTCCACCCACAAAAAGAAGAATTCTGGCAAATTGGGAACATGTGCATGCAGAATTTGAAAGACTATCTCTAGATGATGGAAATAGAGTTGCAGATGGGTTACAACAGAGGTGGGCCAGGTTGCCTATGTCTCTGAAAAACGCAGAGCCACACAACATTATAAATTTTAGGGCTGCCATGCAAAGGGTTTAGTGGTACATAGAACAGGGCCATCAACTAAGACCAGAATGCTGGATGCCTCTCACATTCCAACCCCTTGTGCTCCTGTAGCCACTGTACAGTTGTGTGGATGATGAGCTGGATGAGGATTCAGAACTAAGCTGGCGTGTCAGGGTGGACAAGATGAATGGATTCTACTAGAAGGTGTGTAGTTCAATGACCAGGCAAAGATAGGAAGGTGACTTCAAGGTGCCAGCAAAGATTAAAAACTCTTCAGTGACTGAGGATAGACACTAGTCTTCGTGGGGGGCAGAAATGATGAGGCATATTAATGCCATACTTTAGAATGCCTTAGGATAATATTTGCTATACCTTTTTGCTACATTTTATACATTTACCATGAGACTCTTATGTTTTTCTTCTATTATATGGCATGTTGCCAACATACATTTAACATGGTTTAAATATACTTAATATACTATGCTTGGATAAAATGTTATATTTCTTGTTCTAAAAGATATTGTTGTGTTTCAAATAAGTGGAGTAGATGTTTGAATGTGATTGATTATGCGTGTTCTGGTAAATATTTTCATAAATATCTTATCATAACCTTTAAAGGCACAGTGCATTGGAATAGCGAATGTTGTTTTGACCAGGTCTGGTGCATTCATCCATGGAGTGTTCTGCCCGATCTCCCTGCAGCTTTTAGTGGAAGAGCATTCAATGCAGTGCCAATAAGGTGGCAGTTTCAGCGATGAGTTAGGCGGCGTGTTAATTTCTCTGAGAGGATCTAGGCACAAGTGGGAGTTGGATTTGTTGTCACAACAATTTTCTCCTTTACTTCGGGTTCAATCTATTTAGTCTTTAAAGCTTTCCCTCTTTCTAGTCATTAATGTTGTAATAAAGATCCGCTTGTTTCTACGACGTAGTTAGAAAGTAGTTAGGATTTTTTCCCTTTAAATAAAGTCCTGCTCCTGTGTGAGCACAACAAAGAAGGGCATTGTCAAGTTTATAGAAACAGTTTTCAGATAGTTTCACTGTGTTATGAGAATTATGTACTTTGATATTTAATCAATAAAATGAAGTGTTGATATTTAGTTGAGCATAATTGTGATTTAGGATACTCATCCAAGGGGCCCCACTTGGTGAGAAATCCATAGTAAGATAGATTCATATTAGCTAGAATCATTTCCTGCATTTTCATTGATTAAGTGCCAAGTGTTGAACTGCTCCTGCAGTCAAAGCTATAGATCGGTTAACACCTCCTGCAACCAAAGTCGTAGAACAACAGAAGTACCATGGCATAGTTTGTAAGAGTCTTCATGTCTTATTAACATTTATACTTTTGTAGTTTCTATTCTAGCACTTACTTTTTTGCAAACTTCAGCTTAAGCATTACTTTAGCATTCATTTCCTACAATCATAGTATAGCTTTCCTTCAACATTTCCTTCCTGCAACAACGATAATGTGTGGCTGAATGATACTTGGTGCATATACTTTGCTGGCCCATTTCAAGTGATACATCCCTGGTCTGACTTACTAAATGAATTTCTATAAAGAGGATGAGCTGCTCGGTTGGATGTCCAATCCCTGAGTTCGGAATTATACCTAGTTTTTGAGCCTTTATAGGAAGTGATCAGTTCTCTCACTTGAGTGTAGATATAAACTCTTATAGAGATTTGAATAGGTACATCCATATCTAAATCAATTAAATGTGAGCCAATGTGATTTTCTCACCATGATTTTGATGTCTAAAGTAGTGTAAGGGTCGGTAGTGTTTACGAGTACCTCAGGGGAATAAGTTGATTTAAGAGGGTCTTATTCTCTTAATCAAAACCTTGATGAACTAGTTTTAACACTTAGTGAAACAATTAAGGGAAACAAGTGGGATAATGTCACAAGCTAAAAATACAAAATAAATAATCCTTTAAGCTCTGATCTAAATATTATGTTTCACATTCTAGTATGATTTTAAATGAGTAAATTTGAGTTATTTTTTACAACCACCAAGCACACATATCAAATTTAAGTCAATTCATAGTGGCTACTAAAATGGCCAATAATGAATATTTTAAATTTTAAAAGGTGAGGTTTATATCCACAACAATATAAGTGGGTTGATTCTAGTTTACACTCGTAATTCTAATGAGGGCCGATAAAAATGTGCAGTCATCAGGATCAAAAAATGATATGGGCATAATAAGGGTCATGTTTTGTTATACATCTTAACATTATAATTATAGTAAAGACAAAGATGAGGGCATGAAAGGGGCCATATCATATTAAAAAATATATACCAGCATCACAAAAGTCATAACATGCAATGTTAGGATCTAAACATTAAAAGAATCATAAGTATGATAAGTGTAATAGGCATGGAAATCACAAGCATGTCACAAAATATTGAGATGTCAACGTGAAAAATATTGTGATAAGGTAACATGTATTCCAAGCAATCTATAAGGATCATGGAAAAGGTAAGCAAGATGATTATTGCATATAGATAACATCATGAAAATGGAACATATGAAAATCATTAAATCACGTGTAATAAACCACCTAATTTTATTTTTTAAATATTGTGATGAAATAAAATAGGTGCACGAGTATTTGTTGAGATGGACAATCAAACTAGGATTCTTGCACCTAAATATTCTCACACAATAGAAGGAAGGATGATCTACTGGGATTGAGGAGGCTCAAGTGCTAAGAGGATGCAAGGATTCCTCCTTTATAGAGTTAAAAGATGAATGTGAAAATTAGAAAGGGAAATGCAAGGATGGAATGAGGCATGAAGTGTTTTAACATACATATATATAAACTGTAAATTGTATTGCATAAATGGATCTAGAAAACCAGAATAGTGATTTTAGTGTGATCCAAATCTTAGTCCAAAATGGAAAGTATGGGGTGCACCTATGAGGGTTGGGGGCGTGAAAAAGTATAGGGTCAGTAAAACTCACATTATACTAGACACAATCTACTGAAACTTTAGTCAACAGTAGCTCTTTGTCAAACCTTCCTACAATTGTCTCCACAACTACATCACCATTCACCTACATACAAAAAATGGGAAAGATGTTGGGGGAAAAGGGGTTTATTTTTTTCAAACCCCTATTTAGGAGTTAAACTTGAAATGCTTGAAATGAAAAGGAAGCATGTTGTTAGTAGGGAAGGCCTGATAAGACAAATAAGAGGTCTTATACCTTGATTATGCAAATGCTTCTTAAAGTGATATCACAAGTGTTAATGCAATAGCATGACTCTATAAAGATCTAAAAGGATATCACAAAAGACATGCTTGCATGATGATTGTTGATTCTTACCACAACTAAAGGATATAGTGAGATGAAAATGCCTTAAATGATTGAAATGCTTGATTGCTCCTTAAATTTCCTTGACTTCTCCTTAGAATGAATGACTCAGTATTAATAGATATATTGTGGATGGATGCCAAAATGATGGAGGTAGCATGGAAGGATGGAAGGAAGGATGAAGTATTTAAGCATAAAATTATAAATCTGATTCTATAAATATATCTAAAAAACTAGAATAGAAATTAGCATGTGTTCTAAATTATGATCCAAAATGGCAGGTGTGGGGTGCCTCCGAGGGTCAAGGGTGAGAAATAAGTATAAGGAGAGTAAAAATTATCTTATACCAAACAAAATATTATGAAACTTCAATCAATTATAGCTCCCTTTCAACCCTTCCTATAGTTATATCCGTAATGCACCACCTATCACCTGCACATAGAAAACATGAAAATAATTGGGGGAAAAGGGATTTTCTTTGGTCAAATCCTTATTCATAAATTAACCTTAAAACTAAATTGAAATGATTGAAATGAAAAGGAAGCATGTTGTTAGTAGCAGAGGCTTGATAAGAGGAACAATCAATCTTATACCTTGATGATGCAAATGCTTCTTGAAATGAGATCACAAGTGTTGATGCAATAACATGACTCCTTAGGGACCTAAAAGGACATCACAAAAGACATTCTTGCATGATGATTTTTTATGCTTGTCACAAATGAAAGATATGGTGGGATGAAATTCCTTGAATTATTGAAATGCTTAATTGCTCCTTAAATTTCCTTGATGCTCCTTGGATGCATGAATGACTTGAGATTAATGGATGGATTATCAATGGATGCAAAAATGAGGTAAGTATAATTAATTTTATACCTTGCCTAGTTATTTTGGGGCCAAAAACTAGAAGAAGGTTGATAGGGATTTAAGGGTCCGACTAAAAAACCAAGACCTTCCTCTAATTCAAATTTGGGCCCAAACTATAGATTATGGAGTGAATACAATGTATGCTCGCCCTATACTGACCTACTTGCCTTGTACTAACAATCTTGGGCTCAAATTTGAGTCAGGGGTCAATTTGGATAAAGGGATTTAAAAAATGCTCACAATATTAAGGTTTGATATCAAGATAAATACAAAAGGGAACCCATAATAAAATAGGGCCTATGTATTCAAGTCATGGTAAATAGATGAAATAATTAGAGGGGGCACACAAATAATCAAGGGCCCTCATAGAAATTAAATCAAGAGAAGGTTTATATTTAAATATTTATTGGTTAATTTTGGGGAGAGCATGTCTGGAGGGTGGCGTAGAGAATGATGGCATTGTTGGCAAATCAAACCTTCAATGAAGACTTCAAGCATACATATGGCCAAAGAAACGAGAGATAAGAGTTTAATACAAGTGTGGAAACCAGGGAAAATGTTATTCCAACTGGCCTTGGGAAACCTTTGGTTGTTCAGGAGAAGTCAAACAACAAGTGGTAGAGGATTCCAAATAGATGCTAGAGGCAATTTTTTTATAGGAAAAATCAAAATGAGAGGATATGGGTCAAGAAAAGTGAATAGAGAAAGGAGAAAGAGATGGGATTCGAGGAGAAGAGGAGATAAGAATGCAAAGGCATGATAATTTTGATAGTTATTCTATCAAAGAATGGTCGAGAGGTTGAGGGACAGAGCCTTCTTTGAAAATTTGAGTGTGTAAAGGAGATCAGACTGAGACATCCATGATTGGTGGTTGAATACTTATAAAGAGAAGGTGAGTATAAGAATTTTGGCAAACTATTTTATTTTAATAGAATGTATAGATTCTATAATTAAACAAGAAATAATGTTTGGAAAGTTGACTTTCTATGATGGAGCTATTTTTCATCTTAAAAATTGGAGGGCAAATAACCCAATGGAGTACTATTTTGAAAGAATTCCCATGTGGGTTAGATTAGAAAATTTACCTTAAGAATTTTGGAGTATAGAGGTCATCATCATATTAGGATATGAGATAGGAACCTTATTAGGGATTGATGAATTTTTCCTCAATGGGAAGCGCATTAATGCAAATATTCTAGTTGAAGTTGCTAAATTTTTAGATGCTTTGAAAGTGATTTTATAATTTGATAGTTGGATGCAAAATTTTGTCAAAGTCAATAGAAACCCCAATAGAAATTTTTTGTTCAAACAAGATATGTGCACAAGTGGCTCAAGTGATTTAGATAAAGGATGCTCTGGTACCATCTTCCCTTCAAGGAAAGGTAAAGATAAGTAATCCATGCTAGGAAAGACAGATGCTACAGATGAGAAGAGATTGAAGGGTATTTCTTCTAAAGTGGATATTGAAGGGAATAAAAGCAAAAAGATAAAGTTGGAATCAAAATTTGAGGAAGTTTTAGCTCTAGAGGGAAAAATCAGAGGAGCATCTCCCCCCCCACCCTCACATGAAAAAATAATTGAGGGAAAATCAAATGGAACTTATTCACGGGATGTCCAAGGGGAAAAATAATACACTCCTTGTACTCCTAAAGGAAAGGATGTCTCAAATACATACGAGGGAGAAACTATGGAGATTGAAGATATTTGGCATAAGATGAGGCATATCACCTTGAAAAATTTTCCTTGGAAGAAGATCTCCAATTGACATTAATTGAGGATGAGGATATAGTGCATGGATACATTCATATCATTAATGAAACCCCTTTACAAATTTTGAAAAACATAGAAAAGCCATAAGTTTCTTAGATTTTGCATATGAGTAGAACAAGGCAGAGAAGATAAGACCAGATTGTGGCAATAGAAGAGACGGAGGAAGGAAATCTCTTAAGGAAAAAAGGATGGAAGATGGGGAATCTAAAGGAAAAAGTAAGATAATTTGGTTACTTAGATCTAGGAAGGGTGCTTCCCTTCCTAAGAAGCAATTAGGCTTCTATCATGGAATTTTAGGGAGCTGAATGCCCCTGATGAATAATTAGTGGTTAAAAGGGGTGTTAAAAAAATCTAATTAGATATATTCATGATTCAAGAAACTAAATTAACCACCGTAGAACTTGATATTTTTTTTAAGGAAACTAAGAATATGGAATTTCATGGGAGTGCGGACTGGTGGAGCTTCGAGGGGATTAGCTATTTTATGGAAACCACAAACACTGTGTTTGGAATTCATTGATTCAAGAACCGATTAGCTAGGATGAAAAGTAAAAAGTATATCCTCAAACTTACATTACATGTTAATAAATGTTTATGGCCTAACAACCACCATAAAGAAGGAATTATGGAGATCTTCTTGAGGAATCACATGGACTCCACTATTAAATTAGGAGGTTATTTCAATGTTATGTTGAAGCAGGAGGATAAGAAAGGGGGTAGAGGATTTGTTTCTTAAACCTAGAAAGACTTCAAGGGCTAGGTATATGGTAATAACCTTATGAACATTGAATTTTCCAATGGGATTTATACATGGACTGATAGAATAACAATTTTTTGCAACATAATTGAGAAACTAGAGAGATATCTATTCTTTGGGGATCTTGGTTCCTTTGCCTTCACTTTTGAGGTGACCATCTTAGCAATAAATGGATTGGACCATTTTCAAATATGTTTAGGCATTAAAGGCATTAAGAGTCTATATAGGAACCCCTTTAAATTTGAGAATATGTGGTGTAAGGTGCTTGATTCATTTCATCTTATTGAATCCTGGTGGATAGAGGATAAGCTAGAGGTCTCTAAAATGTTCTACTTTGCAACCAAGCTAAAACTACTGAAACAAGGATTAAAGTAGTGGAATTGAAGGATGTTTAGGGACATCTTTGAAGAGAGCATCAATATTGAGGAATATTTGAAGGAGATAAATAAAATAGTGATTCAATTTGGCATGGACCAAGGAAATTTTGTCAGAGAAAAGGAATTAATGAGAAACTATGAGGAGCTTCTTGTGAAGGAGGAAATTTTCTAGAAGCAAAAACCCCAAGAGACTTGGATTGCTAAGGGAGATAGGAATGCCAAAAAAAATCATAATAGCACAAATCAATGAAGGATATCAAACAAAATTTCAACCATTAGGCTACTTGATGGGACTATGTTGGAAAACACAAAGGAATATTCCAAGACCATAGTTGCTTTCTTCTCAAACCTTCTCAATAACCAAGAAAGATCCAACCCAAGGGCTCAACAAAGACTTCTTGATTAGATTCCAAATTTGATTTTAGAGGTACATAATAAAAGACTCAATGAAGTCATGGGCAAAGAGGAAATCAAAGTGGCCCTAGATTCCAAATACACCTAGATAAGGCACCCGGGCTTGACAGTTTTCCTACAGGCTTTTACTAGAGATGTTGGCACATCATTTGGGATGATATGATGCAAGCAATTAATATAAAATGACAAGTAGGAAATGGGATAAATAACATCGATAATACCTTTATTGTCTTGATCCCAAAAAAGATAGATGTTACATCTTTGGATGACTACCACCCAATTTCACTCTGCAAGACAATTTAAAAAGTATTATAAAATGTCATGGCTAATAAAGTTAAGAATATTTTGGAAGGAATGATCTTAAACAAATAAAATAGGCTTGTTCTGAGGAGATCTATTCTATATGGGGTCATTATTGCACAATAAGTTGTTCACTCCGTTCAAACCTCCAAGAAATAATGTATGATGATAAAACTTGACATCAAAAAATCTTATGATAGGGAAGACTGGAGGTTCCTTTTTAAAGTAATGAAAGCCTTTGGATTTAATAGGATATGGTTGAACTAGATCTTCCATTGCATTTCTACACCTAAATATTCAATATTAGTTAATGGAACTCCATAAGGTTTTTTTGAATCCTAGAGAGGACTAAGGTAGGGCATTCCCATGTCACCATTTTTATTCATCACTCTTGTTGAAGCCCTTGCAAGAGTTATAAAAAAATTAGTGGATAATAGGAACCTAGAGGGTTTATAATTCACTAGTGCTTTTCCCCCAATTTCTCATTAGAAATTTTCTATTTATAAAATGACTTTTGGAACAACCAAGATCAAAGAAGCTAGATCCTTGAATAATATCCTGGACCCATACTCTAAGGCTTCTAGGCAAGAGGTAAATAAAGCCAAATCTTTAAAAAAATCTTCAATACTAAGCCTAGATTAGAATTTTTAATTATGAATATACGTGGATATAAGAAATGATCACTTCCATGCGTTTACGTGGGACTACCCTTGGCCAAAGGGATGATATCTAATAGACTTTGGGATCCCATGAAATAAAAGAAAAATATCAAAGCGACCTCTTGGAAAGGTTGACGAATTTCTTGGGCAGAAAGATTACTAATTATTAAATCACTTTTGTCAGCAATTCCTATATATATGTTATCCTATCTAGCCCTAACTTTTACGGTGGGGCACAACATTAATCAATCTATGAGGAAGTTTTTCTAGTAGGGGGAAGAGGATAAAGAGAACAGACACTCATAGCTTGGAATATGATATGTAAAGATAAGGTAGGAGGAGGTGTGACCATTAGGAATATATTTGTACAAAATAAAGCTTCAAGGGCAAAGACAATATGGATAATGTTTAAAGAACCCAACAAGAAGTGGGCCAAAATTTTGCAATACAAATATTTTGATTCCCATAACCCTGCTAATATCTTATCCACACAAGATCCCCTCAAAGGGTCTAGACTTTGGAACTTTATGCAACTGTACATGTAATACCCCAAAAATGGGCTATAAGTTCATTGACCTCCTACATCATCAAATCGAATGAAATCGACATCGAAGTCCTAACCTAAGGCACATCTAAACATCATCGAATCCTAATTTATTATCTTAAATTCTGCATCGAGGAATATTCCTAATTATCTTGATTAAATTTAATTTAATGATTATTTGGCGATAAATCCTATTTATCCTAAAGTTTGATTAATTGGATATTCTCAATATTTAATTAATTAGATTTAATACTGCCACTTAATTATTTAATTGAATTGAATTATATTTACTCCCAAGTATTATTATTTAAACTCGACAATAAATCAAAATTCTTATTTAATTAATTAAAGCAAGTTGTCATATTTGATGATATTATTTTTGAATAAAAGTTTGATTAAATGATTGATTAACCCATAAATCAATTGTTATTTCAAAAATCAGTTAAGTTGAGAATAAATCACTTTATTTATTTATTAATTCATAATTATCCATGTGCACAATCAAAGAGCAGTTAAACTCCAAATCAGAAAATCAATGCAAGTTATTGACTTTTTGGAACTCAACATCATTTTTGAGTTTTAAAGTTGATCTAAATTTCTAATTTGAGTTAAAAAGCTATTTTTGCATGATTTGCATGTTCTTGTGAATTAAATTATCTTTATAATCAGATAACTCAAAAATCAAGCTGAGTTAATTTGAGTGATTTGTGGCTTTCTTTCATGCACCTCCAAAGCCCTGGATTTCTATAAAATCAAGGCTCAACTCTTCACAAATCATCTATATTTTTACATCCTCATGCTATCGAATTGGAGACTAAAGAATCATCTTTGCGAATCCAAGCTATTGTGAGATCATTCTTGTTTTTGAGTATTGCATATCATTTAGAATTCATCTTAGATCAATTCATTGCATATCAATTTCATCTTAGATTCTAGATTCATATCAGTTTTCATCATATCATTGCATAGAAAATAAAAAAAATAGATTAATTGCATTCATATTTCATATCAGTTTTGCATTCAAATCCTTCATTTAGGTGTCGTCAAGGTCACTGATCTCGATAACAATATGAGAACATCATACTCACACCTATTAGAAGGCAGTAAATCGCCTAGTTAGTTTAGCTTTCAATTCATTGCATGATTTCATTTTTGCTAACCTCTAATGTTTTACTGAAGTGTTGTGTCTACAGATCAGGTGCAAAATTCACACACACAATACAAACCAGTCATTGCGAGTAAAATGACCTAGGATATACATGATGGTTCAAAGGCTCAATTTTTGTAAGACTCATTTGTTGGTCTATCGAGTCTAGATATCCTAGTAGAGATATGAACTAAATATATTTTGCAGATTCTTTGAGGAGTTAGGGTAAATGATTATGTCAAAGATCATAGATGAGAAGATTGTTTTAAATTGGAAATGGAAGGACTTTTCCAACCTTAATTTTCCAGTTTAAGAAGTGGAAACATCAAAGGAATTCTTGGCAAATAGAAAAATTATCTTCAGGAAAAGAGAAGATTCCTTGATTTGGGGTGGCTCTATTTTGGGGAATTATTATGAAAAGTTAGGATATATAGCTATTTCTAAAGAATTGAGATTGGAAGAGATTACATTACCTTTACATCTTTACTAGAGTAAAGTGTGCCATCTGAAAGCAAGTCTCTTCACATGGGAAAATCTTCAAAAGAGAATCCTTACTGTAAACATGTTTTGTAGACTTGGCTCTTGTGGTCCATCCAAATGTGAAATATATAGAAGAGATGAAGAAGAGGATGACCATCTATTGTTAGGTTGTGAATATGCACAACAAACTTACTGAAAGTTTTTTTGCTAAGTTAGCTTGGAAGAGTGCCCTTCCACATGATGCATTGACTTTGTTCAAATCATGGTATGTCATCAATAAAACTATATTTTATGGTTGTATATGGATCCTAGGGCCTTCCATTTTGATATGGGAAATATGGAAGGAATGAAACAAAAGAATATCACAACCAAGGAAATGTCCCCCTCTTTTCTTGAATCTTGATAAAATTAAAGCTTATTAATTGATATTACTAACTTCAAAGTTCAAAACATGAGTCATAAACACCTAAACTTTGCATAATGGGATGAAAAGCTTCGATTGATATTTACAGGGATTGGAATTCTAGAATGGGTTGAGGAAGGTGGTACAACATCTATGGAAGCTAGAGATAGTGTGCAATGGGATCTTCTAAAGGAAAAATGGTGGAAGCTTAACTTTGATGGAGTATCCAAATGAAATACTAGCTTATTTAGAGCTGGAGGGATTATTCAAGACTTGTAGGGGAGGGTCATCCTTGAGTCTCCCAGGTCACTTCTTGTCATTATGAACAACGAGGTAGAATTGATGGTAGTTATCCCTAGCCTCTATCCATGCTAATCAAAATATGGAGGGAAGCTTCAAATAGAAGGTGATTTGGAAATTATAGTGAATGCTCTTAGAAAAAAGGGATTTACCAAACTAGAGATTTAAAGGTGTCCTATAAATAGCAATGGAGCTAAGAAAATACATTGAATTAACTGCCATTAATCATACCTATAGGGAGGAAAATAAAGAAGCAAATACATTGACAAACTTAGGTGTGGATGGGTCTAAAAGGAAAATTGTAAAGACTAACATGTCACATGGATTTAAAATTTAAAAGAGATACAAAGTCACATAGCAAGTCATGGGTGAAAAGAGATATATAATTAAATTGTATCCGTGTATGTGTGTGTGCATGTTCCTCTAAGAAGAGATAATACATCATCATAAGCATTAACCATTTCAACTATCTTGTTGAATACAACTGTTACACACTATTAAGAGATATCGACTAGCTTATTGATTACGTCATTATACATCAAGAAAGAAATAGACCAAACATTAACTTTGAATTATATTTGAGATGAAGAACAATAAAGGAGCCATAGAATAGGTTAATATAGGTATACATACATCTTTACAATAGACTACTAGGTTGATACATTGAATAAATATCATGCAATGCAAGATGACCATCCCGACAGGAACTCCTAAAAACCTAAATCATTGAAATACATATGGGCAAGAATATTTTTGGAGTGCATTTCCACCCTACCACAAAGCAGTTACGCTTCTTAAGAATCTTTCATAACATGAAAGATACCCAGCCCAACTCGAGGAAGACTAACCATGCAAAACTTACATGAGTAATGGAATTCATGCAATGATAAATCCATAAACTAATACAACATCATGGTCACATAGTATGCATGTATCATAAATATGCCAAAAAAAATAAAAATCCTTGCTTGGGTATTGAAATCATTTTTAATCCCTTCTTGATCTTTCTTATTTAGAGAAGTTATCATTATCATCGATTTATAACAATATGTAAGAAACCACAAGAATACATCCACACATCTATTTTTCAAGTAAATGAATAATTTAGTCACACACTTGTATCACTATAATAAAATTTCTATTGATACATGTGATGATTGATTATGGATCATTGTTGCATCTTATAAGAACTAAATGCACTTACCCTGTACATCTAGCAAAATTTGATTGCGCACATACAATCCTATATAGTCACAATGTTAAATAAGTAAACCATTCATAAATTTATCAATAAGGCAACATAATACGTCCAAAAGTATGAAAGGCAGTCAAGGTACTGTGTGCTATAAATGTGTCACACTTCTATGGATCATTACATGCAAAGAAACTCAAGAATGAGCCCTCACAAATCGATCCATAGCTCCCTAGGCATGGAGTGCAAGGGTTTTTAAGAATGCTCTCAGCTAAAGCTATTTAGCCAATAACCTTGCTAGTAAACCATGCAATGGGAGATTCAATGAAGACAAGAGCAAGAATGCCAATATCCTCAAGAATCAAGAATGGAAATGCAATGCAATGCTATGCTAGAAATGGAAATGCAAGCTAAGCTATGAAAGGAAATATGCAAGTGTTACAACCCAAGCTAATTAATCTATGTGAGCTAATCCAGAGCATAGAAATGAAGCTAATCTAAGAAAGCATAAATATGAAGCTAAGCTAAGAATGCAAGAATGGGATGTAGAATGCAAGAATGAGATGTAGATGCTAAGAATGCTTTAAATCTCCAAAAGCTCCAAAGTGTACCTAGAAAACCTACAGCATAATATTAGCCTAAAAAGTTGGGGGTCTAGAATGAAGAAGAGAGCTCTTCTTTTATAGGAAATGAGGAGAAATGGACCATGGAGATTAAGAGGCAAAAGATTTAATCAAGGGTGGAGCTTGAAAGAAGAGAAATCCATGTGCATAAATATCCTCCAATGAGAAAATAGGAGTTGACTTTTGTGTCCATATGAGACAAAAAGTGCTTTTTCCCTTTTTATAAAATAAGAATAATGCTTTATTTGTGCAACTTAGGATAAGAGGAAAAGTGGGGGCTTTTTATTTAATAAAAGGGGAGGAAATATTCCTTTTAATTAAATAAAGACTTAGGATAAGATGGTTAGCCCATAGAAAATAATCGAATAAATGATAGAGCTAGGATTTGATCAAGAATAAGCAATTGAGGATTTAGCAAAAGGGCTAATAGTCTAGATGACCATTTTTAGGTGTATACAGGTACATGTAAGTATTTATTTACTTGATAATATGCATGATACATTTCTATATACAGGTAATCCCAACTCATTGAAGGAAATGGAATTAGCCCAGCTTTACCCATTCTCATGGTTCTTTAATCAAGGATGGTCTTTAAGATAATTGTATAGTCAAGTAAGGTTAACTTACCTCTAAATAAATTTTCTCCTATCCCTTGTAATGAATTCAAGAAAATAATCCATTCTAATGCCAACACAACTATATCATGGGCATACACGATTCACACAGGATACATGTCTACAATATTTTCAAGATCTTGGTTCCATCTCAATAAAATTTATCTTGAGGGACAAGCTTAACATAAATTTATATCATTAAAATATTTTACACACAAGAATGCATTCATGCATACATGAGCACAAGTTTGCACAAGAACACACAAAAACACACATGATCCCATAAGTGCATAAAAGTGAATTCTAGTGTTATATTCTAGGCACTTCTCAAGTATTCCAAACACTCATAGAATTACAAAGATAGTTTTCCATATAAAAATACTTGATAAAAACATCTATACATAAATACCTTTCTAGCATTAATATCACAAGGAAATGTAACTAACTATTTTTCTCATCAGGAGTCCTATAAGGTACACTATTATACTATATTTTTAGAACATATTTCATGAAATAACTTCAAATGAGTATCATAGTAGAAGAATTAGACTTAAAACTCACCATTGTATCACCAACATAATGCTACAAGGGAAAATGGACAAATCTTTGGCTTGAGTATCTAATTTAGGGAAAAAAAGTAAGATATGAAAGCTTTTTTCAAGTGTTGGATTGAATTTTGTGTGATTAGAATGGGGATATACAACATAAAAAATTTCCAACTCTCCTAATTATTGCATTCACTTTCAAATATAATTATCATTATGTGAAAAAGACTAAATTTCTTGGAACAAATTTCCATCCATAATTTACAACACCCCTTCTCTAAAGAAACCAAATATTATAAAATGACATGAAATTTTTTGGTAGAAGGAACTACTTTCATTAAACCCCTAACATAACTCAATGAAAATGTTTAAAATATGAACAAAATAAGGTTGAAAGGGGGTATAAAATTCCTTTAAAAAAATAAAAATAGTGTTACAAACAAGATAAACTACACCAGCAACAAAAAGATTTCACTCAAGTTGTGCATGAACATATAGAGAAACATGAATGTTTGTTCAAGATGTCATAATATCCAAATATCCATTGTAGGGTTGAGGCAATGGAACAAATTTTAACTACCAAAGAGAATAAAAAAAGAGAGGACTAGTTTATGTTTTCACTCTTAAGGGGCAAGGTAACATCTCTATAGATGTGCAAAATACATGAAAACAAGTATAGTTTTCACAAAATTATATACAAGATTTTACTAGAATGTTTAAGATACTTTAACAAACCATTAAAATTATTAATAAATTTTCATAGCTACTTCCTCAACAAATCTCCCTTTAAAATAAAGATTCTACATTTAAAACTTGAATCACTTTGCCAAGCTAGTCTGGAGCAATTTAACTCAAGTTTATTTCTATTAAGGGACTTCCCTGAGTTTTATCTAATCTCTTACAAAAATAAAAATATTTAATCTTCCCAATTTAATGAATGTACAAACCTACCTCTATAGGAAATAAAGCCTTGTCAAATTTTGAGAGTAAAATGCATTGGAAGCTTATCTTACTATCTATATTTATATATTTAAAATATTCTAGACCAATTGCATCTTATTATATTCCATGAGCAGAGAGTAATACTCTTAATACAATACCATTTTCTCTAATTAATTATGTTTGGGTGTAAGGAACAAAACATGCGAAATAGAACTAGGAATAGATATCATATCACATGCTTGAGTTTATTATCGGCCAGCCTATTCGCACAAGACCTCTTAGTATTGTCTCTATCTTTTGTCACATCTAGTAAGTCCATATGAAGACCACAAACAATGATCTCCTTATTCTTTCCAACAATGATGCTCAAAGTCAAGTATTCACCCTCCATTCAATCAACCCGCTTAATCTACATATCCAATAATAAGGGATTTATTTTCTTTGTCAAGAGAAAAGTCTTCTAGCTCGTGTAGCACCCCTTAACTCGTTCTCCACTTATCTACAAACCAAAAATAACTAAAATGTAGTCAAAATTCATTTTTCTTGCTTGTACATCTATTTCTTGTTACTCATTAATATGATCATCTTTTCCTCAGATTGCATCCTCCTATGCATTCTGACAGCTTCCTTGTGACTTTGTACAGAGATGGCATCTAAATAGGCCTTGTCTAGTTAAGAGAAACGATGGGAGGAATAATTAGGAGTGTCCTTTATTAAAAGACACAAACACTATGTATTAATCTCAAGAACTTTCCTAAAATTGGTACAACATTCATTCATAGGTTATTTTTCTATGCCTTGTAGAAATCTAAAGCAGGGCATCTGATCTTACAAAGTGGATGAATTTTCATCACTTTGTAAATCCACACAAGCCATATAAAACAATAGCACACAAAAATAAAATTAATGTACATTGCCTTTACCATCTTAAATCTTCAAAAGAAATACCAATACCAGATAATAAAATATTTTGTAATAGATCATTTGAATCATAAAAAAGTCTTCTCAAGAGAAATACCAACCCCCCTCCCTCTTTGGCACTCCTAGTTGTGAATTACATTCTTCCACTTTTTTTTCCACTACTTGTTGACATGTCATTTTTTGGTGCATGGTGTCAAGATTCCTCTGATTTTTCATGTTTTAAAGCCAAGTATATCAATAACATCCCATTCTACGGTTACCCCCCCCTATGTTTTAGGATAATTATCCCCACTACTGAACTAGTACTGCTTTTCTTAAACTCCTACTCTAATATTTTTTTTTCAATTAGCAACTACCATTCAAATGATTGAAATGTGCATTTTTAAATATATTAATAAACTTAATTTATTAGATTGAGTAGGATTGAAAAATAATATTAAAGTTTAATTTTTAAAAAAAAGATTTAATTTTTTTTAACCAATGAATGTTTACGATTTTAATTATACAAATAAAATTACTATTATTTGTCAATTATGTTAAAATAATGTACAAAATAATAAAAATTAAGTTTAGGGTTGTGACATCCTTCTCGCCTTAAGATAGGCATTGTCTCGATGCATCATCAAAATTAAGCATCATACCAAAGAAAAGATATTAAGGTTCATGTCAAATATGGGTTGTATTTCCATTTTAAATGCAATGCAACATTCAATTTCTTGCAACCAATCAAATTATACAACACATATAAGTCATCAAAATAATAATTCCAACCAATATCACACTTATCATGATTAGCAACTTTACCTATCCTAATGCATCCTAATTTTTTATTTTTTTAATGTATTCTTAAAAATAAGAAACACGCACATTCATTAAAAGCCAACTTTTTTTAAAGATAGTGTAAACACACATTTTGATGCAAGGACAAGTAAGATAAAACAAACACACACCATCAAATAATAATTCCTTGAATAATCTCTAAGTGAGTGTGTGCGAATTCCCTTGCTACCCATTAGTTTCACAAGGTTAGGCTACCTCTCTCTGATAATATTTCCTTTCTTGTGATGTGTCGTTCCATTTGTTGCATTCATAGGGACAACACCAAAACATCAATCCATGTTATTATCAAAATCAATTGTTCCCTTATATCATTGTTTTTAACAAGTAGAAATAGTTCTGCATAATACCTTAAAATTTATATTATAGCTCACATATACTTGTGCTTACTATATAATACCTTCACATCACAATGAAATGTCCATATTATTGGATACTTCATATTGACATCCCTATCATACAATTTTGTATATAATTGCAATATTTTAGCTTATTCACAATATCAATACTGTTGATGTTTATAGCTTCGATTGGATAAAATGATCATAATATTATATGCAATATATTAATATACATATAATGATGGACATTATTATTATATTAATATACAAACTTATAATATTAGAATAAATAAACATCATTAATGTTTAACCTTATTAATACCATTTTGTATCGGTTATATTAACAATATGAGATAATATCATTCTACGTTATATATGCATATTAATATATATAATATTAATGATGCTAATATTATATATATTA
Source organism: Chamaecyparis obtusa (assembly GCA_027943335.1). NCBI lineage: Eukaryota > Viridiplantae > Streptophyta > Pinopsida > Cupressales > Cupressaceae > Chamaecyparis > Chamaecyparis obtusa. Next base: position 285,316 of record BSBK01007615.1, read on the forward strand.
ATATACATTTATAAATATATATTATATATCAAATTATATTTCATTTAGTGATCAATATAAATATTGATTATGAATAATGATTTACATTGATAAACATTTATGTCAAGTAAGTATGCCGATTATTATCGGTGAATACATTTACTATTATCAACCTCGATTACTATCAGGTAACTATTGCTGAGTATTGGTTATTCAAATTTAAATGGTAAGTATAAAAGAGAGTCACGTAAATGGTAAGATGTGACTCATCGATGAGTCATGTCTTACCATTTATGTGACTCTCCATTTGCCAATATAAATGCTCATTAAAATGAGACTTTGATATATAGAAAAATGCAACAGGCAATACATTCAAATTAAGTGTGACTGCAAAGCGATTACTACCTACATTTTGAGCAGCCAGTGAAATATAGTAACTGATAATTATTAGGTGTATGAATCAGTACGGAGTATATACATAAAATCATATAAGTCTTTGCAGAATATTAATATTAACATAATATATATATCTATTATTATATCGGTATAATATATATATATATATATATATATATATATATATATATATATATATATATATATATATATATATATATATATATATATATATATATATATATATATTGTGATTATATATATTACACATATTGAGATTATATAAGAAAATTTTAAAAGCCTTATATTCTTGATCAAAATTTAACATGGTATCAAAGCAAGGTTCCTTCATTGAAGCCTAACCGCTTGAAGGAAGTTCCGATTAGATTGAAGGAAGATCAAGATCAGATTTTTGGAAATCTCAAAATGGAAAATGGAATGAGACTAGAGGACAGACTTGAAGGTGCCTCTGATTTTGAATCATGGAAACTTCAAATGATGTTGGTATTAAGGAAGAATGACTTGAAGACAATAATAGAGAATCCTCTTAAACCTAATGAAAATGATGAAAAGAATAGAAGGAAAAAGGGAAAGAAGTCATATGATCAACAGTCGTTCAAGAAACCAAGAGACCTCTCTTCAATGCAATGTTTTAGATGTGACAAATATGGTCACAGCGCAAGAAAGTATCCTGACAGACTTAGAATGCAAGCTTCCCTTGCTGAAGTAAATAATTCAAATGTATGTTCAGAGACATGTTTATTCTAAATGGAATTCAAGATACCTTATGATTGAGAGGGAGTTCACTGATAAAAGATAAGAACACTTCTAAGGTAAACTTGTAATGATTATTGATTATTATGTTAATGTTATTTTATAATTATATGGGCCCTATGTAAATCATAAGGAAGTGATGACTTCCAAATGATTATCACTTGTATTTGTTAAAGTTATTGGAAGGTGACGATCTTGTAATAACTTTTCTATTGTGATAGATATGTTTGTGAAAATTAAACATATCTTACTCATGGATAGAATCGTCAATGGAGGCAATCCACACCATAGCTTATGAGTTTGTGGATAGAATTGTCGATGGAGGCAATCCACACAGGAGCTTGTGGATCAAATCACCGATGGAGGCAATCCACACCATAGCTCATGAGTTTGTGGATAGAATCGTCACTGGAGGCAATCCACACAGGAGCTTGTGGATCGAATCACCGATGGAGACAATCCACACAGGAGCTTGTGGATCAAATTGCCGATGGAGGCAATCCACACAGGAGCTTGTGGATCGAATCACCAATGGAGGCAATCCACTTGGGAATTGTGGATAGAATCGTCGATGGAGGCAATCCACACCATAGCTCATGAGTTTGTGGATAGAATCGCCAATGGAGGCAATCCACACAAGAGCTTGTGGATCGAATCGCCGATGGAGGCAATCCACCTGGGAACTGTGGATAGAATCGCCAATGGAGGCAATCCACTTGGGAATTGTGGATAGAATTGTTGATAGAGGCAATCTACTTGAGAACTAACCCTCACAATTTATGAACTTATTGCGAGTTGTATTTTATCTTCCCTAGCTAAGAGGGAGTGTTGATGTTTATAGCTTCGATCGGATAAAATGATCATAATATTATATGCAATATATTAATATACATATAATGATGGACATTATTATTATATTAATATACAAACTTATAATATTAGAATAAATAAACATAATTAATGTTTAACCTTATTAATACAGTTTTGTATTGGTTATATTAACAATATGAGATAATATCATTCTACATTATATATGCATATTAATATATATAATATTAATGATGCTAATATTATATATATTAATATACATTTATAAATATATATTATATATGATCAAATTATATTTCATTTAGTGATCAATATAAGTATTGATTATGAATAATGATTTACATTGATAAACATTTATGTCAAGTAAGTATGCTGATTATTATCGGTGAATACATTTACTATTATCAACCCCGATTACTATCGGGTAACTATTGCTGAGTATTGGTTATACAAATTTAAATAGTAAGTATAAAAGAGAGTCATGTAAATGTTAAGATGTGACTCATCAATGAGTCACATCTTACCATTTACGTGACTCTCCATTTGCCAATATAAATGCTCATTAAAATGAGACTTTGATATATAGAAAAATGCAACAAGCAATACATTCGAATTAAGTGTGACTAGAAAGCGATTACTACCTGCGTTTTGAGCAGCCAATGAAATATAGTAACTAATAATTATTAGGTGTATGAATCAGTACAAAGTATATACATAAAATCATATAAGTCTCTGTAGAATATTAATATTAACATAATATATATATTACACATATTGAGATTATATAAGAAAATTTTAAAAGCCTTATATTCTTGATCAAAATTTAACAAATACTTCATGGAGGAATGTTTCAATATCTAGTATTCAAGGGACAACATATTCATTTAAAGATTACAAAATTTTTACTACAATTGGATTTAAATCACAACTTAATCATAAGTAAATATTACTAAATAAATCATTCATACATACCATCTAACATGTGGTACTCATGAAGTCAACATATCATCCATGTATACTCACAAATCACTTGTGGAGGTTAGTAGAACCATTTTTTTCTATTCATGTAACCTAGGCTCTTGTGTCCATCTTGTCACAACAATATCTCAAATATGAATATTAACTCAATTCATCATATCAAATTATATTTGATCATCTCTATATCAATGTAATTCAAATAAATGCTACATATTTAACATAAATTAAGCATCCATAACTTCATCTATATACACATTCTTAATCTATACATTAGCACAAGATGTGATCTATGGTGATATATATATATATATATATATGTGTGTGTGTGTGTGTGTGTGTGTGGCCTTCTCACCATGTATTCATCAATGGCATGTAGATAAAAAACATATAATTAATAAAATATTTGATTAACCCTAACTTGCATATCGAGAGATAAAAACATGGTTGGGGCACTTTTCCACCCAACCATGAAACCTTACTCTTCCTTGGGGATTCTACCTACTCACAAAAATTTCAACCCTACAATGCCTAGAAGCCTAGACATAAAAAGGTAGGGGGGATTGGTGCAACTTGATGTACTTACATGCAACACCTACCATGAGTATGCAATGCCTAACGACTAGGACATGGTAGAGAGTTAGTATCAAAGAATTATTATTTCAATAATTCCTGCTAGGCTATGTTCTACTCTTCCTATGAACCACTCGCTTTGGCCAAAGCCTATAATATAATAGTGAACCTAAGAAAGAGGATCACCTTCTCCGTTGCCCATAATTGGCTTGTCCATATTTGACACCCTCCCCAAAAGGTAAGCTTTCCAAATACACATACATAGCACAAAAAGAGATGCAAACATATGCATACCATTTTATTTCCTTTTCATGCAATAGTGCATTATTTTCATATAAATATTTTTCATTCATTGCCTCATGCATAATAACTCATGTATTGGTAATTTCATGTTCCTTTATTGCCTAAATTTTTATATATACATTCCCCGTTCCTCTCAATGATGAGAACTTAGAAATGGATTTCATAATGTAAATATTCATACATCTTCATTTTCAATTTGGATATATATTCATCTTGTTTTCTAATGTTAGTCATAACATATATGCATCTCATAGCATCAAAACTCACATCCCATGCATATTGCCTAATGTTAATTATTTCATGCAATGCATATCTAATATCCACAACAATGCTCATGCTAGTTTAATTTGAGTGTTTCTTAATAGATAAAACATATTTCTACTATAACATGAATGCAAGAATAGGGATGATGTGTTCTCTGCAATTTACTCCCCTTACAGATTCTATCATTATTCCACATTGAACATGATAGAGAACATTTCATCACATAATAGGACTAGTAACATAAATCACATATCCTAGCTATAACAAGATAGAAGAAATATCAAATTCAAAGTTCACGAATTTAAATTTCAAATCACAAAAGATGTTTATAAAAATTAATAGAAATAAGTGTGAACATAAATCATATTTAATAGATAAACAAAAACTCGATGGTTGGTTAATATAAAGAAAATGTAAAATTTCAAGCTAGCCCTTATAACACTTCAAGTTTCATCAAAATTGAAAACATGGACAAATTGAAAAAAAATAACATATATATAGTGAGTAACACTACCACCTTGCATCCAAGATGCACTAAAGAACGTGACCAAACACTTGACAAAAAATTATCTCAAAGATTACATCACTATGTAATGACACACATTATTTGTTCTTGCAGCATGAACTTGATATGTCTATCATTTTCCTTTTACAATCTCATGCATGCCTAAATACTAGATGGAACATGCAAACGCACTTACAAAATCCCATGAGTTTTACTTTCATACATGACATGCTAAGTTATTTTCTAAGAAACCAATACAAATTTAGATTCATGATTATTTTCTCAAATGATCTATCTCATCATTTCATTTTCATTTTCCTTTGCATCACACATACAAAATGCATCACTTGTACAATATCATCCATATTTCTTTTTATTCTTTGTTAATCACAATCCTAGCCTTAATTTATGACAAGCACTCATAGTCTTATTATGAAAACCAATCATCAATTAATCACACAAATAAATCATAAAGATTTACCTTCTTTCCTGCTCCACACATGCAATAAAATAGTCATTTAACTTTAAGTGCATCACTCACACCATATATTTCACATTGCCCTACATATTCTATAATTATACAATGATCAACCATACACATTAAATTTGATGCAGTACCAAAGTGGATAACCCCAAGATGGGATGTACAACCTTGCAATTAAACCCACACAAAAGAAAAACACATAATTGAGAGAGAGAGAGAGAGAATGCAGGATCAATCATTTATCCAAATCATACATGTCAGGTTGTAAGGCTTTCCCAGTTTAGGCCATATACAAATGAATTCAAATATGAAATCTCAGTGCTTCATGATCAACTAACTACTATTCTAAGAGTTCTTTCTACAAAATTACATCAATTTGAGTTCATATACCTAACAACACTACCGGGGTTGGCCAAGGATTACATTTAAAATTAAATGTGTACAAAGAAATATGAGTCAGCCCCAAAATAGATCACAAGACCACCAGAAGAAAATAGAGAAGGAACAAACACAAATTTAGGTCCACACGTGACCCAACAATCATGCAGGATGACCACACATGTTAAAAATGAACAGACAATAATTGCACACACAATCTCCAAGGTCGGCCTAGGTAGGAAAGGAACACAGTCCTGAAGCAACCAAAATAATCCAAACATGAAGTTCCTCGATCCAAACATGATGTGCAATCATAGGGAAAGATTCCCAGATAGGTCCACATTAGGAATTGAAGACTGCAATCGAAGAAACATAGGAATGTGTGAGTGCAAACATGATAATCACTAATAGATAACCAAAAGAACAAAGCACGAGCCACAAAGAAAGGAAAACTTGAATAAATCGAATAGTATAAAACCAAATGAGGTATGATATGGAAGATAATAACTATAGAGAGTCTTGAACAATATTCCAAGGCCGCAACCAAAATATGATGAATGATCACTACATCACTCTCTCATAATAAAAATAAATGTTTTTGGTTGATGCAAGATTGTCAAGAACCCTTGAGATACTCCTGCATCAAACACCCGGGGTTAATAAAATGATTCTCTGAATAAAAAATGTTGTGAAACCCAAGCTAAATCAAAATGATCTAACTCAAATTGAGAAATCCATGTAGAATCCTCAATTGGTCTGTCCTTCTACTTCACCAAATATTCCATGTAGTCTTTACCTCTTGTACTTCTACCAATTCTTTTGTCTAGAACCTGCTCAATATTTTCTATCTGCTTCTTAGGATATTCTTGTTGCACATCTACCTCTTCATCTAACTCATGGTACTCATATACATCTGAAATGTTGAAGATAGGAGATATATCCATATCAACTAGTACATTTAATTGAAGCATCTGCTACATTATCAGAAACAATCTCTTGATACTTTGTTAGCAACTTATTGACTTCAATAGGTGTTTCATCCTCTAATTTTTTAACATGATTATTAGGAACTAAAGCATAACAAACATCATTCTTCTTCAAATCTCTTATGATTTGTCTTCCTTCAATCAAACAAACTCTAACAGAAGTATAATTTTCACCCTTATATGCTTCAATTAAAGGTAACAAAAATTTCTACATTCCATTAGACACAAAATTATATCTATTCAACCTTCCATCATGTAAATCTTGCCTATCATATTGCCATGGTCTATCCAACAAGATGTGACAACAATCCATAGGCATAAGATCACAAAGAACTTCATCATGGTAATTCCAAATTTTAAGATTCACAAGACATTTCTTACTTACCAAAAGTTTGTTCTCATCCTTGATCCATGAGATCTAATAGGGTTTAGGGTGCTTCATCCTTTGCAACTACAACTTTGCAACCAACTCCTTTGATGCCAAATCCTCTAAACTTCCACTATCAATGATCACTTTGCAACATTTTCTTGTAACCTTACATATGGCTTTGAATAAGCCTTTCCTCAAAGGATCTTCATCAATACCTTTATTCCATAATTCTCTTTTGATCATCAGATTCTCCCCATCTTTAAGTTTTTTCTTTGAATCAGGTGATTCTTCCTTCACAAGTGCATTTTTGCTACTGCTATCGGTCTTCTTGTTTGAATTTCTATTGGTACATTCAAATGCCCTATGTCCTTCTTCACCACACTTGAAACAAGTTCCCTTGAACTAATTATTTTCTTCTCTCCTCTAATCATTACCTCTAGGGTAACCACTTCTTGAATAACTTCCTCTACCTCTATATGAATTTTCTCCTTTCCACTCTAATTTTCCCTTATCCTGATTTGCCTTATCCTGATCTGATCTGCTATTTTCTCCATAGGATCTTCCTCTTCCTCTAGGAAATCTTCCACCTCTGCCTCCATGCATTTGTTCATGCCTCTTGTTCAATTTCTCCTCTGCCTTCAATGCAAATCGATAGGCTTCTTCAATGGTGTTCATCTTGACCAAACTGATTTCATCTTGGATAGAAGTCCTTAAACCATTTAGGTACCTAGAAATCATTTCAAATTCATCTTCCACATATCTAGATCTGATATCTAACCTATAAAATTCCTGAGTATATTCCTTCATAGAACTATCCTTTTGTTTCAAATTTTGCATTCTCCTTAACAAGCTAACCTGCTAATCACTATGTGGAAATTTACCTTTCAACTTATTAATCATTTTTTTCCCATACCTTGATTTTATCTTTACCTCTCTTTTATTGATCAGCCTTAAAATGCTCCCACCACAAGGATGCATGTCCCTTCAATTTGGTGCTTGCAATCTTCACCTTCTTGTCTATTGGTATGCTTTCAAAATCAAAATATTTCTCCATCTCAAAGATCCAGTCCATCAACTCATCTGAATCCAATTTTCCACTATACTTAGGAGGGTTGAAGTGAGGTTTGGAATTAATTCTTGTCAAATCTCTCAAGAATATTTCTTCTCCTTGTTCTAGAATGTGTTGGTGCTGCTCCTTCTTCTTGCAATTCTTCGTCCTCATCTTCAGTATCATCCTCAATAGGTCTTCCTCTTCTTTGGGTTGTCTCAACAACTTCAAGTCTTGCAAATTTTTTCCTTAACATATCCTTCACGACATTATTTGCATCTCTCCTTCCATATATCATCTTTGCAACCTTCTATAATTGTAGACCAAATCGCAACCTGCCACCCTAAAACCAAATCAATTAGGGATTACAAAATATTTGCTTTGATACCATATGATGTAGTATCAAGGTGGAGAACCCCAAGATTAGATGTCCAACCTCGCAACTAAACACACATAGAAGAAAAAAATAGAATTGAGTGTGTGTGTGTGTGTGTGTGTGTGTGTGTGTGTGAGAGAGAGAGAGAGAGAGAGAGAGAGAGAGAGAGAGAGAGAGAGAGAGAGAGAGCATGATCAATCATTCATCCAAATCATACATGTCGGGCTATAAGGCCTTCTCAGTTTAGGCCATATACAAATGAATTCAAATATGAAATCTCAGTGCTTCATGATAAGCTAAACTACTACTCTAAGAGTTCTTCCTACAAAATTACATCAATTTGAGTTCATATACCTAACATCACTATTGGGGTCGGCTAAGAATTACATTTAAAATGAAATATGTATAAAGAAATATGAGTCGGCCCCAAAACAGATCACAAGACCACCAAAAGAAAATAGAGAAGGCACAAACACAAATTTAGTTCCACACGTGACCCAACAATCACGCACCATGACTACACATGTTAACAATCAACAAGAAATGATCGCACATACAATCTCCAAGGTTGGCCCATGCAAGAAAGGAATACGCTCCTGAAGCAACAAAAATAATCCAAACAAGAAGGTCCTCAATCCAAAAATGACACGATCATAGGGAAAGGTTCCTAGATAGGTCCACATTATAAGGAATTGATGACGACAACTAAAGAAACACAGGAACATGTGACCACAAATAAGATCATCATGAATTGATAACCAAAAGAATAAAGTATGAGCTACAAAGAAGGGAAAACTTGAATAAATTGAATAGTACAAAACCAAATGAGGTGTGATCTAGAAGATAAGAACTGTAGAGAGTCTTGAACAATATTCCAAGACCACAATCAAAATATCTCAAAGATGAATGGTTGTTGCATCACTCTCTCATAATGAAAATAAATATTTTTGGTTGATGCAAGATTGCCAAGAACCCAAGATGCTCCTGTATCAAAATTCATGATCTTAATCGCCATCTTGAAATTTTTATTCTAAGAGAATTGTACAATCACACCAATTAATATAATGCACACATAACCAAGCACTTCAAGATCTATATAACATTAAAAACTTAAAACAAATGAGGCGATCAAGTAGTCACACACTACATACATATACACACAAAGAGGTGTTTCCCTAAAATAAGTTATTTCACTTCTATAACTTTAAACAAGAGACATCCTTATTGTTCTTGTCAGGATTAATCATAATTGGAGAACTCTCTTTCCCACTAGATTCTAGTTGGTCCACATGACCCAACTATCGATTCACAAAATTAGTAATTACTTACTAAGCACTATTTGACTCAAAATTCATGCAATCAAAAGTCACACTAAGCATAGTGAACTCAAGGCCCTATAATGGAACCCAGAGCTCTTATACCATACGTAAAGACTAACATGCTACATGGATTTAGACTTTGAAATAGACACAAAGTTGCATAGTAAGTTGTAGGTCAAAAGAAATATACAATTAAAATATATATATTCCTCTAACAAGAGATAATACATCATCATAATCACTAACCATTTTGAACATCTTGTCGAATACAATAGTTACACACTGTTAAGAGATATCGACTAGCTTATCAATTAAATCGTTATACATCAAGTAAGAAATAGACCAAGCATGAACTTTGAATTACATTGGACATGAATAATAGTATAGGAATCATCAACTAGGATAATATAGGTAAAAAAAATCTTTAAAATAGACCACTGGGGTGATACATTGAATACATATTATGCAATATAGGATGACCACCTTGATAGGAACTCCTGAAAACCTCGATCACTGAAACACATGTGGGCAAGAATATTATCGGAGTGCATTTCCACCCTACCACAAAGCATTTATGCCTTCCCAAAATCTTTCATAACATGAAAGATACCCATCCTAGCTCAAGGATGACTATCCACACAAAACTTATAGGAGTATTATAATTCATGCAATGATAAATCCATAAACTAATACAACAAAATCATGGTCACATGTTATGCATGTATCATAAATATTCTAAAAAAAGCAACAATCCTTTATTGGCTATTGAAAACATTTTTAGGCCCTTCTCGATCTTTCTTATTCAGAGAAGTAAGCATTATCATGGATTTATCCCAATATGTAGGAAAACACAAGAATACATCCATGCATCTATTTTTCAAGTAAATGAATATTTTAGTCACACGGTGCATCACTATAATAGCATTTCTATTGATACATGTGATGATTGATTATAGACCATCACAACATTTTATAAGAACTAAATGCACTTACCTTGCATATCTAACAAAATGTAATTATACACATGCAATCCTATATAGTCATAATGTTAAATAAGTAAACCATTCACAAGGTTATCAATAGGGCAACATAAGACATCCAAAAGTATGAAATGAAATCAAGGTACATGTAAGCATTACTTTACTTGATAATATGCATGGTACATTTCCATATATAGGTAACCCCAACTCATTAAAGGAAATGGAATTAACCCAACTCTACCCATTCTCATGGTTCTTTAATCAAGGATGATCTTTAAGATAATTTTATAGTCGATTAAGGTTCACTTAACTCTAAATAAAATTTCCCCTATCCCTTGTAATGGATCCAAGAAAATAATCCATTTTAATGCTAACATAACTACATCATGGACATAAAATAATCACACAGGATACATATAAACATAGATTCTAAATCCTTTCCTAACTATCTCCAATACTTTCAAGATCTTGGTTTCACCTCAATAACATTTATCTTGAGGGACAATATTAACATAAATTTATCTCATTAACATATTTTACATACAAGAATGCATTCATGCATACACGAGCACAAGTTTGCACAAGAACATAGGGGAACACACATAGTCACACAAGTGCATAAAAGTGCATTTTGGTGTTATAGTCTAGGCACTTCTCAAGTCTTCCAAATTCTCAGAGACTTACAAATATAGCCATCCATGATATAAAAATATTTGATAACAACATCTACGCATAAAGACCTCTCTAGCATTAATATCACGAGGAAATGTAACTAACTATTTTTCCGATCATGAGTCATATAAGGTACACTGTTATAGTATAGTTTTAGAACATATTTCATGAAATACATTCAATTGAGTATCACAATGGAAGAAATGGACTTATTACTTAGTATTGTATCACCAACCTAATGCTAGCAGGGAAAATGGGAAAATCTCTGATTCAAGTATTTAATTTAGGGAAGAAGGTAAGATATGAAAGCTTTCTTCAGGTGCTGGATTGAACTTTGCATGATCAGAATGGGGATATCTAAGATAAAACTATTCCAACTATCCTAATTATTGCATTTAATTTCCAATATAATTATCATTATGTGAAAAAGACTAAAGTTCTTGGAACAAATTTCTAACCATAATTTATAACACCCCTTCTCTAAAGAAGCCAAATATTATAAAATGACATGAAAAGTTTTAGTAGAAGGAACCGCTTTCATTAAACCCTTGACATCACTCACTAAAATCATTTATAATCTGCACAATAAAAGGTTAAAAGGGGTATAAAATTCCTTAAAAAAATAGTGTTGTAGTTGAGATAAACTACACCCAACAATAAAATATTTCACTCAAGTTGTGTAGGAATGTATAGAGCAACAAGAATGTTTGTTCAAGCTATCCTAATATCCAAATATCCATTGTAGGGTTGAGGAAATAGACAAATTTTAGCTACCAAAGTTTAAAAAAACAAAGAGGACTAGCTTACGTTTTCACTCTTAAGGGGCAATGCAACATCTATGTAGATGTGGAGAATACATGACAACAAGTATAGTTTTCACAAATTTATATCCAAGATTCTACTAGAATGTTTAAGGAACTTTAACAAACCATTAAAACTTAAAAAAAAAGATCAAAACTAATTCCCCAGCTTAACATATCTCCCTTTAAAATAAAGATTATACATTCAAAGCTAGAGTCATTGTGCCAAGCTAGTCTAGAATTGTGCCAAGTTAGTCTAGAGCAATTCTAACTCTGATTTATTTCTATTAAGTTTCTTCCATGAGTTTTATCTAATCTGTTAGAAAACAAAAAATATTTAATCTTCGTGATTTGATAAATGTGAAAACCTACCTCTATAGGAAATAAAGCCCTATCAAATTCTAAAAGTGAAATGCCTTGGAAGTTTATTTTACTATCTATATTTATATATTTAAAATATTCCAGACCAATTGCATCTTAATATATTCCATGTGCAAAGAGTAAGAATCTTAATACACGACCATTTTTTCTAATAAATTATGTTTGGGTGTAAGGAACAAAGTATGCGAAATAGAACCAGGAATATATATCTTACCACATGATTGAGTTTTTGATCAACCAACCTCTTTGCATAAGACCTCTTAGTCTTGTCTAAATCTTTAGTCACATCTAGTAAGTCCTTAAGAAAACTACAGATAATGAGCTCCTTATTCTTTCCAATAATGACACCCAAAGCTTGCCCCCATCAAGTATTCACCCTCCATTCAATCCACCCGCTTAATTTACCTATCCAGTGATAATATATTTCTTTTCTCTTCTAAGAGCGAAGTCTTATGGCCAGTGTAGCAACCCTTAACTCATCCTGCATTTATCTACAAACCAAAAATGGCTAAAATATAGTCAAAATCCCTTTTTCTTGCTCGTGCATCTATTTCATGTTCCTCATTAATACACTCATCTTTTCCCCAGGCTGTATCCTCCTATGCAGTTTGAAAGCTTCCTCAAGACTTTGTACATAGATGGCATCTGAATAGGCCTTGTCTAGTTTAAGAGAAAAGGGCAGAGGAAGAATCAAGAGTGTCCTTTATTAAAAGGCAAAAACACCTTGTATTAGTCTCAATAACTTTCCTAACATTGGTACAACATCCATTCATAGGTTGTTTCTCTGTTCCTTGTAAAAATATAATGCAGGGCATCTGATCTTACAAAGTGGATGCACATTAATTTTCATCACTCTATAAATCCCACAAGCCATACAAAACAATAGCGCACAAAAATAAAACCAATGTACACTGCCTTTACCATCTTAAATATTCAAAAGAAATACCAATACCAAATAATAAAATCCTATGCAATTGATTGTTTGAATCATAAAAAAATTCTCCTCGAGTGAAATACCAACCCCCTCCTTTTTTTGGCACTCCCAGTTGTGGATTACATTCTTCCACTTTCTTTTTTTCCACTACTCGTTGACATGCCTTTTTTTTTTGGTGCATGGGATCAAGACTCCTCCAATTATTCATGTTTTAAAGCCAAGTACATCAGTAACATCCCATTCTATGGTTATCTCCCCTATGTTTTAGGATAATCATCCCTGCTACTGAACCAATACTACTTTTCTTAAACCCCCACTCTAATAATTATTTTTTAATTAGCAACCACCATTCAAATGATTGAAATGTGTATTTTTTAATCTATTAATAATTTCATTTTATTAGATTGAGTAGGATTGAAAAATAATATTAAAGTTTGATTTTTATTTTTATTTATAAAATATTTACCAATGAATGTTTACTATTTCAATTATATAAATAAAACTATTATTATTAATTAATTATATTAAAATAATGTACAAGATAATAAAGATTAAGGTTAGGGTTATGACAAGAATTTGTGCCTTGATCGTGTAAAGCCATGAGGTGGGATTAGTAATTTAAGTACTTTCCATGGGATTATATAAATGAGCCAAATCTTATAATGATGGGATGACATCAGCGTGACATCATTCTTCTTATGGGAAGGATTTGTATCATAGTACAGTGATGTAACGATCTTGAATATTTGTCTAGAGATCTATGTGGTCATTTTCAGACCCTTGATGGAGACGTGATCATTAATTAAGAAGGGCATGGGTTTTCAAGGTGGTGGTTGGGATTGTTGGTGGGTTTTTCACTATTTATTTTGGTCAAAGAAGCCTCATTTTCATCGTATTCTTTTATCAATTTATGTCTGGTAGTTATTGGTCTATCTTAGTATGGAATTACCTATTAGGTTGACCTTCAATAAAAGGTAGATATCATTCTTAGGGTTTACCTCAGACTCGAGGTCACATGTTATTTGTAAGGAAGCAAGGTTGTTTACCATGGAGGATATAAGGATGGTATTGGTTCGAGAATTTTTAGTTTTTATTAACAAATACTGTGTGAATATGAACATCAAATCCCATTTTCTTGCTTCACTTCTATACTTAGGAGGCGAGAAGGTGGAGATATTGCTTCTCTTTAGGCAAATGTTCAAAGAATATTATTTGGGAGATGACATTGATATGGTCATTTTCACTAAAATAGGAGTGGGGGTTCCATGGCCAAGGTATCTTCCAAGATTATTCTATCTTGGTGCAATTGTGGCTCGCCGACCTTTTATCATGAACCTTAATGATGAAGAGCTAATGGCATGGGAGGTAAGATACTATTGATAGGGATTTCCTACATAAATGGTTTCTTATTGATGAGGACCAAAATTACAAATGGTTGGAGGAATTCACATAGGTTTATTTGTTCTAAAGCATTTTAAACAAAATAGAGTTTATAGTAAGTTTCTCCTTTTTTTTTTCTGAAATTTGATGCCTGATGGCTTTGTGGAAGAATCTAGTTTTAGGTGATCTTGGACAACTTCAGGTCTCGAGGAGAAGAAAGGTGAGGGTTTTTTCGCAGGTTTCACCCTTTTGGTATGAGCTTTTTGCAGGTTGATTATGGTAGTAGATCTTGGTGGCACTATGGGTCTCCAACAATCATGTGATGTGGGGCAACAGTAGGGGTTTTTCTGATAGCTCAACAACAACATATCCAAGATAATAGGTGGGTTAAAAATGAGGAGTATTTTAAAGTAGTTTATGTATGAATACCACCCTATGGTTTTTTGTGGTTTCTTGTATATATGGGACCTCTTTGGTTCTGTTAAGTTTGTATAGTCTAGATTATTATCCTTCATACTAGTGAGCTTAAAAAATTCTAAATGTAAATAATTTTACATAATCAATAAAATATTTGCAACTATAGGTTGCATTTTACAAATTAAAAAATATATTTATTAATAAAATACATCGCAAAGGTCCTATAATGCATAAAAGAATGAACACACATTAAAATGAGTGCTAAGTAAGCATGGAATTGGATACCTTAGGAAGTGTGTAGAATTTAAGATGGTACAAATGTATAAGAAACAATATAGAAACTAAAGTAGAATGACTATTGATTGTTAGCTTCTAATACATACAAATACATAAACTAAAAAATACAATGATCACAATAGTAAACTATATGAAGTGGGGGGCGGGGGGTGGAACTATTGATACTTAGTTAGTACAAATCATAGAAAGAAGAAAGATTGTTTGCTACTAACAAATGAGAGGGGGTTGAGCCTTCACCTCTTTGTTAATACAAGAGATAAATCACATGTATTGAGTTAAGTGGGGGTTTGACAACATTACCTCTTAATAAATCAATTGGTATAAGATAACTTGAAACCCTTCAAATATGGAGTTAGCTTCAATTACAATATCAAGGATGAGAAATTGAATCATAACTTCTAACTATTTGAATAAGACCATAAAGCATGCAATAAAATCATGTAAAATTGATGAGAAATGACACATACAAATGTCAAAAACCCCAATAATTAGTTTTTCAAACTTAACTAGCAAATAACTTACATAAAGTAGTCATAGCGAACAAATTTAAGACCTCTGAAAATTATGTTTTTTAAAATCTATCTTAAATTCGAGCTATGTTTTTTTAACTCGGTCTAAAATGCTAGCTAGAGTATATTTGAATGACTTCCTTGACATACAATTTGCCTTGGAAAAAAACAAGTCTTTATCAATGGCTCCATAATCATAAATCTCACACCAGAACTCTAAAAACACTTCAAATCACTTCCAAAATCACACCATGCAACTGAAACCCCATGTCATAAAGCTACAAAGTATTTCATAACTCCAAACCAAGAACAATAAAAAATCTACAACAATTAGAGGCAACCATCTAGAGTGGGTATTTCACCATCAAAACCAACAATCTTAATGAGGGATATCATCATCAACCAATCAAAACATGAACTCTAAAATTATTTTGAAAGCATAACATTAGATATTGACTTCAACATACCAAATGGATGTCCCAATCTTCCTTTCATAACTTTTAAGAGCTATTTTAGGAAA
Organism: Chamaecyparis obtusa; assembly: GCA_027943335.1. NCBI lineage: Eukaryota > Viridiplantae > Streptophyta > Pinopsida > Cupressales > Cupressaceae > Chamaecyparis > Chamaecyparis obtusa. The sequence goes on from BSBK01007615.1 coordinate 301,764, forward strand.
AAGAATTATGCTTTGTGCTATTTTTGGGAAAATATTTTTTTGCTTTTTTTTTTCCCATAGCTTTTTTAAAAACCACATTTTTTCTTTTTTTCTATTTTTGGAAAACAAAATTTTCTTTTTTGTTGCTTTTCCAAAAAATCACTTTTTGTTTTGGAAAAGCACTTTTTAAGATTTAGTGAATGAAAAAAAATCCTCTTCTAAAAATAATATAACTTGCCAAATCCAATTGAATTTCATTGCACTAAACTTAAGAAGGAATTAAGACAATGGAAAAGTGCTAAAAATAATAATTCCTATAAATAGTTTTATGGAGAAAATAGTAAACATCTAAAAATATTGAAAATCATTAAAAGAGTTCACCTTGGGACACTGAATCCCTTAGCCAAGTACACTTAGCTTATAGGAGCTTGGGAGAAGGCTAATGGAAAACTCAAGTTGAGCTAGGTATAAGAAGGGGACATTACACTCTTCCCTCCCCAAAATTGCTTGCCCTCAAGTAATTGCAACTCTGAAGGTTGCAAAGTCTATTTACTCTCCTAAGTAGCATTCTCCACTAATAAGTAAGTACTCCTTGATAGTCCTCTTTTGTAAGGTAGGATCTCTGAAATCAATCATTGCCTCATGAATCATTATTAGCTTGCCTTCCTCATCCAAATGAGGCAAATCCATAGAAGGAGTCTCATTATGCACAAGTGCCTTCTCGAGGTTAGGTACATGAAAAATATTATGCACCTTTCTAATCTTCGGTAACTCAAGCTCATAAGACATCGCTCCAATCCTTTTGGTATCCCTAAAAGGTCCATAGAAGCAAGACTTAAGCTTCTCCAACCCACTCTTTTTGAAAGTGGATAGCCCATAAGATTGCAATCTTAGATAAACCATGTCTCTAATATCAAATTCTCACTCAATACAATATTAATCAACATACAACTTCTACTGATTTTGAGCATGTTGTATTTTTTTCTCAAAGATTGCATAATGCCTTGACTCTTTTAAAGAATGTCTTTGGATCTAGGTATTCCGCAATCACAAAAAAGTAAGTCAAGAAAGATAGGAGCTTCATAACCATATACGACCATAAAAGGAGACAACTTGGTAGTCATATGAAAAGTGGAGTTTTAACAACACTCCCTGAGTTGTAACCACTTACCCATGTTTTATGTCATCCTGAATCATAACTACGTAGGTAGCCTTCCACTTTTTTATTAACGATCTTTTCCTTCCCATTATTCTAAGGGTGATAAATAGTTCTAGGAGTCAATTTAGTACCACATAACTTGAACAAATCCTATCAAAACAAGCTCATAAAATTGTTGTCCCTATTGCTAATGACATTCTTAGGTGTTCCATAAAGTCTATATACCTCTTTGAAGAACAAATCTACCTCCTAAATTGTTGTATACCTTGCAGATATAGCAAAAAAGTGAGAAAATGTAGTCAATATTCCACTACCACAAAGATACAATCCTTTCCTTTCACCTTGGGAATCCCTGTGATGAATTTCATTGAAATACTTTCCCACTTTTGAGGAGGAATAGGCAGGGGTTGTAGTAGACTAGTAGGGTAAGTATGCTCATTTTTATTTTGTTGACATGTAGAAATACGTAGGGGTTCTAGTAGACCAACAAGGTAAGTATATTTATTTATATTTTTTTGACACACGTGGCACTCACAAACATACTTAAGGATGTCATACTTCACACCAATCCATGAGAACCTCTCACATATCTGCCTAAAAGACTTGTAATAACTAACATGAATAACCATTGTAATGTCATGAAATGTCTTTAAAATTTGATAATTTAGTTTCAATTACTAACATTCTTCCATCCTTGTAGAAAATGAGACCCTCCCTTACCTTGTACCTACCATCATGTAATGTTCCATTGAGAATGCTATTGGTAAGAGCATGCTTTGCATAATTAGCTTGTATTAGCTCCTTAAAATTTGTTTCTATCTCTAAAATTGAACACAAATGTGGTCTTCTTAATAATGCATCAACCACTATGTTCATATTTCCTTTGTCATATTCAATGTCAAATTCATGGGCTTGGAGTTTGCTAACCCATTTTGTCGCCTATCATTGAGATCTTTATGATTTAACAAGTACTTAAGGTTGTTCTGATAAGGTTTACTAAAAAATCTTCCTCCAACAAAATATTGCCCAAACTTAGTCAACATATGAATTATGGAGAACATATCCTTGTCATAGATTGAATCCTTTCACTTCCCTTGACTTCCTTCTTTCAAATGCAACAGGGTGTTTATTTGTATCAAGACAACCTCAATACCTTCACCTAAAGCATCACATATAAGCTCAAAGGGCTTAGTTTTGAAATTGCTAATGTTGGACATATGCTTATCATTTGCTTGAAATGATCAAAAGATTTCTTTGCCACCAAGAAAAGGCTCCTTTCTTTGTCAGATTAGTGAATAGAACAATCAACTAATAAAATCCTTTGACAAACCCCCCTACAGAAACCACATAACATGAAATACCCCTTCAACTATGTAAGATTATTAGGTGGAGGAAAATTGACAATGGCTTCGATCTTTTCAATATCGACACTAACTCCCTCAGAGCTTATTATGTGTCAAAGATATAACAAAAATGTCATAATACAAATTTGCACTTGGACTCATTGGCAAACAAAGAATCCCACTCAAGGATACCAAAAAATTCATCCCAATGTCTCAAATGCTCTTCCCAAGATCTACTAAAAAATGAAAATGTCATCAGAGAAGATAAAAGAAATATTATGCAATTTCTTCCTAAGTATGTTGTTCATACACAACTGAAATGTAGTAGGAACATAAGTCAAACCAAAAGGCATGACAAGGAACTCAAAATGACCAAAATGGTATTTGAAGGCATTCTTCTATGTGTCCTCTCTAACTCTAATATGATGCTATCCTGATCTCAACTCTATTTTAGAGAAATAGATCACTCCACATAGCTCATTAATGAGCTCATCTATTCATGGAATGGGATACCCATTTTTTAGAGTCTTCTTGTCAACACTTTAATCTATGCACATGCACATGGTACCATCCTTCTTCACCAACACCAACGAAGAAGAAAATGGACTCTTAGTTGGTATAATGTGTCTCATATCCAAAAGTGTAAGAACCCCAAATCGGTCCTTAACTGCTGCAGATGTTTATCTCAATTTGTTGTTTGAAAGTTTATGATTTTTTTTGGATTTTCAAGGGTTTTAGAAATAAAATAAAAAATGCAATAATCTGAAATTTTGAAACTATTCAATTAACTGCCGCAACTTCTATTTATTTTCCAAATGAAATACAAAAGGGAATCAAGACAATCATTTATTGGAAAATGATTAACAAAGGCAACTACAAAATGCATAAAAAACCTGGGAGAATACACCAACTGCTACATGAACTAATTTATTTCAACTCTACAATGTTGTGGCTGTAAATCTGAAAGAGGATAATGGCTGCGACTTATTCCTCCATAAAGTTGTAATTAAATACTATCTTCTTCTTGCTGTTGAAACTAATACTGCTGAAGCACAAATAGAGTCTTTGGATGAAACTCTCTAAAATTCCAAATTCACTGGATATTTCACCAGCTCATATACACAAAAGAACTACGTTCTTCAATGGAAAAGCTAAAACCCTTCTCAAAGCTCGAAATCACAATGATCAATTTGCAAAATAACAATGGAGCCTTTCTTCTTTCCCCAGTAAGCATAAATAGGCTTTCCAACCCTAAATTGCAATTCTTTGAAAAGCTGCGATTTCTTTCTTCAAGGCATTAAAAATATAATCATTAAATAAATTTAATGATTTAGACTTAGGAAAATATGCCAATAAATTAATACATTAATTTTTCCCCCTTCATGATATTAAGACCCATCACTTAAGTGATTTAATATAAAGTCAATTTACAACTTAATATTAAATCCTTTGTCATTTAATTAATATAATCACTGAAAATTGAATAACTCTCTTAAAAATGTGAATCTGGCTTAACGGTTTGGAACTGGAGTTGGCATAATAATTTCCCATGTGATCAAATAATATTTCTAAAAATAGCAGGGGTCCATCTCTATGACTCTAAAAGTTGCTAAAAATAGCAAAACTCAAACAAATAGAGTCTGAAACCTCTCCATACCAAATCAAGGGTGTTGAGCTCTGCAAAAGTCAAACCATCAGATAAGCATATCTCCTATGTGCACAAATTGACCCTCTCTCCATCTCTTCTAGCCTATGAGGGTCCAATGATAGGCTAATCAATAGCTAGAATGATGTCTCTAGCTAGAAGGGGACATCACAGTCCGCCCTTCCTAAAATTGCTTGTCCTCAAGCAATCTCAACTCTGGATGCTGTAAAATCTCCTCGCTCTCCCAAGTGGCATCCTCAATCGGCATGTCCTTCCATTTCACCAAGTACTCCTTGATAGTGCGCCTCCTCAAGTTTCTCTCCCTAAACTCCAAAATAGCCTTAGGCACTAAAACCAACTTCCCTTCATCATCCAAGGGTGGAAGCACTGTAGAAGGAACAATCTGGTTTCCTAACACCTTTTTGAGACGTGACACATGAAAAACATTATGGACTTTACTCTTTGCTAGAAAATCCAACTCATACACCACCTCTCCAACTCTCCTGATCACCCTGAAGGGTCCATAGTATCGTGGCTTCAGTTTCTCGGCACCACTCCTTTTTAGAGTGGACTGGTGGTAAGGCTGTAACATCAAGTACACCATATCCCCTACCTCAAAAATTCACTCAGTTCTCTTATGATCTGCATACTGCTTCTGTTGATTTTGTGCCTTAGTAATATTCTCCTTAAGAGCCTTTACAATGTTTGGCTCTCCTGTAACAAGTCTCTAGCACTAGGCACTCTACTGTCGCTCAACAAAAGATCCATGAAATTGGGTGCCTCATACCCATACAATGCCATGAAAGGTGACATTTGAATAGACATGTGATAATTGGAATTGTAGCAATACTCACACAAGTAAATCCACTTAATCCAAGCCTTCTATTGCCCTACTATGTAGTTCCTGAGGTATCCCTCCACCCATTTGTTGACTATCTCAGTCTGTCCATCCGTCTGGGGGTGGTAGCTAGTACTCAGAGTGAGCTCTGTCCCACACAATCTCAATAACTCCTGCCAAAAGTGACTCATAAATCTATTGTCCCTGTCACTGACAATGCTCCGAGGTAAGCCAAGCAACTTGAATACCTCTTTGAAGAATAAATTTGCCACCTGGGTAGCAGTGTATGTAGACGTGATCGGGAAGAAGTGGGCAAACTTCGTAAGCCAATCAACAACAACATATATAGAGTCTCTACCCTAGGCTCTCAACAGTCCTGTGATGATGTCCATGGACAAACACTCCCATTTTCTATCAGGAATCGAAAGTGGCTGAAGTAAACCGGCTGTATAAGAGTGCTCTTGTTTATTCTGCTAGCAAGTAGGACACTCTCTAACATACTGTAACACCTCAACCTTGAGCCCTTTCCAAGAAAAATGCTCACAAATCTGCCAGTAGGTTTTATAAAAACTTGGATGTCCTGCCATAGGTGAGTCATGATAAACTCTCAACACCATACTCCTCACCTCTAACCCTGACACCAAATAAATGTGCCCTTTGTAAATGATGAGCTCATTCGCAAGGGTGAAATCACTATCCTGAACTGATTCGTCTATGAATCCTGATGCCCATGTATCCTTTGCATACTCTGCAAGGATTAAATGTCTCCAGTCCTCTGATATATCTATCATCAAGCTCAAGTGGGCTCTTCGTGACAAGGCATTTGCTACTACATTTTGTGTCCCCTTGAAATAGGTAATATCAAAGTCATATGCATGTAATTTACTTACCCATTTTTGCTGCCTATCATTAAGATCTCGCTACCCCAGGAAATGCTTCAGGCTATTGTGGTATGTTTTTATGCTAAATTTTTTGCCCATGAAATACTGCTTGAATTTTGCCAAAGCATGCATTATGGCCAAGATTTTCTTATCATAGATGTTGAAGATCCTCTTAGGTCCCTTGAGCTTCCTACTCTCATACACAATTGGGTGCTTGTCTTGCATAAGCACCACTCTAACACCCTCGCTAGATGCATCACAATGAAGCTCAAATGGTTTACTGAAATCTGGTAGTGCTAACACTGGACAAGAAGTCATCAGCTCCTTGAATTTATCAAAACACTCTTGTGCCTTAGGAGTCCACAAGAAAGCCCCCTTCCTCATCAAATCTGTCAAGGGTGCTGCATGCCTGGAATATCCACTAACAAACCTCCTATAGAACCCACACAACCCCAAAAATCCTTTCAACCATGTCAAGTTTACTGGAGTAGGCCACTCGACAATAGCACAAATCTTTTCAGGATCCATTCGTACTCCCTATGCACTGATAATGTGAACTAGATACAATAACTCTGATAATCCAAAATCACATTTAGACTCCTTTGCATAGAAGGATTCCTTGCTCAAAATGATCAACACAGTGTCTAAGTGTCACACATGCTCATCCCGTGTTCTACTATACACCAGGATGTCATCAAAGAAGACTAACACAAATTTCCTCAACTGAGGCTGAAAGACCCTGTTCATCATAGACTAAAAAGTGGCTGGAGCATTAGTTAGCCCAAATGGCATAACTACAAACTCAAAATGGTCACAATGACACCAAAATGTCATCTTCTCTATATCCCGCTCTCTGACTCGGATCTGATGATAGCCTGATCTCAAATCAATTTTGGAGAAGAAGCATGCTCCGTGTAACTCATCTAATAACTCATCAATCCGTGGTATGGGGTACCTATTTTTGATAGTCTGCTTGTTCAGGACCCTATAATCTATGCACATCCTAAGAGTACCATCCTTCTTCTTCACCAAAACCACAGAAGAAGAAAAAGGAGACTTACTTGGTCTAATGTGCCCCATAGCAAGTAGTTCCTTGATGGTTTTCTCAATATCATCCTTCAATCTCTTTGGATGTCTGTAGGGTGTAATCATAATGGGTTTGGCACCCTCGTCCAACTCAATGATGTGCTCAATACCTCTATGAGGAGGACTACCTGGTGGATTGTCACTGAACACCTTACTATGCTTGATTCTCAATGCCTATATGTCTGGATGATACTCAAAATGTTGCTGCCCCTATGATGGCATCAAAGTGCAATGGGCTGCCCACTCAACCTGGTCATGTCTCAACAAGTTCCCCATACATCTGGAGGACATCATCCTAAACTCACTATCACAGATGGCCTTAATTATATGTGTCTCTCCATCCAATTGGAACTTCATCTCCATGTCTCTCAAATCGAGAGTGAACACTCCAATGTCATGTAACCAAGTCATACCAAGTACTAGAGCTGTGTCACCCATGTTTACAACATAAAAATCAGCTTTGAAGTCAAAGTTATTAATCCTAAGGGGTAGACCTATAATCTTCCTATCACATTTGAGGACATAGCCATCAGCTACCCTCACTCTCAGACCCTCAAACTTCTCTATCTAAATCCCACGTCTCTCAACCAGCTTGGAATCAATAAAATTATGAGTGGCACCCGTATCGAGCAAGGTGATAACTCATTGTCATGCCAATACTCCTCTCATCCTGAATGATCCCTCCTGCTGCACAGTGGTGAGTCAGGCCTCCTTAAGTCTACCCTCGGTCTTTTCATCACCTATAGCCATTTGGTTCATCTTTTCATCACCTGTGCTTTCCTTTTCTTCAGCTAATTCCTGATTTTCAGATTGTTGGTCTGAATTTTTAGAATCAGAATCCTCATAATAAGCCCACATAACCCTATTTTCTTTGCCCTCGAGTCTTAAAGGATAATCACAGTTCATGTCATAAGGTCCTTTGCAATAGAAACACAATTTCTTCTTCCGCAAATCATTAAGTGTTTCCTTGTCAAGAGGTGCAAAATATTTATCTCTATTTTCGGATTTAAATTCAGTCCTCTTTGGTTTCTTAAAGAATGGCTTATTGTCCTTGCTGGAGGAAGTTGCCTTGGGCTGAAATTTATTTACTGGGGCTGCATGCTCCATGCTCTTGGCTTTCTTCATAGCATCATTTAATGTGGAAGGATCAAAAGCCTTTATCCAACCTCTGATTGGTTCGAATAAGCCTTCTGTAAATAATACTATCAACCTCCTGTTTGATATGTCTGGCACCATAACTGAGGATTGTTGAAACTCATTAATAAAATGCTCTAAGCTCCCTCTTTGTTTGAGCTATGCCAGGTCTCTAAAGTAGACCTCTGGATCTTTCCTGTCAAACCTCTCAACCAATCTATCCACGAAGTCCTGGTAAGAAGTCACCTGGTTGTGCTGAAGAGTGATCAACCCATGATACCACCAACCGTGTGCTACTCCCTCCAAATGTAAGGTGGCATATTTTATTGCCTCAATCTCTGTCATAGGCCTCAATGCTAAGAAGGTATCAAGCTTGTGGATCCAAGCTTGCGCTGTCAATCTACCACTACCATCAAAAGTGGACAAGGAAAGCTTGCCTGTAGCACGCTTTAGTTCATTATTCTCTTCCTTGGGTCTCCTGTCCTGTTTGACTGCACGGTAGTGTTCTCTCCTTTGATTCACAAACCTTTCAAAGGTCATCCTTTCTCACACATGTGGGGCCAATAGTTCCCACTCATCATTTGTAGCCATAAGGATGTTTGGAAAAATCTCATCCCTAGCTTCCTCTACTGGATCCTCCACTGGTTCCTCCCTAACAAAGGTGGGATGTGTGGGTCTATTTGCTATCCTAGAGTGTGTCCTATGTGCCCGTGGAGAACCTATAGCACTCATGTTATCTTCCTGTTCCCGATCCTATCTTGCAGGAGGGTTCATGCACTCCATCATAGTGGTAAGAGCCTACAATGCCTAAGCTACCTACTGCTGCCCTGTAGCCATGGCTCTATAAAACTCCTTGGTTTCCAGATCTTCATTGTTCCTATTTATCCTAGGTGGGCTGCCATCACGCCTGTCACCCATGGTGACCGGCTGTGGTTCTAAGACTTGTTCACCTTGAAGTAAGGCTCTCATGCGTGTATAATATCTATGTGGACCAATCTCCTTTGGCTACATGTAATAACTAAACCCTCAGGATGGCAGGATTTAGCTCTGATACCACTATAAGAACCCCAAATTAGTCCTTAACTGATGTAGATGTTTATCTCAATTTGTTGTTTGAAAGTTTATGATTTTTTTTGGATTTTCAAGGGTTTTAGAAATAAAAAGAAAATATGCAATAATCTAAAATTTTGAAACTATTCAATTAACTGTTGCAACTTCTATTTATTTTCCAAATGAAATATAAAAGGGAATCAAGACAATCCTTTATTGGAAAACGATTAACAAAGGCAACTACAAAATGCATAAAAAACCTGGGAGAATACACCAACTGCTGCAGGAACTTATTTATTTCAACTCTATAATGTTGTGGTTGTAAATCTAAAAGAGGATAATGGCTGCGACTTATTCCTCCATAAAGCTGCAATTAAATACTATCTTCTTCTTCCTGTTGCTGAAACTAATACTGCTGAAGCACAAATAGAGTCTCTAGATGCAACTCTCTGAAATTCCAAATTCACCAGTTCAAATGGATACACACAGAAGAACTACGTTCTTCAATGGCAAAGCTGAAACCCTTCTTAGAGCTCGAAATCACAATGATCAATTTGCAAAATAACAATGGATGCCTTTCTTCTTTCTCCAACAAGCATAAATAGGCTTTCCAACCCTAAATCACAATTCCTTGAAAAGATGCAATTTCTTTCTTCAAGGCATTAAAAATATAATCATTAAATAAATTTAATGATTTAGACTTAGGAAAACATGTTGTTAGCTTGTGGTGATTGATCAAGAAAGTACTATCCAAGAAAGTACTGTACACTTTTCCTCCTGACATCGCTGGGGTTTTTGAGGCTGACATATTTTGGGCTATTTTTGGGCCGACATATTGTAACTCATTATAACCCTAAAGCGGCAAAATATTGTATAATATGGCTTAGGGTTAGGGATTTCATAAGGTATGATTTTAGTACTTGCGATGGAATTGAGCTGTAAGGGATTACGAATTGTAATCAGGTTGTAATCACTGGATTATAATAATATTGGACTCATTGTTGGCGGACATAGCCCAGGGATTGGGTGAACCACATTAAATCTTTGTGTATTGTGTTCTCTTTTGTGTGGTTTATTGTTTTCTGATATTGGTTATATTTGCATGTAATTGTTATTTCTGTCTTGTTAATCCTAACACATGCTAATAAATTAATACATTAATTTGGCCCCCTTCATGATATTAAGACCCATCACTTAAGTGATTTAATATAAAGTCAATTTACAACTTAATATTAAATCCTTTGCCATTTAATTAATATATAATCATTGAAAACTGAATAACTCCCTCAAAAATGTGAATCTGGCTTAACTGTTTGGAACTAGAGTTGGCATAATAATTTCCCATGTGATCAAATAATATTTCTAAAAATAGCAGGGGTCCATCTCTATGACTCTAAAAGTTGCTTAAAATAGCAAAACTCAAACAAACAGAGTCTGAAACTTCTCCATACCAAATCAAGGGTGCTGAGCTCTGCAAAAGTTGAACCATCAGATAAGCATATCTCCTTTGTGCACAAATTGACGCTCTATGCATCTCTACTATCCTACGAGGGTCCAATGATAGGCTAATCAATAGCTAGAATCATGTCTTTAGCTAGAAGGGGACATCACAAAAAGCTCCTTAATTTCCTTTTCTATCTCATCCTTATATCTCTTAGGACACATTTAAGGAGTGGCGATGATTGGTTTAACTCCCTCCTCTAACTCAAGCATGTGCTTAATGCGTCTATCAAGAGGCCTACCTGCATAGATGCTACTAAGCACAATGATTTTATTAGATATAAAATCCTAAATGTCATTTGGATATGATCTCTTTACTTCCTCCATAACTATAGGCATGAACACACTACTGTCCACTCAACTTGATCATGTCCAAATGTCCTCTCCATACGTCTAAAAACACAACTCATAATCCTCCGCTAGACATCCTTCTCTTCCTTTATTCTGAAATGAATTTTAGCTTTATGGTCTAAAAGTTAAGTGTAATCTCACCAAGTGATCAAAACCATTGTATCCCCTCATTGAATAAATATATCTAATACTCACCACATAGAACTCATCCTTGCCTTAATAGTTCCCTAACAATAAACATAGTTGTGGGATCACCTCGATACAATTAATTGTGAAGTCATTTGCAACTATCACCGAAAATCCATTTACTTCTTGTGTTTGAAGTCCTCTATGTGCTACTACTCCTTCATTAATGAAATTTTGTGTAGCTCTTGTATCAATCAAAGAAACCAACCATTTCCCATGAAGTTCCCCTCTAATGTACAAGGACTCATTCTTTTGGAAACTATGTAATTGGGCAAGTTTTTCATCACACTCATTACCCTTTCACCCTCTTCAAAAGACTTCCTCTTTTGTCTCTTCTAAGTCAAATTGCTATTCTATTTTTTTTTTTCTGATGAAGCTTACTCGACATAATATTATTCCATCTTGTTTATTTTCCCTTTTGATGCACACTTGTGTCATAGATTCCAAGGCTCCCTACAAGAGAAGCATATATTCCTTCTTCCTTAAGTCATTTACTATATCTCCATCAAGCCTAACTACTATTTTTTTTATGTTGATCAGTGTCCTTTGAGAAATGCTTCTTGTCTTTTTTGTCAAAGAAAAGGTTTGGACTAATATTTTGATATCCCTTAAGTGGCTCCATGAGTCCCTCACTAAATAAGAAAGCTAATCTCAAGTTTCTATAAACCCTAAAACCATAACACTGAGCTTTTGAAATCTACTATGTATGCATCCACCATACCATATTGCCTCAGTTGTGTAAGCTCCCTAAAATGCAACTTAATGTCCTTATCAGACCTCTCAATGAGTTTGGTAGTAAACTCATCATAGGTGATGATTGATCTATGATCCAAAGTAATGAGACCATGATATTGTTAATCGTGCACAATTTTTACCAAGTGCAAAGTGAAAAACTTAATTGTCTCATCTTTTCAACAATGGGTTTTAGAGCTAAATAATCATCTAAATTATGCACCCAAGCTCTAGGTGAACACTTATCACTCTTGTCAAAGTGATCAAGCATGACCATATCCAAAGCATATTGTAATTATCTTTGAACTCTCGGTCCTTTATGTGTAGCTCTTCCTCCACTCTTCTTCTTCTTCTTATTTTTCTTATCCATGAACTGATTGAAGGTCAAGTTGTTCTTGGGTGGCTTGGGAAGGGCATCTACTCATTCACCAAAGGCAGAGGAGTCTCATTGAAATACTGTGAAGCTTTTTTTCTAAATGAAAGTGGGTTGGAGGGGCCTTGAGAAAGTGTTTGAGCATGTTGCTATAGGTTGCCTTTGACTATTAATTTGGTGACTTGAAGAACTACTCTCAACAATGTTAGTTTGGTTTCTTTGTGAGACATTCTAATCACCATGTTTATTATTGGACATACTTTGATGAAACTTACTCAAAATTTGAGACACCATATCAATCATGGTTTCTAATCTCATTTGGGCATTTGGGCATTTGTGCCTTTGGGCTCAAAGAACGAGATCTCTCCTTTTCTTTATGCCTATGTCCTCCATTGTGTTCTCACCATCTCTAGGAGGTTCCTAATGCATGCCTAAGATCTCAAAATTGTTTCTCCATCTAGAATGTGTGGGGGCTAACAATAATATTTTCTCTATTCTTTAAAATTGTATCTTTGTGCCCTCTCACTCATAGAAAGACAAATCTAATTAAAGGTTACTATCACATGATGGTAGGAAAAAATTGCTCTAGCAACATCTTTTAGGGTAGTTGGAAAGAAATTAAATATGTGGGTATTAGTGGTATAGTCATAGCTACCTCATAGTACATCAAATTCAAACATAAAAGTATGAAGATCTTCTATGATCAAGCCATAGAGATAAGGCAAGGTTGGTGGGGGTATGTTCTTAAGGGCAACAACTCTTTCCTGATTTGAAATAGGGAACTCAAAGATAACCAATTCTGTAGGAGTATCCACTTATTCATCAACCATTATTGAGGGTGCTTCTTTTGTGGATTCAAAGGGATTTAGTTGAGTAGGTTCTTCAAAAGGATCTTCACCACTTCTTATTGTGTTTATGGTGTTCTCTAGTTCTCTTGTCAGCTTAGACAAGTTCATTGATCTTGTGATTGTAGCCAACATGTTTTTTGAACTTTTAATTGAGTGAAGGAACCTTTCTAAAGCATCTCTCAGTTATTGCATGCAATAGGAATTTAGAGCTTACGAGCTACCTTCCTACATTTGTTAGTGAAAAGTTTTAAATTGAAATTGAAGTTGATTGTTCCTAATGTTGCAAAACAAAACATTTGCCCTAACATAAGCAAATAACAGGCAAGTAAATCTACCCTAGGAATTTTAGCCTTAGCACCATTCTTGATAATGACATAAAAAATAACTATTCTTTGTTGTAGACAATTGGTTAGCACTTGACAACTCGATGCAAACTCCTAATGAGGTAACAAATCCTCCATTAAGAAACGATATGTTACTAGGAAGGTTCATCTAATTATTGTTTGGAACATGCATATTTAGTTGATGCTAGTATTGTATGTGGAGTAGAGGTGTTCCTAGTTCCCTATTAATTCATGTAAGAATTTAATTTAAAATTAGCAATTAAATAAAATATAGATAATGTTGAACATAGTTCTTATGCACAATAGTAGATGTGAGTAACTGGTACAATTAGTACAATAGTGACAGTGGGCAGACTAATTGAACATTAACAATAAAATTATCATTTTAGCTAAAACTATATAAGTCAATAGAACATAACAACAAAATTGAAACAATACTTTAAAACATTCACCAACTAACTATCATAACAAGAAATCAATAAACATTAACAATGCAGCTATTACTCTAAGAAATGAAACTAATCTAATATAATCTATAAAAAAATTACTTCACCTCAAATAGCCTTTTGCTTAAGCTTCAAGGATCATAATTTCAAGTTTAGCATCCAATCATTCACTTTTATTGATAGATAATTATTATCTAACCATTCACCTTTATTGATAAATAACAATACATAATAACTTGTACTTCTACTTTTGTAATTTAAGGAGAATCCATAATACAATGAACAACCCTAACTCTTGACAGATCTGAATTTTATAGATAGTCTAAGAGAGAGTGTTCACGATTATAGTCACTTCCCCTAAAGTGAGGGTGACTTGTTCTTCAATTATACTAGGCATTAACAACTTATAACTAATCAGCAGTATTTGAGTCCCAATAGAACTCAAAACTCTCCCATATATAATATGGGCAATGTCTATGCAGGGCCAAAATGCACCTGATTAGACAATTTATTTTTATTTATTAATTAAATTAAAAAACATAGGACAATTAATTTAAGCTACCTCGAGAGGTCCAAGCCCTAGTAAAATCAATAGGGGTGAATACATATGAGATCAATCTAGATTAATTACGGGCTTATCTAGGAGTCTGTCCAGCCTGTTAAGGGGTTGCCCTCACAGCAGTGTCCTCATCCTTGACATCCTCATCTCATCTGGAGAATGACAAACAGTTCCTTCACTTAGCTCTGACATTTCTCCTAAATACATCCACCCTCAACCACGTTAATAAAGAATCGATCTATCAAGATGGGATCTTTTTCCAGATCTAGAAGACACTAACACTGGCTGGGAAAGTAGGAATACCAAATAACAAACAAAGATTCTCCGCTAAATGTGGGGCTGCAAAAGCTTGCGCTTAAAGCCAAAGGGCTCTCCATTTTCTTGGCAGACTATCTGACAGTATTATTATAATTCCAAATGATATGAATTTTTAATGGGATACAACTGTATTTTGTGATGTCGCTACATCCGATTGCATGTCCTGTGATTCAGACATGTTATTCCTGCCTCCTTTTGAAGGTCGAAAATTCTAGGATGTTTTAAACCAAAAGATAGACAGGGCTTCCCATGATGCTACGCTAACTATTTCTAGTTTTCATGACCTATAAGAGTGATCAAGATAAGCAAATAACCAAAACAGTATGATAATCCACTCTGGCAAGGATTGCATAGCAAAGAATACCTTTAAACCAATGGTAATTTCAAGTTCAGGTTGGAAATTATCAGTGACATTTGTGCCACCGTGTTCTCATATATATTTGGATCAAGGTAAATACAGCTGAAACATTAAATGAAAGGATAGTTGAACAGTTAGTTCTCTTAATGACTCTATTTAGTCCCCCAAAAACACTTTGCAAATCCTAAGTCTGGTAAAGGCAACTTGAAGAATATAAAACCACTGCAATTCAAACGGTAACCATTGACCAAAATAACATAGAACAAATTTAATAAAGTATCAGAAATATTATATTAAATAATTAGTAGATACAAAACAATCCAACAAGTAATAATCACAGTTACACTTCAGTAGTTTGTACATAGCATTTTTTCAATAAGCAGCCACTGCTTATTTCCAGTCTTATATTTTTTAATGATTAATTTCAATTCTTAAATTATAGTTGCTACATTAAAGTAGGGAAAGGTTCCAATTTGTTATTTTTCCATAATTGAAAATTTACATGGGAATACTCTATCTACTTCAATTTAAATAAAAAATGCACTTCAGCAATCCCATGAAAACAGTTATTTTGTGCTCAAATCATAAAGTACTTATGATCAATGTGATTTAACTTACAAAGTGGTCTCACTCAAAATATATGCATCTTTCTTAAGTCTTGGTCCCATAAGAAAAATAACTCAGAAATAATATGTAAGACCTTGTAAATAAATACTGAAGTGGAAACCAGTACTAAATGAAAGCTTCATTAAAATGATTACATCTATGATAATTTTATCAATGTAGAAGCTCAAAAATTAAGTAACCTTACTTTGCCATAGCAAAATCTTTGGGTATTGGGTACAATATTACCTTAGCAAATATTTCAAAGCTGATCTTGCTCAAGGCACTCAATTTCATTTGAGAAAAAGTTTTTTATGTAGTGTTAGAACACCAAATTCTCAGCGTCCTGAGTAAATAACACCCACTGCCTCAACTGAGTTGTCAACTGATATTCTTCCAGGAGGATTATGTGTGATTGGGGGAAATCTCACTGGTATCTGATGAAGCCAGACATCAAACAATAGTTTCCAAATGTAGCTAGAGAAAATCAAAACGAGAAGTAAAATCATAGTTTGATAATGGTTCGTGACATTAGATAAAGACTAAGAAAAAATAAATTATTTCCCTTTGATATGTTTTAGTCTGAAATTATATCAATGAATCTAGGATGGGTTTTAGAGTTTTGGATGAAGCTACAAAAATGGGTAGTCTGTGTAGCCAATAACAGGATCCGTAATGTAGAAAGTTTCCCTGTTGTATTTGTTGAGAGGAGCGTTCAGCTCAAACCTTCTAGGCAAATCTGGGTTTGCCAGGAAAAGCCGACCATAAACTACAAGATCAGCTTTGCCGCTTTCAATTGCTGCATTGCCATCTTCTCTATTATAACCTCCAGCAACCAGAAATGATCCCTTGAATGCCTTCCTCATTGGGAGAAGGCTTTGTTCTGTGGGGAAAGCCTCTCCTACAGTTACCATTCTGGGTTCTACATAATGGGCATACAAGATGTTGTATTTATTTAACGCCTCTGCCATGTAAAGTCCCAGGGCCTCAGGATTTGAGTCGCCAGATTCTAAATAAGCTGCAAATGGAGATAGTCGGATCCCAACTCTATCAGCTCCAATTTCATTTGCCACTGCTTCAACAACCTCAAGAGCAAATCTGCAACGGTTTTCTAGCGTACCACCATAACAATCAGAGCGGTCATTTATGCCGTCTTTAAGGAATTGGTCAATGAGATATCCATGAGCCCCATGAATTTCAACACCATCAAAACCTGTTACACCTCAACAAAGAACGTCCCAGTCAGCTCTTCTACAGACATGGAATTAAAACTAAACATGTGATCTCTTTCCAGAATTAACAGCAACATAAAATATTAAAGGAATTAAAACTAAACACGTGATCTCTTTCTAGACTTAATAACAATATAAAATATTAATGGAATGAAAAGCACTGATCGATCGTTGAATTTGCAAATTGTTTAGTAAGAGCCCACCTGCAGCCCTGGCATTTCTGGCAGCAATGCGGAACTGGTCGACAATTTGTGGTATTTCGTCTGTTGTGAGAGCTCGAGGAGTAGAAAATTCTACAAGATCCTTTCCATTGGCTCGGAGAGTTTGTCCTGCTATCTTTTTGCTTGTTGAGGAGACGGGAGCTTGCCCATTGGGTTGATACTCTGCAATGCGCATTACATGCATATACTTAAATAACTTCTTGGCACTACTGAGAATAATTTGATAGGGTAAACAAAATTGCCACTAGCTGAAATTAGTATTAATCCACATAACATAAGGCAACAAAATCTATGTCACTAGAATATGCATTGAACATTGGCCTCATACAATTCTAGTAACGAACTACAATCTGCCTTGCCCTGCCTTGCCCTGCCCTGCCCCCATTTCAGATTTCATTCTTCACAATAAAAACTTCATCAAATGAAGCTGAAGACATTGAAGTTGTTTGAAAATGGGAAGTGCAAAGATCTCAAGTACGTAAGAAGCATTAGTTTGTAAAAGGAAAAAGCACTTACCTACGTGGGAAGCCCTTCCAGTGTGCCAAATTTGACAGAAGAAAACACCTCCTTTATCGTGCACAGCAGTCACAATAGGCTTCCATGCCTCCACCTGCTCCTCGCTCCATATTCCTGGTGTATTTGGATACCTATCATCACAGGGTAACCATTAATAAGAAAGTTTTAGTTTAGAATAAATGAATGGAGTATTATTTGTAATATTACCCTTGTGCGGTGGAAGAGACACCAGTGGCTTCTGCAATGAGGAGACCTCCGGGGCTTGCTCTTTGGGAGTAGTAAAGAATTGCATGCGGCTGGGGCGTGCAATCATAAGATCTTTGTCTTGTTAAAGGTGCTAAAACCACTCTGCAAATGCAAATTCTATTCACTATTAAGAGATTCTAAGATTTTATATGACTGGAAGAGAATTTCTAGTGCAACATACATACCTGTGAGACAAAGTGAAAGGACCCAATTGATAGGGCGTTAACAAGGGGATAGAGTGAGAAAGAGATAGAGACATGCTCTCTTCTCTCTCCTGATTTTGTTCACCGTTTTCAATTGCATTCATGCTATGGATCCAATGATTATGGAAATCAAAACTCACAGTCCCTGTAGAAGAGTTCAAAGAAGTGCATTTAATTATTTAAATTAAAGTTTCCCAATGAGGCTGTAGTTCTTAATTGGTAATGACTATGAGGAAATTCTTTTGAACAATCCCAACACACTGACAAACTTTAAAATTATCCCAAACCTTGAACACACGTAGATAATTCGTTTGAAATATTTAATGTGGATATTTTGGAAAATTTTTAATAGCTGATCTTTTTGCCCTAGCAAGAATATTATGTGAATTTGTATGCACCACAATCTCTCATACTAGGCTATGTGATTGTTGATGTGACTCTAAACCAATAACTCTTTATAAATTTTGGTTGTGTAGTTGGGTATAGTAGATTCAAATCATAGAAACGAATCGCCAGAATCGTCGGTTTGGCGATTCGATTCATTCTGGCCGGTTTTTTATGAACCGTTGAATCGGCTCAGCGGTTTTTTAAATTGTTAAAATCTAGGGTTTTTTAAATTGTTAAAATCTAGGATTTTTAAAATTTGCCGATTCATGCCCGATTCGATTCCAATTCATGGTGATTCGGCCTTGCCGATTTCCGATCCGATTCCGATTCTTGTTACTTTGATCCAAATTCTATAAATTTTTTTGGAAAGGATGGTTAACTGTTTTTTTCAATCATTAAAATTTAAATAATAAAAATAAAGATAATACTTCAAATCTATTTCCACATTGGCAGGGCTTCATAAAAGGTGCAGAAAAAGAATATTAAATGACGCAAGAGCACAAAGAATACCTCCTTCAAACTGGACAATGTTTACTGTATTAGAAATGTAAACGAAGAGAAAGAAGCAGGGGAAACCCTGAATGGGTTGGAAATATTCAAACCACAAAAGAATTAACAATGATACATTCTTGGGTCTGATACAATACAAGTCACCTCAATATATATACAAAATTGAAAAGTTCTGTTGGAAAATACTTGAATGCAGCAAAAGATTATCAGAATTTACAATTCAAAAGCCGTCCCTAGTCATTGTGTTGTCTCCCTTCATTTTGTTCCTCGTCCAGAAGGAAACAATTGTGGTAATAATGAAGACTCATTAATATTGATAATTATTTTACTTATGGTATGTTTACATTTTCTCTGTAATTTTTTCTGTTGTTGTAGAACAAAAAGAAATTAATGGTACATGATTGTTTTTATCTAAGCATATTTTTGATATACTTGTCTGGATCAAGACAACAATGGTGATCCATAAAAAATGCTTTTACGTAATAAATACAACTGCCCAAAATTATACATATGCAAGAGGTAAAGTACAAAGGAGATGAGAATTTTTTTTTCAATAGAATGCCTAAATACAAAAGTGGTTGTGTATAGATGGTAATTACTAATTACTCAAAGATATGCACAGAACAGGCTTGTTGAAGATTTGTTCATAGCAACTGCAAATGGAGGTCATAAAGGCAATCATCAAGAAGCATAAAAAGCATCTCATTATGAATTTGTGAGAGCAGGTAGTGAAGAATAAGAGAAGAGATCCATGTAATTTTCTGGTGTGATATTATATCAATTGAAAACTTGAACACACAATATCCACCAAAAAACCCAAAACTAAAATTTATTATGTAGCTTCTACCCTGCCTAAAAAGCTTCCAAGGTGCTGACTTTCTAAACCTTTTGTAGCTAAAGGCACATTGATATACAACTGAAATATGTAGCATAAATTATGTCATGTTCGTGTGAGAAGCAAATTAAGATTTCAGATAGAGAAAAGGCTGCAGTTGAACTCTGAGGGTATTTAACATTTGCATGATCTACTTTAACTGATTGACAGAGCCTGCGTGAAAAGCAAAAGGCTTGCGGATACCTGAAAATGTTGTTCATTCGGGGCTGTAGTCCTCGATCTGAAACCAACAATATGTTTGTCTTTCAGGAAAAGTATGAAATTTTGAAGAAAATTAGTGTGATTCAAGCAGGAGGAGAGCATCCATTGGTAATTATAGAGAATTAACACAACAATTAGATCACAATTTATGAGATTTGGAAGAGCTGTTTTTGTGTGTGGTAGCTTTTTCATTAATGTTTCGGGTCAGTTGTTCTGATGATGGATCATAAATTAGGGAGTATTCTGACAATTTATGAGATTTGGAAGAGCTGTTTTTGTGTGTGGTAGCTTTTTCACGGGTCAGTTGTTCTGATGATGGATCATAAATTAGGGAGTATTCTGAATATTGAATATTGATGAAAAACTATCACATAATCTGATCCAAAAGCAGAAATTTCAAGGATAAGAACAGTGAGGGAGACAATATTTCTAAAGTTTATATTAGCGATGAAGATAGTTTAGAAATTCTCACTGCGTGACCTTTTTTGTCTTCTATAATCTATTATCAGAAAGAATGTTAAAAGGAAAAAACAGAAAACTGATAATGAATCAGAGCACACGATCCAAAGCTTTCAAAGATGGATGTAAAAGCAATCTTAATCAAATATAACAGTTAAAAGCTGCAAAACCCTCAGCCACAAATGAACTTATGGCACTGAGAAAGATGGAAGATTCAGAGATCTGCGCACGCCAAAATTCCGAAGGCTAATGCAATCATCCAATATGATTTGATGTAAGGATTGAATAAATTTTGAATAAATTTTCCACATATTAAGATTTTTAGATTATACAACTTACAATTCTGTGACGCTCTATTCAAGATTTACCGAGAGAACAGCTGATTACGAGTTTGCTTTAAATCACGATAAAAACCTGAAAAAAAATTAAGAAAAACTTACAGATATTTTTGGTGCTCTGCCTCAGAGCACCTGGGCCTTTGGATTGTTGCTAATCAAATTCCGCGTATGGCGAATTATCTACCAACATATTTTAAGTTTTTTTTTCCTGTTTTTTTGGGGAATTTTTCAGTTTGGAGACTTGAATTGTGGTTCACTATTTTCTAACACGTTTCAAATTATGAGTGGCAAATGAGCGTCCCCACACAAGCAATACGACAGATCTTTCCTACCCTTGTTTGAAAGTCCTTCAAAAATAATGTTTGGCATATTAAAAAAAGGAGGGAATAAAGTCATATTCATACAATTAAATAATGTTCGGCATATTAAAAAAAAGAGAGAATAAAGTCATATTCATACAGAGTAAATAATGTTCTCCATATTTTTTAAAAAATAAATAAAATGGAAAAAAGTCATATTTATTGATATTATTAGCAATTGCATTTTGGTGTGCAATTTGTACACCTAAGAGGTGGGAAATGTCAGTTTGGTAGTGTACAATAGGAACATGGAAGCAATGCAAAGAGGTAAATCACTTCTCCTTTTTAAAGTTGCACGTTCAGAAGGAAAATGTCTTAATAGGCTAGGATAGTCCCAAGCGCTGAATGGGTCAATGATCTTTCACTAAATATGTAAAGTTCAAATGAGAAATGATGATGAGATAAGATATGTAAATTGAGAAAGATCTATATGCATCTAGAATTGAAATAGGAGATATGTTACTTCAGATCTAAATATAGAACAAACGAAAATTTGAAAGTACTTGTCAGTGTTAATCTGAGATCTCGAAGCTATAACATGTCTTCTGGTCAAATTTGAGCTAGATCTGAGAGGTATAGGGCAACTGAAACGTTCTACACCTAGGCACATGGTGTTTGAAACGTTTTGTACCCTAAGTTTTCGCCTGAAATTTGCAAGGATGCTCCAATAGCTCCCGACCTATTCAGAAAAGTTTTGGTAGCTCTGTAACCTGTTCTTGCAGACAAAAAATGGGGAATAAGATTGGATAAAGGGGTTTGCCTTAGTCAAACCCCTGTTTATAAATCAACCTTGAAATGAAATGAAATAAAAGAAAGTGTGTTGTCAAGTAACAGAGGCTAAATCTAAGAAATGAAGTATATCATACCTTGGCAAAGCAAATGCTTCTTTGAATGCGATGATCAAGTATGTTGATGCAATAGCTTTGACCTAACACAAAAAATTGAATGGAAATCATGAAAGACAAAACCTCGTGGAATGAATTTTATAATTCACCATATTTTTTGATTGAGGGAGAAAGAAGAAAACTTGAAGAGGTAAGTGTATTTCCTCCCTTGATATAAACTCTTTTGCTTGGCCTCCAATGGGGAAAGAAGCTAGATCTATGGAGAGAAGAACCTTGAATGCTTGAGAATAATGTTAGTGTTATACACTAAGTTTGCACCCTTGTTTCAAGCTCTCATAGTCTTGATAACCTAGTATAACATGGGAATCATCTCCAGGTTGTGGGACCTATGCTAACTGAGATGAGACCTCCAGGTTCTAGGCTGGTTCCTTTTGGATAATCACCCTAATTTGCTTCTTGACATGAAAAGTAAAACTTGAGGGGAAAAGGGATAGAAGGAGTGCTTGAAAGGGAAATGACTTGAAAGCAAACTACCTACTAGGTGATGCACCGAAATGAAAGTATGAATTACAGTATAAAAGATGGACTCAATGCAAAAACTTAGGTCTAGGAGATCACAACTTACTGAACAGGCTTGCACAAATATTTCATAGGAGGGTCTGCAAACAAAGAGGGTATTCAGGGAAAGAAAGGGATTCTTTCACAAACAATGACACTCTTTGGAGTTAGATAACAATCTATGACCTGCAAATAAATATTCACCTCTACAACTTGGCATAGGAATGAGACAAGACAGTTAAGGGGTTGAAGTATACCCACAAAAGCATTCCCATCAAATCATCCACAATGATACACAAAATTGTAGAAAGGAGGGATCAAGAACCCTAAGATATCATTGAGAAACATATAAATACTGAATTCATTAAGAGATAATTTAGACAGGAAGCATAGGGACATGAAGAATATCACAAAATACCTTACAATATCTGAATAATCAATGGAAATTTACAACTGTAGAAAACCAGAGGGCAAGAAGAATGCCATAGATAGATTTCTAAGAAAAGATATATTTTTCTCTTTACAATTGTCCAACTCTTCTTTTACAAAAAGTCCATTCTGAGCTCTAAAGCTCTCTAAAAAACATTATATACATCTCCTCCAATGCTCACAGGTAGGAGCCAAAAAATATCTAATTAGGGCTACATAATTTTTCATATAATAATCAAACCCTAATTCTGTCAAATTCAACCATAAATGCACATGAAAATATCCCAGCTAATCAGATATCTATGTTTGCGTGTCCATTTCATGTTTATACCTGCAAAAATCCAGTCGCCATGATCCATCTACCCACCTGCAACTCGGTCTCACCATAACTGCTGAAATCTGATATTTTGAGATATTTGAATTTAAAAAATGATAAAACAGTCACAGGTGGCGCTAAAATTCCCTATCAACGGTCAACATTTGAAACTCAATCTCTCTTTAAAATGCAACCGTCAGATCCTCCTTTTTACCCGGGCTCGGCACTTGACTGGAAAACTAACTCGACATTTACCTCGAGTTCCAATTTCCTTCAGTCGTAGAATCGTTTAATACTTTAGCTGACCCTGGTTAAGTCTGGCGAACACGAAAAACCCCTTTAGTCACTGATTCATGGAATACTTCACTAAACCCTGGGCCCATTTTTCTATTTGTCACCTTTCCATTCGCCTTGACTGCCTCACCAGCAAACACCTCGGCAGGCTTTGACAACGGACCCACTACAGCGTTGATTCCAATCCAACGGTGGGTGCATGATCTCATGGCCACTAAATATTCCTTCAGATCATAAGCCAGCCGTAGATCCTTTTAGAACTGGGACCCCATGACACATCAGATCCTCTGACAAATCCCCGTCATCACATAACAGCCAATCAAATGCAAGCATGTCAGCGCCAGGTAGCACATCGGACCCACGACCCAGAGATCCTCATTGGACGGTTGTCGCATGATCTCATAGGGTCAGAAGATTCTATGAGATCATACGACCATCATAGATCTTAGCCTTTATGACACATCCACAGACCTTCTGACACGGTCCCACTGACAGATCCAAGCTGTCGTCTGGCCAACCAATAACGAACAAGCACGTCATAAACTGAGGACCCACCTGACAAAGCCCAGAAATAAAGTAAGATCACCGGCGGGCGCATGATCTCATGTGTCAGAAGAGCTCCTTCAGATCATGCGCCAGCCGTTAGATCATCATCCACTGACAACTGTCGGGCCCGCGCTAACATGGCATCGAATCACAAGTCTTTAACCAGTCAAAGGTGTACAGCTCGGACAACGTGGTCGGACCCACTGACAATCGAACTCTGCAGATAGGAAGATCGATGGTCGTCGCAAGATTTCATGGAATCTTCTGACCCTATGAGATCATGCGACAATCGTCGGATCTAGAATCTTGACTTTAGCCGCTAAGCAGAGACTGCCAACTCAAAAGGTAACCGTTCGCGGGATCGCTAAATGTTAGAGCCTTGACCGCTGGGAATTAGAGATTTGGCAACTAAAGGATTTAATTGCGCACATGGAAATTAATGGAAGTTAAGTGGCTGATAAAGTAACAACGAATTATAACAAGGCCTAGGGTTTTTTTTTGAGGGTTTGGCCTATAACGGTTAGTTTTATGAATTTTTTTAAGGACTTTTCACCTAGCCAGGGACCTAAAAATAATTGCACAGACCAGGGGGGAATAGATAAAGCCATGAAATTTTTTGGAGCTTCCCATAGGACTGAGGAGATGAAGGTCTGACATAAAAACCAAGGCCAAATTTGAATGGAAGGAAAATTAGGGCAACATTTTGGTGATTTCTGCTGGATGTTAGCCTACTAGACATGGAAAACTAGTGGCCTAAAAGTAGTCCATTGGGCATGGGGTCATCTTCTGAGCACAAAAAATTGACAGAGAGACAAAATTGGAACCAAAGAGACAAACTTGTGCATAGGCACTTCTTGAAAAGCAGGAAACTAACCTAGAAAATAGGGAAAGAAGACAGGAAAACATATTTACAAGAATTTACAGAGAGGGATTAACCTCAAAGCAGGGCTTCAAGTGGAATCCATTAACTGAGATTGGCAAGGCAACTCCTTCAAGATTTGATAGCTGGAAAGCATTGGATCCCTTGCACTCTATTATAAAAAATGGTCCACCCCAAAATGAATCAAATTTTGTGTGTCTGCCAGGCTTGGATCTGAACTCATCCCACTTGAGGACTACATCCCCAACCTTGAAATTTTTGATCCTGGCTCTTTTATCAAAGTTCTTCTTTGTCTAAATCTGATGGAACTCCATATCTTTCATAGATTTGTCTCTGAGTTCTTCCAATTCCATGAGCTGAGCATGTCTGATCTGTAAGGGATCTCCTTCTTCAAGTAGAGCATATTGAGTGGCCAAGTCCAGAGCTGGTAATTCAGTTGAAATGGACAACTTAGCCTCTCTGCCATACACTAGCACATAAGGAGAATTCCTAATGATCTTCTTTGGAGTAATTCTGTCCAGCCATAAGGTAGACCTCAGTTTGGTATGCCAATCCCTCTGATTATCTTACAGAGTCTTCTTGATTATCCTAATCAAATTCTTGTTTGTTGATTCTGCTAAGCCATTGCCTTGAGGGTAATAATTTGAACTAGTATTCAGATAGATTCCATTCTTGACTGCCCACTATGAGACTTTGAGGCCTGTGAATGCCAATGCATTATCTGATATGATGGAATTAGGAGTGCCAAACCTATGAATTATATCATCATAAAAACCTAGGAGAGCACTCTCATTGGCCTCTTTTAATGCAATTGCTTCTGTCCACCTAGTGAAATAATCTGTTGCAGTGATTATCCATTTATGGCCTACACTAGATGGAGGATTGATCATTCCAATGAAATCTATGCCCCACTTCATGAAGGGTTGCTCTATTCTGACTGGCTGTAGGGGCAAGGCTGCAAGCTTTTCTTTTCCTGCAAACATGGCACACTTGATGCATTTCCCCACATACTGATGACTATCCTTGAAGATAGATGGCCAATAGTATCCAGCCCTCATGATTTTAAAAGCAGTAGTCCTAGGAGAAAAGTGACCTCCAGAAGGTCCATCATGAAATTCAAATAGGACATCAGCTATCTTTTCTGAATAAATGCATCTTAAAAGGACACCATTGTGATCCTTTCTGACAAGAACTTCATTTATTAGCACAAAAGGAACATATTGCAATCTATAATACCTCCTTTTTGCTGAATCTAGATCTGCAAGACATTGTTCTGTCTTCAAATAGTTGATCATATTAGGCAACCAGCTTGTTGCCTTGGCTTGTTTTTCAGTAGAATGCATCACCAGAGATGCATCCAATTGCTCTACTTTCTTTGAACTTTCATCCTCTACCAAATGTTCACAAAGACCTCTTCCTCTAACTAGCTTGGTAGTTTGAATATCTATGTCATATTCCATCACCTTGGTGATCCAACCAACTCTTTTCTCATTAAGGTCCTTGGAAAGAAAAAAATCCTTGACACTTGGATGAGTAACCTTCAAATGTACCCTACTGTGGGTCAATAGATATCTGAATTTCTTAAGGCTCTTCACTACAACAAGTACATGTTTCTCTACAAAAGAGTATCTCTATTCATATTCCTCTAAACCTTTGCTAAAGAAAGCAATAGGCTGCTCCAATCCATCTGAATTTTTTTGGGTCAGCATTGCAGATATAGCATCATGACCTCCATAAGCATAAAGGATAAAATCCTTACTGAAATTTGGGTTTAGGAGAGCAGGGGCTTCTGTTAAGGCCTCTTTGATAGCCTGGAAATTAGCTTTTCCTTCTTTAGTCCAGCTGAAAGTTGAACTCTTCTTTAGCATGGCTGTCAAAGGCTTGAGTAAATCTGTAATGTTAGGCAAGAACCTCCTAACAAAATTAATCTTTCCTATGAAAGATTGGAGACCTTTCTTGTGATGTGGTAGGGGTAGCTCTAGGATAGCTGCAATTCTCTCAGGATCCACTGTAATTCCTTCTTTGGATACTACATATCCCAACAATTTTTCTTCATGAACTACAAACACACATTTCTTGGGATTACGAGATATCCCAAATTCTCTACACCTTTCAAAGATCTTCCTCAAATGTTTGATATGGTCTGCTGCATGTTTAGAATAGATAATTATGTCATCTAAGTAGACCAGTACAAACTTGTACATTAGGCTCTTAAAGGCCATATCCATTGCCTTTTGAAATGTAGCACCTGCATTTGACAAACCAAAGGGCATCTTTTGATAAGCCATGGTTCCCCACTTGGTTGTAAATGCAGTCTTGTATTGATCCTCTTTATTAACCAGAATCTGATTGTATCCTGAATAGCCATCCAATAATGAAAATCTCTCAGATCCAGAGACACATTGTAAGATTTTTTCCATAGAGGGTAATGGATGGTGGTCTTTTAGAGAGGCCCTGTTAAGATCCCTGAAGTCAACACATAACCTCAACTCCCCATTCTTCTT
Organism: Chamaecyparis obtusa; assembly: GCA_027943335.1. Lineage (NCBI taxonomy): Eukaryota > Viridiplantae > Streptophyta > Pinopsida > Cupressales > Cupressaceae > Chamaecyparis > Chamaecyparis obtusa. The sequence goes on from BSBK01007615.1 coordinate 329,436, forward strand.
CCTGATAGGAACAAGGTTGGAAACCCAACTAGTATGCTTGATGGGGTAGATGATACCACTTTCTATTAGTTTGAGTACTTCTTTATGCATAAGTGGCTCAAGTTTGGGATTAACAGGCCTTTGCTTTTGCCTCACTGGTTTGGCATTTGGTTCTAATTCAATAGTGTGCTGGGCAAGGGCAGGATCAAAACCTTTGAGGTCCTCATATTGCCATGCAAAAACATCACTGAATTCTTTGAATAATTGGGTATAAGCTTGCTTTTCCAATTCAGTGTTCACTTTTCCAAATTGTAAGCTCTTACCTGGCTCCAACTCTAATTCAACACAATGTTCTTATTGAACTACCAAGCTAGCTTTGCTTCTCTTAACTTCATCATCCTTGTTGAAGACAGTCTCTAAGGTGACAAGACCTCTAGGCATCTTATTAGACTTAAGTTGTATCACTTGATCACCATAATTTTGTGATAACCTATCTTGATTATGCTTTGAAAAAATATCTTCTTCAAACAAGAACTGCAGAATTTGTTCATCGTTGTCAAACACCTGCCAATTGACATTATTATCAGGAATAGAGGGTCTAAAAATCACTTTGATATGCTATTGATCTACCTCTTTTGAAACACTATTTGGAATGTCATATTGAGATCCAACAACAGCTAACCTATTTGCATTTTGATTTAGTTTTCTAGAGATAGCAACAATGTTGAAAGCACAAAAATCTTCAATTGCATCCCAAACTCTATGTTTGTATGCTTTCAAAGTGTCATTTTTGGTTGCACTTATCCCTCTCACTTGGCTGACAACTAATTCATTGTCACCATAAACTTTTAGGGCCTTAAGCCCTCTTTTCCTAGCCCACTCTAGTCCATTGACTAGGCTTTCATACTCTGTAGTGTTGCTAGTACAGGAGAAACTAAATCTAAAGGTAGTATACTCTTTAGTGCCACCAAGGGCACATCATGATGTTGAGAAAATACCAAGGGACTTCCTTGATTGAAAGGTGCAAAGGAAAATTGCCTAGCCATTGCAGGAGTTGGAATATGAAGGTTAACAACTATATGAGCTGTATTTGCTGCTAGATTTGAATCTTCCTCTAGATCTCTAGTTAGAGATCTGCCTCTTCTTCTGGAATGAAAGGGCAAAGGTCTCCTTTCTGAGGTATTCGGTGGTGTTGATTGAACTCTCCTTGAAGGGGATGTTCTTTGAGTTGACCTACCTTTGTAACTTCTTTTTGAGGGCAACTTTGAAAATTCAATAGGCTTTGAGCTCCTAGTCTCAATCTTTCTCATAAACCTTGCACAAGTTAGCCTGAATCTATGAAATCAATGGAGTCACCAGATATACTTGATAGAATGACTTCTAAAAGTATGTGTTATGCAATCTGTATATCAGAGATAACATAATCTTCAAACAATAGTTTCTTTTGAAGTAGTCCCACCGGGCGTGCCAGAATTGTTATACACTAAGTTTGCACCCTTGTTTCAAGCTCTCGTAGTCTTGATAACCTAGTATAACATGGGAATCATCTCCAAGTTGTGGGACCTATGCTAACTAAGATGAGACCTCTAGGTTCTAGGCTAGTTCCTCTTGGATAATCACCCTAATTTGCTTCTTGACATGAAAAGTAAAACTTGAGGGGAAAAGGGATAGAAGGAGTGCTTGAAAGGGAAATGACTTGAAAGCAAACTACCTACTAGGTGATGCACCGAAATGAAGGTATGAATTACAGTATAAAAGATGGACTCAATGCACAAACTTAGGTCTAGGAGATCACAACTTACTGAATAGGCTTGCATAAATATTTCATAGGAGGGTCTGCAAACAAAGAGGGTATTCAAGGAAAGAGAGGGATTCTTTCACAAACAATGACACTCTTTGGAGTTAGAAAACAATCTATGACCCGCAAACAAAAATTCACCTCTGCAACTCGGTATAGGAATGAGACAAGATAGTTAAGGGGTTGAAGTATACCCACAAAAGCATTCCCATCAAATCATCCACAATGATACACAAAATTGTAGAAAGGAGGAGGGATCAAGAACCCTAAGATATCACTGAGAAACATATAAATATTGAATTCATTAAGAGATAATTCAGACAAGAAGCATAGGGACATGAAGAATATCACAAAATACCTTACAATATCTGAATAATCAATGGGAATTTACAATTGTAGAAAACCAGAGGGCAAGAAGAATGCCACAAATAGATTTCTAAGAAAAGATATATTTTTCTCTTTACAATTGTCCAACTCTTCTTTTACAAAAAGTCCATTCTAAGCTCTAAAGCTCTCTAAAAAAAATTATATACATCTCCTCCAATGCTCACAGGTAGGAGCCAAAAAAATCTAATTAGGGTTACATAATTTTTCATATAATAATCAAACCCTAATTCTATCAAATTCGGCCATAAATGCACATGAAAATATCCTAGCTGATCAGATATCTATGTTTGCATGTCCATTTCATGTTTATACCTACAAAAATCCAGTCGCCATGATCCATCTACCTACCTGCAACTCGGTCTCGCCATAACTGTCGAAATTTGATATTTTGAGATATTTGAATTTAAAAAATGATAAAACGGTCACAAGTGGCGGTAAAATTCCCTATCGATGGTCGACATTTGAAACTCAATCTCTCTTTAAAACATGACCATCAGATCTTCCTTTTTACCCAGGCTCGACACTTGATTGGAAAACTAACTTGACATTTACCTCGAGTTCCAATTTCCTTCAGTCGCAGAATCGTTTAATACTTTAGCTGACCCTGGTTAAGTCTAGCGAACATGAAAAACCCCTTTAGTCGCTGATTCGTGGAATACTTCACTAAACCCTAGGCCCATTTTTCCATTTGTCACCTTTCCATTCACCCCGACTGCCTCGCCAGCAAGCACCTCGGTAGGCTCTGACAATGGACCCACTGCAGTGTTGATTCCAATCCAACGATGGGTGCATGATCTCATAGCTGCTGAATATTCCTTCAGATCATAAGCCAGCCGTAGATCCTTTTAGAACTGGGACCCCATGACACATTAGATCCTTTGACAAATCCCTGTCATCACATAATAGCCAATCAAATGCAAGCATGTCAGCGCCAGGTAGCACATCGGACCCACGACCCAGAGATCCTTATCGAACTGTTGTCGCATGATCTCATAGGGTCAGAAGATTCTATGAGATCATACGACCACCATAGATCTTAGCCTTTCTAACACATCCGCAGACCTTCTGACATGGTCCCACTGATAGATCCAAGCTGTCATTTGGCCAACCAATAATGAACGAGCACGTCATAAACTGAGGACCCACCTGACAGAGCCCAGAGATAAAGTAAGATCAACGGTGGGTGCATGATCTCATGTGTCAGAAGAGCTCCTTCAGATCATGCGCCAGCCATTAGATCATCATCCACTGACAACCGTCGGGCTCACGTTGATATGGCATCGAATCACAAGTCTTTAACCAATCAAAGGTGTACAGCTCGGACAACGTGGCCAGACCCACTGACAACCGAACTCTGCAGATAGGAAGATTGACGGTTGTCGCAAGATCTCATGGAATCTTCTAACCCCATGAGATCATGCGACAACTATTGGATCTAGAATCTTGACTTTAGCCGCTAAGCAGAGATCGCCAACTCAAAAGGTAACCGTTTGCGGGATCGCTAAATGTTAGAGCCTTAACCGCTGGGAATCAGAGATTTGGCAACTGAAGGATTTAATTGCACACATGGAAATTGATGGAACTTAAGTGGCTGATAAAGTAACAGTGAATTATAACAAGGCCTAGGGTTTTTTTTTAGGGTTTGGCCTATAACAGCTAGTTTTATGAATTTTTTTAAGGACTTTTCACCTAGCCAGGGACCTAAAAATAATTCAGAGACCAGGGGGAATAGATAAAGCCATGAAATTTTTTGGAGCTTCCCATAGGACTGAGGAGATGAAGGTCTGACATAAAAACCAAGGCCAAATTTGAATGGAAGGAAAATTAGGGCAATAGTTAGATTTTGAATGCTTGGATTCGATTGCTTGATAGCTCTTGAACTTGATTGTTTCCTTGCACTTGATAGCTCGATTATGAATGTGAATGCTTGATAATCTTGATCATGGTTATGAAAAAGATGAGAGATAGGGTGTTTATATACCTCTTACAACATTTTGGCAGTTAAAACTCAAGCATGTTGACCACGAGACCTAATCTCCCACTAAAATTTTGACATAGGGCTTCAGGCCAAATTTTGGTAAAAAAGGGTGGGTATAAAATGTTTGAAATGTTTTGTACCCCTATAAAAATCAACCCAAATTTGAACAAGGTGTCAAGAAGATAGGGTAGATGCAAGATAATCAAGTACAACTAATTTCAAGGTTAGGACATAACACAAAGGCCACAAATAGTGATATAGGGCCTAGGTGATTAAATAAATTATGGGAATGGAGGAAAAATAAAGCACACATAGAAATAAGGGCTAACCTGAATTTTAAACAAGATTGAAATGAGAGAGGACCTGTATATGAATTTAGGTGTCCATTAAGTGCCATATGATATCCTATTATAGAAAACACACTAAGGTGGGTGCAAAATAGTCCTTAAATTATACACTAATGAGGTCCTTATAATTAAGGATGATACATTTAGCCCCCACTTTAGCATGAGTATGAGACAACCTCATGCTCACAGTAAAGGAAGATGAGAGAGAAAAGAAAGAGAGAGGAAACAAGAAAGGGAGAGATGATCATTGGTGAACTACAAAGAGATAAGAAATCACTAAGTTCAAGGATGCAAGCCCCCAAACGAAGGATCTCAACTCAGGCATCCATGCACAAGGGCATGGAAAAAAACCAAAAAACAAAACAAATAAAAGACAAAGACACCAACAACAAAGGGGTTAGTACCAAAATAAAAATCTAAATCAACTAATAGAAGAAACCTCGACTGAAAAATGTCTCAACCACTAATATCATGTTTGGAAAGCTATTGCAAGAGTGTAAGCGACCATATGGAAAGGGCAAGAGCATCACCAAAGACAAAATCTCATGATCTAACCCACTAGCATAGTTATGAGAGCATGGAAAGAATAGAGAGACCATGAATCTAGCATGCTAGCAAGTTGTGTTATGCTAGGTGATTCATGGAAAAAGAAAAGGAAGAAAAGGAAATGATAACAAGTTGTGTTATACTAGTTCCACTTATCCCAAAAAAAAGAAAAAAGAGGAAGGATAATTGATGGTCTAACAAGTTGCGTTATATAATTTTACCTTGTAAGAGTTTGCGCATAGGGGTAGCTTGAAAAAAAAACTTTGCGCTTAGGGGTGGCTTATGGGATCAGTCTTATGGAAATCATTGTCTCCTAAGGGATCAATAAACATGACCAGTCCTAAGGAAAGCATTGTCTCCTTAAAAATCAATAAACAAAAAGCTGCATAATATACACGAAGGTCATATGTATGTCCCCCTCCTTATGATGATGACATAGGACTATGGTGGCATCATAAGAAAAATATAACAAGGATACCTACTTCTAACAATGAGATATCCTTAAAACAATATGCTTATACCCTTAGCAAAGAGTGAATACTCTTGTTAGCCAAGGAAATAGATAATCGTGAAAGGATATCTGCAAGTGGGAAGAGACCCTTGAAAGCAAGAGATCTTGGTTATAAGACATTGACCTTCAAGAGATCTTAAAAAAACATAACATCTTCAAGACAAAGTGGGGAGGAGAACAAGAATGCACCATTTTAACCCCATATTGCTAGGTGAAAGGGGGGTTCTTGATAAAGGATAACATACTTTAAGCCCCAAAGTAAGATAATTTTTTTAGGATGGACATAGTTTTGCAAATAAGGAAGAGGTTGTGATCAAGGATGTGCACCTCTTACATAAGAGAGAATCCTAAATCAAAACAAAATAATTCCTTATACGAAAAAAATGTTACATGATAAACAAATGCCATTATACTAAGGAATGTATATCCTTAGAAATAAAAAGGAATAAAAAAATTGACACATGAAACCTTGCCCTCTAAGTGTGAAGGCAGGGGAAAGTATAATATATTGTACACCCTAAGTGATAGATCTTTTATAATAGGCATGCACTTTCAAACAAAAATAAGTTGTAAATTGGAATGAAAATCTCCTAAAAAGAGAAGATCCTAATGTAAAACAAACACATTTATGCAAGAAAGGACATCATACTATAAGAGAAGCAAGTCAACAAAGGGGGAATGAATGATTTGCAAAAGAAATAATATTCAATCTCTAAATGAAAGATCATTTTGTGATAGACATGTCCTTTGAGGCATGCAATAGATTGTTGAGTACAGATGAAAGTACCTTGCATGAAACAAATAATCTAATGCTAGAAAAGATGTGGCACCATAAAATAATACAAATACATAAAGAGACAATGAAGAGAGATGGAAGGATGTCACATCACTGGTAGAATTTGGGTAAATAAATGACTAGGTGACTAAAACTTTTAGTCACGTGACTAAAACTGATCATGTTCTACCATTTTTTTAGTCACGTGACTAAAATTTTTAGTCACACGACTAAAACTGATCATGTTCTACAAATATAAATGACTAAATAAATGACCAATTTGGTCATCGGGTAAAATCATAACTAAAATGACTAAATAATTAGTTACCCTAAAAAAATGACTAAATGAATGATTAATACTCCTTTACACATTAACATTTGATAACAACGTATAACTTTAGGAATTTGGGAATTTTGAACCCAAAATAATGTTGGGAGGGGTAGTAGACCTAGATTTGTTGTTTAATTGAAGGAATAAGTAAAGATAATGTTTCCAAGAAAAGGGTAAGTGTCATTATAGTGTATATTTGATCTTGATCATTATAGTGTATAGTGTATATATACTCGAAAGCTTAAAATGTTTAAAAGTACTTCAAAAGCTTAAGATTTTTAAGAAAAAATTAACATTTTGTCTTAAATAATAAAATATTATTTTAAATATCTTAAAATTTAAATTATTTAAATTATCTTAAATTAAAAAATAAAGACAAAAATTGAGAACTAGTTCTACACATCATCCTAAATAGATTTTTATTATACTTACCAATTAGTCAAAACTAAAAATTAATTAATTTAAAATAAAAATCAATTAATTAAAAATTAAAATAGAAGGGGTATTTTTAATTAATTAAATAGTAATTAGAGGGCAAATCATATATAGGGCATTTTGGGTGGGTATAATTAAAGAACAATGAAAAATAATGAACATAATGCTTTGCAACTCACGCGGAGGAAGGGCAAGCTAAAAATATTGGCACCAAGCTGAAAGTCATTCACGCCGAAGGGTTTCGAGAGAAAAATGATGAAACTTGACCTCATTGATTCTTGGATTCATGGCACAGTTTTGTCCTATTTATTGTTATGTCATATTTGATCTACACTTTTTGCGGTGTAATGAATATCTTTCACATTTTTGTGTCAATAGTCCTCATATCAAAATAGTGATAATATTTTTCACTGTATATCGATTTTAACTCTCCACTCTTTGTCTTTTTTTAACCATCACTACTACATAGTAAGGTCTTTTAAGACAAAAATTATTATTGTCTTAATTTTATTTTATTTTTATCTTAGCAATTTTTATTTTTATTTTTATGTCTCTAAAGCGACATAATGCTAAGTTTGTAAAAATAAAATTGAAGCAGGAAACTAATTTCATTTGGCGGCGAAATGTATCGATTGAAAAGGGGCAAAATATGGCCATAGAGGGTTTCAAAATATGTATCAGAATAATAGAAATTAAGCTCTATACATGATCAGATGCTTTCTTGCAGAGGAGCACCCGACTTAAAAAACAAGACAATAGGGTAAGTCTTTGCATGAAGAAGCTGTACCTGCAAAATCCAGTAGCCACAAATGGAAAGGAGAAATGAAAGTGCTTGATGTTTGTCCAGACGATCAAAGAAGTTTTGGCTCAAATCTCACACTCAAGATTTGCGAGGAGATCACGGGATCAATTTCTGCTAGACTACCAGATGCTCTTTGAAGCCTCAGGGGAAACAGAGCTAAAAAGGTTTTCACCTCCAGCTTCTGGGTTCACAGCTCTCTCAATTCTGGGAGCTGTTACTGATCTAAATTCTTCTATAAACTCTAACTTTTCAATGAAAAGCTTGGTGTCTAACATCTCATTTTTAAACACGGGAAATTTGCAAGATTTTTACCAAGCTACAAGGAGGATGAAAAGAGTGAAATAATGAGGGCACATAACTCAAATGCTGACTCGATAGAGAAAGGTCAAGAAGAATCTGCTGGAAGTAATTTACAAACCCTAAGCATATTATCAGCAGAAAAAAAGAATTGATATTTTTCATCCGAAGAAGATGATTTAACATCCTTCGAAGCTTAAGCTAAAATCGCTTTAAAAACTGAAGTAAAGGATGATGATTTAATAGTTCAAGCTCTTTGAGACAGAGCAATTCAAGGTGTAATACCCCAAAAATGGGCTATAAGTTCATTAACCTCTTATATCATCAAATCAAATGAAATCGACATCAAAGTCCTAACCTAAGGCACATCTGAATATCATCAAATCTAATTGATTATCTTAAATTTTGCATCGGAGAATATTCCTAGTAATATTCCTAATTATCATAATTATCTTTAATTTTATAATTATTTGGCAATAAATCACATTTATCCTAAAAGTTTGATTAATTGAATATTTTCATATTTAATTAATTAGATTTAATATCTTGCCACTTAATTGTGTAATTAAATTTAATTCTATCTATTATTAATTGTATTATTTAATTTTGACAATAAATCTAATATCTTATGAATAATTGATTAAATTTTTATTTAATTAATTAAAGCATGTTGTCATTATTTAATAATATAATTTTTAATAAAAGTTTGATAAAATAGTTAATTAACCCATAAATTAATTATTTTATTTCAAAAATCAGTTAAGTTGGAAATAAATTACTTTATTATTAAATTAATTCATAAATAAAACATGCACAATCATAAAAGTAGACAACTGTCAATTATCAATTAAAGCTAAACTCTATTTTGAGTTAAAGCTTAGCTTTTGCATGTTTTTGTGACTTAATTATCTGTTATTATCAGATAACTCAAAAATCAAGCAGAGTTATTTGAGTGATTTATGGCTTTTTCTCATGCACCTCCAAAGCCCTGGATTTCTATAAAATCAAGGCCTCAGCTCTTCACAAATCATCCACATATTTTTGCACAATCACGCTGGAGAATTGGAATTGAAGAATCAAAGCTCTTGCGAATCGACATCTTTGTGAGATCAATCTTATTTTTGCATTCATTTTTTTCATATCATTGTTAGAATCTTCATTGTTAGATCATTTAGCATTCATTGCATATCAATTTTCAATAGCATTCCTAGCATATCAATTTCATCTAGCATAGATTTCATATCAGATTAATCATTCTTATTGCATAGAAAAATACCAAAAAAATAGCTTAATTGCATTCAATCTCATATCTAGATCAATTGCATTCAAATCCTTCATTTAGGTGTCGTCTAGGTCACTGATCTCGATTACAATCTGAGAACATCAATCTCGCACCTATTAGAAGGCAGTAAATTGCTTGGTTAGATTAGATTTCAATTTTGCACGATTTTGATTATCACTAACCTCTAATGTTTTACTGAGTGTTGTGTCTATAGATCAGGTACAATTTTCACACACACATTTTTGGCACCCACCGTGGGGCCCTGAAACGGGTTTCCAATTCAATTCTATCAATTTCTATCTTTTTCTTCTCGGGATCTGTACAAAACTGCAATTTTTAATTTTTGCCCGTACATCTGTCGTATGAGTTTTTGACAAATGTCATATGGGAGCATACCCACTGTCGTATGATACTGAACCCCCTGTCGTACGACAGTCTATCGGATTGAGTGTCATTTCATTGCATACCCACTGTCGTTTGGGAGCTCTACTATCGTATAGTATCATACCCAGTGTCGTACGAGTTTCTGGACTGTCGTCTGGGAGCATACCCACTGTCGTACGAGTTTTGGTACCAGATTTCAATTGTCATTTCATTTTTGTAGATAGTTTGTCAGATTTGATTTTTGAATTTTGACTAACAGTTAACCCTAACAATTGAAATTTACTGTTTCTGATTGATTTCTGCTAATTTTGATTGGGAAAAGCACAAGAATTGCTAAAAATTAGGTAAAATCTACTAAGCGCGTTGCAAGGATCACGAGGTATTCTCCTTCTTCTGAAAACATTTCGATTTGGACTAAAAATAAATCTCTCATGTGTCAAACTTGTGTGCATCTTTTCGTGCTTTTGATCTATTTCTACACACTTGCATAATTTGATACTAGGTTGTGATCCCTTAAGGATTTATTAAGTAGTCTTAGAATACTTGTGATTGATCTTGATTGCTATCTTGGGTTATTGGACTTGCTAATCTGCCGGCCCCTCATTTCCGCCCCGTGGTTGCAATCTCGGCGCCATAAAGGGGAGGGGTCAACAGGACAGAAGCGTTAAATGTTCCACTTGGCAACCCTTTTGTGCTTTTAGGAACTCACTTGTTTTCTAAGTTGGGGACTCATTTTTAGCTTGTGTGAGGTGTTAAGTGTTCCACCTTGTGGACTCATCTCATATTCTCTTTAAGCATTAAGTGTTCCTCTTTCTACTTTTTTGGGTACTTTTGGTAGATTTGCTTTCGGGAATATATCTGTGCTCACATAGTAATTAGGCCCTATGAACACTATTCATGATTCTTGAGAGATTGAATTCTCAGTGAAATCCTTCTTGACGACAGAATCCTTGTAGGTAGAGAGGATACTTAGTGTGTTTCACATTCAACTTGGTTAGTGAGTCTTCTCTTATTGATCAACACATTCTCTCTCCGGAGAGGTTGATAGATCACATGGGGTTGATATCAAGAGCTTTGGTGAATCAAAATTGGTTAGTGTGTCTTCTCTTATTGATTGATACATTCTCTCCCCGGAGAGGTTGATAGATCACGTGGAGTTGATATCACAGACCTTGGTGGAACAAAACTTTGTCTTAGCGTGTCGGATTAATCTGCTTGCTTTGTTTGGGTTAAAAGTGAAGAGGTGTCAAAACCTTGAATCTGGAGCCAAGTACCCTTGTGGTATAAATCTGTGAGTCACCTTTAGAGAGGGTTAACCGTAGCGGATAATCCCTTCATAGGGAAAACTGTGTTGACAGAACCTCAAGCGGTCATAGCCATTTTCGCCGTGGTAGTGACAGCCGCTATATAAATGTCCTTGTGGAAGAAATCTCCACGGGTATGGTTCATTATTGGGTTGTCAGATCTCCCTAGCAGCTCTTGAAGATTAAGTTCTCGGACTGTGTCAAAACCCTGGTGCGCCGGGATTGGAGTTCACCCCTTTGAATTATAAAAGTTGCAGAGTCAAACCATTACTAAAAACCCTAGAGAGGCCAATTTTTTTTTCATTCTCAGGTATATGTGTGTTATTGCAAAACTCTTCAGAACATACACAATTAGTACTCTCAGGGATTATCACAATTTGGTCACTTGATTGTTCATGCACAAGGTTTCTTTTGCCCTTGTTCATTGTTTTCAGATGTGCTTGGAATCACTTGCTTGCTATTCTGCGTGCTTGTTTATCTACTTGGCTATTAAAAATGATCAAATCTGGTATAACCTTCAAAATTAGGATAGTACAATTTGCAAACAATCCAAAACTGAAGACCTTAAATTTTGCAAAAATTGATGTAAAATCTTTTCTGGAGTCAAAAGTCATTTCAGGAAGTCAAAAGTCATACGAGTTTTGTCAAGTGTCATTTTAGTATTGCCCATATGTCGTACGATTGAGAACCTAGTGTCGTACGAGTTTTCATGCCAGCAAATTCAAGAAAGTCAAAACCCTGTTAGCAACTATCATACGAGTTTAGCAACTGTCGTTTCATAGACTACCCAGTGTCGTACGAGTCTGTAGAGTGTCATTTGGAAAAATTTGAGAGAGTTGTCAGAAATTGTCAAATTGCAAGATATCCAATGTTTCCAGCCTAGTTCCAGAATCTGTCAAAAATATCATTGTGTCAGGAACAGAGCAGTAGCTATTGAGCATTCTACCATTTTCCAAGTTTGATCTTTTGAATCCGATCTAGTCTTCTGTTTGATCAATTTGAGTCCTTTTTATCTCGTGTCAAAACCTTGTCATAACTATCAATCTTCAAAAATAGACAAGTGTTGAGAACTCGTGTCCGCTATCTTTTGGGCAATCTATCCCATACATCCAGGGCACAGTTTCCTTCACCCACATCTCATCAGATCTTCAAAACTATCATAATCTTGACAAGGTTGTGTCATCCGATTTTCTCGAATCAAATTGTTCTTCAGTTGTCTTTGTCCTTTTCTTCTATTTCATTCAAAGTTAATGGTGGAGACCAGAGCTTCTTCACACAAGAAATCAGAAGAAACATCTCAAAACTTACTTTTGACCAATACCCTGGGTCCAACTCTTGAACAACTCATCAAGTCAGGTATCTACGAAGACGACAGTCTCGGTAACTTTCGATTGAAAACTGGTTACATACCTCCTTTATTAACTCATAGAGGTAATCAACAAAATCCTCCTCAATCTGTTCCAAGGAGCCCAAAAACTCCTATCATGTCTCAAGCAGGGACAAACCACGGTTCTCTAGGAGGAGGATCCCAGGGACACCATTCTCAACATAATGCTGACCAAGAACCTATGCCCTCTGAAATCCATTGGTGTCAGAATGACGATGAATTCAAAAGAATGATGAGGCATTTCTTGAAAATGGATAAAGAGGCACACTTTTTGCAATTAGCCCAGGAAGGAGCTAAACTTCCTCCTCACTTCAACGTCGAAGATATCATCATGCATGAGGAAGAAACTCCGATGATGGCCATAATGAACCAGCTGCACGCTATGTAGGTGAAAATGAATAAAATTGAGAAAGAGAAGGAACCCAAGGAATTCTCCATGGAGGCCCTTTGTCCTTTCCCTTTTGACAAAGACTTGTATATGCTCCATTCCCAAAAAGAGTGGAGATGCCAAAGTACGACAAATATGACAGACACTCTGATCCTCAAGATCATGTCAGAGAGTTCTATACGCAATCCATGGAATTCATGCATGAACCGACTTATCTAATGCATCTTTTTCCTAGATCCTTGGGAGGAGCATCCATTCAGTGGTTTTCAAGATTACCTTCTACGATCAAACCTTTTGAGGAATTGATTAAATTATTTTATCAACAATAATCCTACAATATTCAACATCCTGTCACCATGATCGATATCTGTAACCTCAAGCAATATCCAGGGGAATCATTCCTAACTTTCCTCAAGAGGTGGAGAAAGAAGTTCTCTCTATATGCTAGACAAATTCCCGAAATGGAGAAACTTGAAATCTTTATCAATAACCTTGTTCCAGAGCTCAATTATCCATTACAAATGCAAGATCATGTATCTTTTGATAAAATGGTGGATAATGCAATCAAGATTGAGAAAGTACTTGTCAAGAAAGGAGAAATCACACTTCAAAAGGACAAGTCTGAATCTGGATCTAGCTCAAAAGATAAAAACAAGAGCTGGAATAGAAATAAAGGTATCGTCTCTGATGGTGTTGTTGACACTATCTGCACCCCATCAAAGGCACCGGCCTACAATCTCACCCTTGCCACCAAAGCCATTGAAGCTTCAGAGAAAAAATCTGCTGAACCATCTCCAAAGAAGCCATTCAAACGATGGGATAATAAATGAAAGTTTACTCCCCTCGGAGAATCTTTGGAATCTGCCCTGAGAACCCTAATAGCTGATAACATGATCTCTTTACCACCAATCCGAAACCCTGATCCAGATCCAAAACCATATTGGTGGAAAGATAATGAATTCTATGCTTTCCATCAGACTAAAGGCCACAGAACTAATGGATGCTTCCACTTGAAGCATACCATTCAAGACTTGATAGATCAAGGGGACATCACGATCGATAATCCTACCAACAATAATGATCACACAGTATTTACAGAACCATTTCCACAACATGGCAAGGGAGTTTCCACTTCTCAGCCTAACATGGGGGCAAAAGTCAACTATGCCTACCCTGGAAACAATGCTGTCATCAATATGGTTGAACCATGTATCTCTGAGAGCTGCAATGTCATCACGTTTGTATGAAGAGACAGAAATCATTCCTCAGCTAATGCGGTTACTAGATGACAAGCTCAGGCTCATCTGAAAGGACAAACACCAAGTTCATCTAATGTCCCTAAGATACCTTTCAATCTCACATCTGCTTCTAAACAGAAGGTTGCCTCGAAATCTTCCAATCCAAAGGATACAAGACCTACATCTTACAACATCATCCAACAACTCTAGCATACCAATGCCAAAATCTCTATGTTTGAGTTACTTCGAATATCTCCAGCTCACAGAGATATCCTAGACAAAGCTTTGCTTGACTCTAATGTTCCTGATGATCTAGATCTAGACAGGTTCCAGACTATGGTTGGTCATCTAACATCTCCGCAATATATCTCCTTTTCAGAGGAAGATGACAACTCCCTAAGTCACCCACATAATTAGCCCTTGCACATAGAAGTCTTGATCCAGAACCGTCGAGTCAAACGTGTGTTGATAGATGGGGGCGCAGGCCTCAACATTTGTTCTTACAACTTAATCACACAGTTGGGATTCTCAGAGATGGCTATTGATCCTTGAAAGAAGATCACCATAAAAGCCTATGATGAACAAGAAAGAGCTTCTAAAGGCACCATTGTCTTACCTATCTGAGTGGGTCCGGTCATCAAAGATACCACATGTCAGGTACTTGATCTACCATTGGCTTACAATATCCTTCTAGGGAGACCCTAGATACATGAAATGCAAGCTATTCCTTCTACATACCATCAATGCTTGAAATTTCCCTATGAAGGAGTGGAGGTTACTATCCTAGCAGATCTGAGTACAACTTGCAATACATTAAAGGAAAGTGCCGATAAGCTTGTTCCCAATAACAGAGAATCTTCCATCAAGCAACTAAATGTTGCTTCCACATCTAAGATGGATGACATTGCTAAAGAGATCAATATCAAAGAAAATGGGATGGGAGAATACACTATAGAGCCAATCTTGTCTCTGACATCTCTCCCAATCTCACCTAAGTCGTATGGACAATCCTTGAAGCAGTCTAAATTAGAACCTAAGGAACCTATGGAAGCATACAAAAGAAATTTTGTGGCGGAGCAAGTATCCAAACAAGAATTTGAAGAGCATGAAGCTGTGCTGGCATGGCTATATAAAGAGGATTCTGAATCTAAAATTGTTCAACCTAGTGAATCTATAGCACCTACAATCCCTTCTAATTCATATGGTCCAGGAAACAAATTGATAGCCAAGATGGGATATTCCAGTCAAGGACCTCTAGGATTCAGAGGAAAGGGTCTTGTGACACCCATTTCACATATTGGTAGAGCCAACAAAGATACTGGTGGCTTAGGGTTTAAGAAGAAACCCTATCATCTCAAAGGTGGTTGTTCTCATGTCATAGAACAAATTGCACTAGGAGAACCCCTTCTTAAGAAAGAAGAAACATAACCCTCTGATGATGATTCAGATAGCTCTGAGCTTATCCCCTATGAAAAATTGCCTAAAGAGATCAAAGATCTTCTTGATGATAAAGATGATCCTATCAGAAGAATTAATGTAGTAGAAACACAAGAACCTACTGTAGCGCAAGAGATGGTTATTCTCGAAGGCAATCAAACTGATCAAGAAGAAGGGGATAGTTATTCTGACACTGATTCCCATGAATATGAATTCAAGTCAGAGACTGAGGGTAATCCTTCTTGGGGTATACATCCTGATTTCACACATTTTCTAAGATTTCCTAGAGATCCTGAATCAAAAGCTAAGTCAAATGACTATGAATGGGGTGCCATTCCAGAAGAAGATGAGCTTATAAAAGAGAAATATATTGATGTTATTCACCAATATGTAGCTCAACCCAACGTAGGTCTAGAGTGAAACAATGAACTTAACGTGTCTGATCCACCTATGGCTGAAGAGGACTCCCATGATGATGTTGAGCCTATTCACAAATTGAACATTTTGAGCTGTAATATCACCTTTGAACTTGAGCGTTGGGTTAGGACCAATGATGACATATCCATGACTGTGAACACCATATCCCAAGCCTTTCCCACTTTGACTATCCAACGCCCTGATCTTATCGACCAAACTTCCACAAACCCAAACCATGGTATTTATACCTTCCTGAATGACTATGCCCTTGCCTGCTACCTCAATGTAGTTGAGCCTATGAGTACTTCCATCAGTGAACCAAGCGTCAGCATGACCGAGTCAGACATCAAATATCTTAGTCAGAAAAACAAGAGTAAAAAGAAAAAGAAAAAGAGTTCTGAGGGTGAAAACCACTTTGTGGCAGTCTCAGAACCAACAAAAGTAAAAAGAAAAGACGTATCTAAAGGTGAAAACCTCTCTGAGGTGCCTAAGGATGAGATATTTGATGTCCTTCCGAGTCATTTACAGGATAGATCTCCAGTTTTGATTGAGCCAACTCAATCCATCAATTTGGGTACAACAGAGGAACCACAATTGGTACATGTAGCACAATCTCTATCAGAAGAAGAGAAACAGAAATTCACTACATTCTTATCAGACAAAAAGATCAACTTTGCATGGAAATATTCAGATATGCCAGGATTGGATCCCAATCTCATTATGCACCATCTATCCATTGCTCCTGGAGTAAAACCAATCAAACAAAAATTGAGAAAGATGCATCCTCATGTTGCACTCTTAGTCAAAGCAAAACTAGAAAAACTCCTAAAAGCTGGATTCATCCGTGTCATAGACTATGCTGAGTGGATCTCTAACATTGTACCTGTTTCAAAACTAGATGGTTCAATCAGAGTGTGGACGGACTTTAGAGATGTGAACAGAGCATGCCCTAAGGATGATTTTTCGCTGCCTAACATTGATATGATAGTGGACATGACTGTGGGCTATGAAATGTATTCCTTAATGGATGGCTTTTCTGGGTACAACCAAATCAAAATTGCTCCAGAAGATCAAGAGAAAATAGCTTTCACATGTGCGTGGGGAACCTTTTGTTGGAATGTTATGCCATTCGGACTCAAAAATGCTGGAGCTACATATCAAAGAGCAATGACATCTATTTTTTATGATATGATGCATAAAACAATGGAGGATTACGTGGATGATACCTTGGAAAAATCCATGATTAGAACTGAACATCTAATAGACCTGAGCATGATCCTAGACAGAATGGAATAGTTTAGTCTCCGACTAAATCCTAAGAAGTGTGCTTTTGGTGTCACTTCTGGAAAGCTCTTAGGATACATAGTTTCAAAGAAAGGCATTGAAGTTGATCTGGCTAAAGTCAAGGCTATAATAGAGATGCAACCTCCCACAAATATCAGTCAAATGAGGACGTTGCAAGGCAGAGTATAGTCCATCAGAAGATTCATATCATAGTTAGCTGACATATCACAACCTTTTACAAAAACATTACATAAAGGCGTGACCTTTGCATGGAATGAAGAATGCGAGCACAACTTTAACCATATCAAGAAGTATCTATCAAATCTGCCTATCTTGATGCCTCCTATTCATGGGAAGCCATTGATCTTGTATGTCTCTACAACAGCCACATCACTGGGGGCATTTCTAGCGCAACATGATGAAGACAAGAAAGAAAGAGCCATCTACTATATCAGCAGAGCTTTAGTGGCCTATGAGAAAAACTACTCAATGATAGAGAAGGCATGTCTAGCTGTGATCTTTGCATCACAGAAACTGAGACACTATATGTTAGCTCATACCACGCATCTAGTAGCAAAAATTGATCCACTGAAATACCTACTAAGCAAGGTGGCCCTCACCGGTAGACTAGCTAAATGGGTCATGCTTCTAAGCGAATTTGACATTGAATATGTTGAAAGAAAAGCTATAAAAGGTCAAGTTATTGTTGATCAACTAGCAGATGCACCCATGTTTGATGATACACCCATGCAAATGGAATTTCTCGATTCCTCTATCATGCACCTCTCTTCTAGAGCATGGCGGTTATTCTTTGATGGCTCCTACACACAGAATGGATCTGGAGCAGGCATATTGTTCATCACTCCTCAAGGATACTCGATACCCAAAGCATTTAGACTAAAGTTTCCTTGCACAAACAATATTGCTGAATATGAGGCACTTCTCAATGGTATGAAAATGGCAATACAGTGGAGAGTTACAGAGATGCACATCCATGGAGACTCACAACTGGTTATCCACCAAGTCAATGATGTGTACCAAACCAAAGATGAAAAGCTCATTCCTTACAAGAGAATGGTAGATGATTTAAAGAAATACTTCATCTCTATCACATTTGAGAAAATACCCAGAACGGAGAATAAGGCTGCTGATGCAATGGTGACATTATCTACTCTCTTACAGCAGCCCGAACATGAACTACGCTACGAGTTTCTGGTGGAAGCCCTATCCTATCTTGCATATGACTCCCCTGAAACCTGCATGATCTGCACCATTGTAGGTTATGACTCATCTCGCTACAAAAATCTATTCTCCTATCTCCACGACCAAATCATCCCTGAGTCCTTTAACTATTTTGAGAAATGAAACCTTATCCGATCCGTATCCCGATATGTCATCATTGGTAATGATCTGTACAAATGAGGTCTAGATGGTACACTGCTTAGATGTTTAGAACAGGAAGAGTCTCAACATGCATTAGAGGAAGTCCACGAGGGTATATGTGGGTCACACTCGAACGGTTTAACGTTAGCTCGAAAAATTATTAGGGCTGGGTACTATTGGCCTGAAATGGAGAAAGAGGCTATTAAATTTGCTAAAAACTGTCAACAGTGTCAAGTACATGGCAACTTGATTCATGCTCCAGGGAGAGATCTGATTCCCTTTACTACACAATGGCCTTTTGAACAATGGGCATTTGATCTCATAGGTGCTATCCATCTGCACTCTTCTAATGGACATACCCATATAATCATAGCTATAGATTATTTTACAAAATGGGTAGAAGCAGTTCCTCTAACACAAGCAACGGGGAAACAGATCTCTATGTTCATCCTGAACTACATCATTTGCAGATATGGGATCCCTCACTCTATAATCACAGATAATAGGGGACAATTCAAAAATAAAGATCTAGATGACTTATGTGCTAAATTCAAGATTACACAACATTGGTCTTCTATTTACTATCCTCAAGGGAATGGACAAGCTGAGGCTTCAAACAAAAATCTCCTGAAGATCTTGCACAGAACAGTAAATAAAATAGGAAGAGACTGGCATCTCATGATCAATCCAACTCTCTGGGCATACAGAACTAGTATCAGAACGCCTACAGGGGCTACACCTTTCACTTTAGTTTATGGGTTTGAAGCGGTACTACCTATTGAGGTTGAAATCCCATCACTTAGTATCAGAATGCATGGACTTGTCACTGATGAAGACTACAGAGTGTCTAGGTTACAAGAACTTGAATTACTAGATGAGCGCAGACAAGCAACGTATGATCATCTCAGAGTGTATCAGAAAAGAATGTCTAGAGGCTACAACAAGAAAGTCAGACATAGAGAATTTCAGGTTGGTGATCTAGTGTTGAGAGAAAATCCTAAAAATCAATCACATCAAGAACGCAAGGGGAAGTTCAAACCCAATTGGCTGGGTCCCTTTGTTATCACTGCTACTTTTGGCTCTGGTGCCTATCAACTCTCAACGACTGAAGGAGAACAGCTCTGAGAACCAATCAACGTTCTCTATCTGAAGAAATTCTACGCCTAAGGCATTCAGTGCTTGGTAAATGTCCTGAAAAAAATTTTAAAAATCAGAAAAAGTCCTGAAAAAATGAACATCTTGGTGAAAACCTAGCAATAGGTGCCTTGATGATTCACAAAAAAAATAAAAAAAAATTAAAAATTCAAAAAAATTGAAAAATGAAAAAAAAATACAAAAAAAAAGAGAAAAAGAAAAAGTGCCTTGGTGAAAACCTAGAAACAGGCACCTTGGTAGCAAAAAATAGAATCTCTACCAAGATGGTGAAAACCCAAAAAATGGGTGCCACTTGTTCAACACGCTCCATCTATTAGCACAATCTTGGTCTTTCCCAGCTTTCAGTCTTACTTTAGTTTGTACATATCTCCTGGTTTGTTTCAACATTTCTAGTTTTCAAAAAGTCAGTCTGTACACCAATCAGCTTGCGCGTCTGTATCCTATCAATGTTTAACACTTGGGGGCAATCAATGTCATATCCTATGGTCTCCCATGTATCTTAGATGGATCATATCTAGTTAGAGTCCTTTGAAGCTTCATTTGAGTCAGTCAAGTCAGTCTTGTCTCCAGAAAGGATTTTGCATCTACAACAACACAATCAAACATCAAAACTCAACTGAAAACAATTTATGCTTTTTACATGCTTTTATCTCCTTGTATGCTTACTGATTCGCATTGATATTTTTTCATATTGTGTCCCTTCGAGCTCTTCGATGATGTCCTTTACAGGATTTAGAGAGTGATGACTGGGGGCATAATCTTTTCTTTGTTTTTTGCTCGTATGTGAAAATCTAACAACTTTGGAAATTCCGAATTGAAATGGTGTCTGACTGTAAGAGCCTCTATCTCAAATTGGATGGACATGCGTACCTCAACCATTGATACCTAGAAAATTCAAGGAAGTTTGATCTAACTATTGTCTTTTTGAAATGAATTCTTTCTCCTACTGTGAAATGCAATCTTTCCTAAGGATGTGAACGATAAAGGGTCACTACGGGTAATTCACATTTGATTTAGAATGATCTCTTGATTGTTTGATGTGTTTGCAATGCAAGGTGTACTCAGGTCATCACGACGTGTATGTTTTGATGCTTGTACAAATTGCTATATCAAAATGGACATGATATTCAGGTCATCCTGGCGTTTGTGCCTTGATGCTTATATCTAATCCGACATTCTGAAAATAAAGTCAATATTCATATATCTATGGTTGTTGTCCAGTGGGTGTTGTATTGATTCTTGTGCATACAAATTGATATTCATATGTCTATGGTTTCATAGCTAGTAGGCATTGTATTGATTTATCCGGTTACCTAAAAGTTCAATGATGATAACAAATTGACATATGATCAGTGACTAGGTCCTAGGTCTTAGGTTGCATTTCATCTTGCATGTCTCTTTGCATCTTGCATGTTTGCATGATCTCACAATGACTAAACGAACTTCAAAGCTTAAATGATTCTTCAATCACATCTTCAAATCTAACAAGAGCTGAACCTAACTCGAAGGTCTCTTCAGAGAATCGCAAGCAATGATCCTCCTGGGTTAACCATCTTTTTGACATAAGACTGAGTACTTGTCTTCATCAACCTGCAAAACATATCATGTATATCATTGCATTTACATATCATATCATAAAAATTTATTGCATTACATTTATATCCATTGCATAAACATACATATTTCCATAATCATTACCTCTGCATAACATTCATACATATGAAAGAAATCATTGCATTGCATTGATCCATACATACGTTCTACACTACTCATAGCATTAACATCACATGATATCATCATACATAACAAAAATGACAAAGTACACATGATGTCACAACCAAACATATCGATCTCATCTATATATCAAAAATCTCAAATAGTCAGGGGTGCACTACTGGCACAGGGTACAAATGAATGAGCTCCGTAGAGTTATCAGACACAATAATGTATCAGTGAGAAAGTAACAGATGAGAAGAGAAATCAACTGTTAGCATGCTCCTCTGCATCTGGTGGAGGAGGAGGTGGTGCATATGGTATCGCCTCCACTCTCAGTGCCCTAGCTCCCTCTGATGCTGCCATGTACTGAGAATAGGTGGGCACTCTCTGTGTAGTAGGGACTACTGCATAGTAAGCAGATACATAATATGAGGCCCTCACAGTCTGATGAATCACCTCTACCTGTAATCTCTACATCTCTATGCACTGCTCTGTACGTTGCCTATCTGCCTCTTGATGCCTCTCCTCTAATCTGGCATTCTCTATATTCAGGTCCCGGACCTAGACTGTAAGCCGTCTGATAATCTCAGCCGAAGTAAGAGGAACTGTAGGCTCTGCATCAGCTGTTGGCATATCTGTGTCCTGTGCTGGCTGATCTATATGTGAAGGAATGCTAACCCTGTGTGCCTTATGGTGTCTAACCTCAGCACCCAAATAAAATGTGTCATCCACATCTGTACCACCTGCAAACTGCTCAGCTCCTAGAACATCATCTGCAGATCCTACTCCACCCAGTGTACCACTCTCACCTCTGCTCCATCTCTGTGTCCTGGAAGATGTACTCCCTGTAGATGTAGAAGGATGCGGAGGCCTCGCATGTCCTGGTGCTCTTTGTGAAGGAGCCATGGCTCTCTGTCTCGGAGGAGTAGGGTGTACCGCCTGTGGTCTCGGTCCTGCTCTCATAGGAGCCCCTGTAACATCCGTAGCCTCCTCCATGGAGGGTATCAGCTCTATCAGATCAAAAAATTGGTGAATTCGGTGATCAGCAAGCCATGCCACATATGCATTTGTAACCCCTGCATCCACCACCTCTGGGTGATACTCCCAGTCTCTCCCAATGATATGACGGTACTCATCAGCACATACAACATAACTGAGCCGTGGTGCCCATCCGAGCCCTATCTCACGCACAATGCGGGCATAAGCAGTATACTCCTGAGGGACATCCTGAATATGTCCATACTGACGCCAGACTCTAGTAATCAAAAATATCTCCAAGATGGTGGAGGTCCATCCTATCAATACCCTGCTCTGGAAAAAGAATGAAAATTGCTCTCTCGCAGTAGGCCAGGCCTCTATTTGTAAATATGGCCTCCAGATCACGAAGGTCATATCATCTAAACACTAGCAAAAGTACTCGGTGTGTCCCATGCAAACCTGTGTGACATAGCCGGCATAAGCATAAATGACAGGGTCCTGTGGCTGCCTCTGCGTCTGAAAAACTAGCCTCAAAACTGGGATATGCTCCCAAGCCCATATCTGCAGTACCAACGCTCCTGAAGCAAATGTCTTGCAGTCCTGATACACGACCTCGTGCATCTCAGAATACAAGTGAGCCAGCAGACACTGACCCCAAGCAAGCTCAGTAGGTGTAGCCATCAAGAGTGCTACCATAGGTGCCCATCCCATCAAGAAGCTATTTTGCTGATGGCCAGGCATAATCAACTCTCCAATCATCCCTGCAATGATACACTCTAGACGATGTGTCTGCCCATATCTCTGCATGAGTGTCTCCTAGGATATAGACCCAGTCAGCTGGGTATCATCACTGAATAGTTGTCTGAAAGCATGCAGACCAGTGGATCCTCCGCTCACATACTCAGGCCGACGAGGACTATGAAATAGAATACGAAGGATCCTATACACGTCCTTTGGTGTAACAGTGATCTCTCCGGTAGGCAAGTGAAAGGTCTGTGTCTCAGAATGGTATCGCTCTATCAGCGCAGTCAGTAGGCCATGATTTACCCTAATATTGGGTAAATGTATCAAGTGCTCAAAACCACATGTAGCAAGATGAACCCTCATAGGGTTTGGCAAGGCGATACACAATCTCTGGGTGGCCAGATAAGAATGGCGAACATGTACATTAGGATATGTGACCTAAATCATAAAGAAACATGGTGTTTTATCAGAAATTTAGTTCAAAATCAGGCCAAAAGTATTAGAATGACACAGTTTTGAAGTTTTAGAAGGTGGGGCAAAGTGTCTGCAATCAGGCAAAAGGATTAGAAAAGTTAGATTTTTGACCTAAAAATGAGTTTTTAACACTTTGTTTTTCAAACGACATTCCAGACTGGCATCAAATGTCGTACGACATTCCACAATAGACCAAACGACAATCCATAGTCATACGACATTGCGCCCGGATTCATACGAGTTTAGAGGGACCCGCTGAAATGTCGTACGACACAAGGGTCCCTCTCATACGACACTTGGGCGTGGTTGAAATGACAAACTAAATTCAAATGAAATGTCGTACGAGTCTGGACTGGGAATCGTACAAGTTTCTACACATACAAAATTCTAAAGCTAAAAACGCATATGAAAAAATTTAAAAATGCTATAAATCATCAAAAACATGCATTTTCAGGGGGGAACAGAGGTCCACCTACCAGATGTCCATACTGTCGAGGTCTGTCATGTCTCTGGCTGCGCTCAAAATGGTGTGAACTCACAGGTACCTTTAGTTCTTGCTGGTCTGCCATTTTTCTCATTCAGAGGGCTCCACAGAATCTCTAAAGTCAAAGGGTTGAAATGAATTGAAAATGACCCTTCCGACCTTTATATAGCTTTCGACCTAATTTTTAAAAGTGCTCCGTTTTCCATGAAAATTGCACCCCTGGCTAATTTCGACGTTCTGAATCCATTTTCGGGATCAAAATTGAAATCTGAGATCGTTTATTATGTCAAAATCACGATTTAAAATTTTTGGAACCAGGACGGTCTACTGCTTGCATAATCGACCTTCAATCTTCACAGAAATCCAGTATTCAACTTAACTGATTAGCTTACATCAAACTATCAAAATTTCAACTTGGTCAACCATGGTCAACTCACGGTTTAACCTAGTCAAACTTGGTCTTCAGGACCTCCAAGCGATGCAGAATGCATTCTCGGACGTGTATAACCACTTTTCAAATCAATTAGCATGCTTCTGAACTATCAACGCTGACTTTTTCTTGTCAGATTTCAATTTTCATCCCGAAGGGGGCATGGTATTGCACATCATTCAAAGTTTGTAAATCAAATTCTATCGATCAAGTCTATCAATATCTTTCATCAGTGATCAAGACAAACAATCACGTCTAGTTGCTGATTCATCAAAAGTCCTCATCGCTCGGGGCAAATCTATCATCACTTGGGGCATATCAAATTCATCAAGATCCATATCAATCTGGTATTTTCCTAATCTTGTAAACTGTATCAGTTTTTGCAACCATCAGATCATAGTGTTCTTTCCTTGGTTCTTCGGCAACTGAAGGATTCGGATGTGATACCTGCTAGTTCTGCTAAGACAATCGAGTCTAGAATGGGTCACTCACTTCTTATCAATCCTAAGGTTCAGAATCAGGTATTTTGACACTTTTTCGCAATCATCGGTTCATTGCTGCTATAGTAAACATTATCTCTGGTCATTCAGGACCTCCTATCTCAATATCTCTCAATCGATTTCTATCTTGAGATCGGTTTATCTTTTGAATCAGTTTCATATCTTTATCAAACACAAACTATCTTTGAACCACTGCGCCTCGCACAGTAATTCAAAGAGGGGCAAAATGTAATACCCCAAAAATGGGCTATAAGTTCATTAACCTCTTATATCATCAAATCAAACGAAATCGACATCAAAGTCCTAACCTAAGGCACATCTGAATATCATCAAATCTAATTGATTATCTTAAATTCTGCATCGGAGAATATTCCTAGTAATATTCCTAATTATCATAATTATCTTTAATTTTATAATTATTTGGCAATAAATCACATTTATCCTAAAAGTTTGATTAATTGAATATTTTCATATTTAATTAATTAGATTTAATATCTTGCCACTTAATTGTGTAATTAAATTTAATTCTATCTATTATTAATTGTATTATTTAATTTTGACAATAAATCTAATATCTTGTGAATAATTGATTAAATTCTTATTTAATTAATTAAAGCATGTTGTCATTATTTAATAATATAATTTTTAATAAAAGTTTGATAAAATAGTTAATTAACCCATAAATTAATTATTTTATTTCAAAAATCAGTTAAGTTGGAAATAAATCACTTTATTATTAAATTAATTCATAAATAAAACATGCATAATCATAAAAGCAGACAACTGTCAATTATCAATTAAAGCTAAACTCTATTTTGAGTTAAAGCTTAGCTTTTGCATGTTTTTGTGACTTAATTATCTGTTATTATTAGATAACTCAAAAATCAAGCAGAGTTATTTTAGTGATTTATGGCTTTTTCTCATGCACCTCCAAAGCCCTGGATTTCTATAAAATCAAGCCCTCAGCTCTTCACAAATCATCCACATATTTTTGCACAATCATGCTGGAGAATTAGAATTGAAGAATCAAAGCTCTTGCGAATCGACATCTTTGTGAGATCAATCTTATTTTTGCATTCATTTTTTTCATATCATTGTTAGAATCTTCATTGTTAGATCATTTAGCATTCATTGCATATCAATTTTCAATAGCATTCCTAGCATATCAATTTCATCTAGCATAGATTTCATATCAGATTAATCATTCTTATTGCATAGAAAAATACCAAAAAAATAGCTTAATTGCATTCAATCTCATATCTAGATCAATTGCATTCAAATCCTTCATTTAGGTGTCATCTAGGTCACTGATCTCGATTACAATCTGAGAACATCAATCTCGCACCTATTAGAAGGCAGTAAATCGCTTGGTTAGATTAGATTTCAATTTTGCACGATTTTGATTATCACTAACCTCTAATGTTTTACTGAGTGTTGTGTCTACAGATCAGGTACAATTTTCACACACACACAAGGGACTTCAATATTTTTCCTGAAGATGTTCTTTTGAACCCTCATTTGGGTTCAAGAAGCGAAGAAAGTTCCAGCCGCTCAAACTTGCTGCCCGAGGTAACTCTACGGAAAAAAGGATTTCCACTACATTTTGTTTACTACATTCTCATTTTAAAGTTCTTTCAAAGTGAACGAAAACTCATTATCAACAATTTTTTTCTGTCTTTTGTTTCTTCAAAAGTCAGTATTACTAAATTATAGTTTCCTTTAGCATGTTTGAAATTCCTCTATCTTATTGAATAAGGGGTGCCTATTGGCATTCTGCCAACTTCAGGTCATCCTCAACAACTAGGATAGAAAAGAGAAGATTGGGGGTCTGAAGTCATTTTTGCACTAAACTTGAGAGGTTTAGGTTCTTAATAAGGCATGCCAATATGTTGGAATCTTAACAGCAATGGCGTCCATTTTCATACTCCTTTTTTCCTGAGTAGGTAATTCAGAACAATTCATTTTTAGTGAGCATGAATTGTTTTACTTATATAGATAAAGCATCATAATTTGAGACTGTATATGACAAGTCTAAACTCATGATGTTCACATAGGCAAAACATTGGGATTTCTTACTTGCCCTGCCAATTCTATTCTAGTTTAAGCACTCTTAGTTTGTTTGAATCCTAAATAGGGAGATTATTTTGTAAGCTTCCCTTGAATTTTGAAATCGTTGCCTATCATTTTCTAGTTCTAATGGTAAGATTTGTCCACTTTCCACAAGTATATGATACAGAAAGAATATTGAATCAAACAGAACTTTCCATTCCATGCTTAATGGGGCTAGTTTTTTTATCTTCAAAAGCCTAAATGCTCAAAGAAGCTTTGAAATTAAAATAATCTTTCTATTCATCTTGTTTGAGCTTTGAAGTGCTTGTTAGATTGCTTAAAGAAGCTTTGAAATGCTTGTAATTTCAATTCCTCTATTTATCATAAAATTTCTTGAAAACTGTTAGATAATGGAAAACTCTAAAGCATCTTAGACAAACTACTAAATGTTTGAGGGATATTTTTTAGTAGATTTGGGCACTTAGTTTTCAACTTCTCATTACATGTGGAGAAAGAGATGCCATCCAATGCCCAAATATCTTGTGCATTATCTACAACTGATAGGTTATTGAGATACATAAATGTAGACACTGTCAAATGTCAAACATCAACATATATCTGGAATATGAAGAATTTTTTTTGTTTAAGTCAACCTAAATATGTATGATTCATTGCCTAGTACCCATGCAATTTTTTTCACACTCACCCTTTAAATAATCACAAGGCACTTATTTAAAATCATCCATAGGTAGCAAATTCTATCTACCTCAAGACAAATTAAAATATTTTGTAGAGCATTTTAAGAATCCCATAGGTTCATTCACTAAAGGTTTTGCAACCTATGAACTGTGAACCCCATCCATGAGTAGGTTTCTTCAGCCTAGCCATGATTTTGTTTTGTCCTTTTGGTGAATCTTGCATTGTCTAGGAGCATTTTCCATTTTTTAAATTCAAAAACATCGTAATGGACATAAGACATCTATAAAATAGAGGATCAAACATTTCAATATATATGCCAAGCAAAAATAGACATTTCAGTACAGGCTCACTGACTTGCATCTGACCTCATCCTTGTTTGAGAGATTCTATTTGGGTGGGGAAAACTACAACTATAATGCAACGCTTGTGGACAGCTTAATACTCTATTAGCCACAACATTGAAACAATGTTCTATTAGCTATCCATTTATATTGTGATAAAGAATTTTGATTACAATCATTATTAAGCATAAAAATACTCATGAGCTATTTTTATGGGTAACTTATGTGGTCAAATAAAGTAAAGTGGAAAATAGGTCAAATTTGACTACAAATAGAAATTACAACTAAACAATAAGCTTATATGCAACACAACTAGTCTAAAAGAAAAATATCAAACAAAAAATAGCTGGCATAAAATCAGTATGTGCTTACCCATGAGGATTAGAGCTTTTTCATTTGGGTGTCCATCAAATTCCACTTAATAGTCAACAAAATATAAGGAATAACTTCATTCCATCATTAACTAATACTTCAACGTAAAGTATATTGATGTAGCATCACATTTGATGATGTAGGCCTAAAACCTTAATTATAAGCACGAGCTTTGGCAAGTAAGTAGTTGTAAAAGGAAGTGATTTGACATTTTCATGTATGATTTTGAGAGGCATTAAATTAGAGTTCTTAACAAATAGATCTTCTCCCTTGCAAATGCAAGTGTATTTAATAGAATCTATTGATTATCCCATTCTTTTTAATGAAAAACTATCCATCACACATGTCCAATGAATAATGGGATTTATATATAGATAAGTTGAATCATAAATTAATTCATCTTTTACTCAATTATGTTGGTAATATTTTTATAGTCATTATAGAACTTTTATGACTCATGATGCACAATTTTTTTTTTTAAGACTTATAGTATTTTGGTACATTGACTTCATTGAAATGACAGTCAAGATAGTCCTATTTTGGGGGGCCATATGGGTACATTTTAAAAATCTGTTTCTTTTCAAATTAGTCCTTGAAACATAGTTTCTAACCCAATTTGAATTTTTTTAATTTGGATATCAAATGAAAAAGATGTTTCCTAAATACCCACTAGGTGTCACAAAGGAAATTTAGGGCTGGAGTAGGAACAAAGTTAGGATAGTCAAATTTTCCTTTGAATTTAGTTTACAACACAATTTGAATCACTCAATTCTGATATCATATGAGAAAGTTATGCCCAAAATACTAACTGCTTATCCTAAATCTGCACTGCTAAACCTCAAATTTCTGACAGTTCATTGGCACATTTTACCAAACAATTCTTCTTATCTTCAAATCCAGTTGTAGTGGACATACAACATTTAATCTACTTTCATCTCCAATTGGAATCATGTCAATCCATCATTAGTAAAAAAAAGTTATACTCAATTTCGTGACTGTTGGTTTAGGTGAGAATTTGAAAACAACACTGGCATGCAGGTTGTTCCTTAGCATATTTGGCATATCATTTAAATGTATTTTCAAAATTTGTTTCTATTGGAGATAGACCTTCGAATATACTTTCATATGGATTTGGAATCACTCAAATTGGGCTTAAAATGAATATTTTGTCCACAAAACACTATCAAGTAGTCTAAGGTGGCCACCACTCCTCAACAAGTTAAAATTAAATTTATTTTGATCATATGTCCCTGGATTTTTTTTATATGCACCATTTGTGATTTTTTGCATATTTCTAGAATGTAGAGAGACTGATAACCTCTCTTCTTCCATGATCTCATGTTTTATTGCAGGTAAGTTCTAGTTTTTGCAGATCTTGGAAGGATCAAGAAGGTAAAATTCACAAACATGAGATATTGATGCTGAATTCTTGTGAACAACGACATGCCATTTAGAGAGATCTTGTTTGTAAACCAACTTGTTGGCAGATAAGATTTGTAATTAAACTATGCAATAAAGAATTCCATCCAAGTTGCTCTTGAAATAGTGATTTCCAAGATTTGGTACTCTGTTAGAGGTTCACTTTCAGCTCCAGATCTCAGTTTACATTCTTCATGCTCCAAGCTCCACATTACTCTTTCTTGCAAATATCTTTAAGGACCATGTCAAATTTTATACTTCTTTGTTTTCTGCCACAAATTTCTTGATATCGTTAGGTAGGTGCAGGCATGCTTCTTTTTCCTTATTGTTAATCAAGCTCATTAAATACTTTAGATCTATATTTGGAGAAACACTTGAGTATATTTCCTATTTTGTATTTAGGAACCATTAGAACTTGGAATCAAAATAGTGTGCTGCCCTAACATAGCCACCACAACCAAATAGTTATAAAAAATAAATGGTGTTCACAAGATCACAAAATGCCATGATCAAGTTGGATAGTTTTAAGTTTCTGCTCCTCTACAAGCACAAGATAGTTAATGATTTTAGAGTTACCAAATTTGTTTCTAAGACTGATATGTTAATGCTTAGTGTGTAGATATGAATCTTTATCGACTTTCTAATTGACAAGAAAAAATAACTTCTACCATCTTGGTGATAAAGCTCACAACCCTTTACATTAGCACTTCCAAATCCACTTAGGTATGGTTGACTAGAAATGAAATTAGCCACTGAAAGGGGGGAGGCTATCTTGGCTTCTACCGCTATTTTTTCCACCCAAATTTTCACTAAAGTCCTCAATTCTGATTTAGAGAATATAAATATCTACAAGATTCATATTTTATAATCATCAATCTTATCAACGTTCGTAAGATATTATAGAATCCACAACTCTATCTTGGCTTCTACCGCTATTTTTTCCACCCAAAGTTTCACTAAAGTCCTCAATTATGATTTAGAGAATAAAAGTATCTGTAGCATTCATATTTTATAATTATCAATCTTATCAAAATTATGAAGATATTATGGAATCCACAACTTCATTGGGTTGACAACAAATGACCATCTAGCTACATCTTGAGTTCAACAAAAAATTTAGAGGCTGAATTTCTTAGTTTCTTAGAGCTTGGGTTCTCTATCACCTCCCAACAAATATCATTTTCATTTTAAAATTCCTTGCTTTGGCCTTTCTCTTGTGCTTCCAACGTATTTCCAATGACAAAAAAACATGTGACCACAATTGATGTCTTTCATCTTCTAAGATTCTTGTTTCTCATGCACCATGTATTGAAGAGAGAAATGAGATTAAATCTTACTCAACTGCAATGTGATAGCCCCGTGGACAAATAAGCTTATAATTTTTCTCAGTTAGTGCTGCTGAAAACCTTAAAACTAAAAGATCTTTTTACAGGACTACATGTTAATTAAGGCTTTCTTTAATCTTGCAAGTTTTTATGATATTTTATGAAAGCTATTTTGAAATTTGTTATGAGATGGTAAGCTAAACCACTACTCACTAGTTGTAACAATATCTGATCTGAAAATAGATCCATTTTGTTCACAACTTTGTGGCAAGCCTTTCACAGCTCAAAGGACATTTTTTCTCCAGGAACAATTCTTATAATTTGTCAAAATCCAAATATTGTTGATTGCTTTTCTTCTTCTCAAAAAACCTATGCAATTCAAAAATGTAGTAGAGCACCTTGTTTTGATATTTTTTAATTACTAAGTTTGTCATTTTAACCATTAAAGTATATATAATTTAAAATTTTAAATATTTTCTGGAACTACCGGTCTCACGATTGAAACCACCATTTCTCTAGTTTTGAATAGTAATAGTGGTAGTTTTGGTTGGATCATTTTGAGGGTAGACACACTATCAAGGATAGTTCACGAGACAAGAATCCATCCCGACTGAGACGTGAGACAAATGATGAGAAGACTGTCATCAGTTTTTTTCACTTTGTCCACACACAAATGAACCAGGGTAAGCCATACTCACCTAATTGCTTTGAATGGTTCTCTTTATCAGACCCCATCTCCATTTAAAAAGAAAAAATAAAATTTATGTCAATTCATTTATAAGTTTTGGCTCTAATCCTTTCAGAAAACATGTTTTCTGTTATGAATCAAACATGAAGGGGAGGAATGGTGACAATGGCTGCAAATTTTGCAAGGGGTCATTTGAAATCATGGGTGGTATGACTGTGCACAAGTATTTTTCTATGGACATGCCTTATGCAGTTCAACCCACAATTTCTGCACAAATGTCCACCCTGCTTCACTCCTCCCAACCATTTGATAGGCTTCAATGAATCTTCAGACATAAGTCTACCTGTGAAAAGTGAGTAGTATGTTTTTCTTCAAGATCAATTATTCATTCATTTAAGCAATGTTTTGATATTTATTATTGAATTTTTTCTGGGATAAGAAACAACCAGATGTATGTTTTTGGGTCCTGTCTCATCTTTCATATTTGAGCTTTTTGGGTCCTGTCTCATCTTCCATAACATCTTTAGTCTAATCGCACCATCTGGTCTATCGTGCCTCTTCACTTAGTTAAGACTAAATCTCTATGAATTAACAACTAATTCCTTGTATCATTGCTTATCTAATCATCGGTTCAGGATTTATAATAATTACTGTTAGCCAAACATAAGGTTTTGCCTTCTAATCATTATTTATCGTGTCATTGGCTTAGTTAGCTGTTAGTAGTTGTTACTAGTTTGATCATACATAACAGTTGATTAGACTCCCAGTTGTTTTATATTATCTGTAATTCTCTTAATATTATTGTCAACCAATCCTTACCGACTTAGTTGACAGATTTATGATTTCTTCCTTATATTTATCATGCATTTACAGATTTTTGATTTCAAACCAAGGTATGTGTGCTTGGTGGTGTTTTGTGACTTTTTCCTTTACTGTATAAGAGATATGGTGACATTATCTTGTTGTCGGGAATATTTTATTGTGATAGTACTACGATCCAATAGTGTCTTATACCATCTTCCTTTGGTATATCGATGGCGAGTATCAATATGTTTGTCTTTACTTATCTTAGTTGTTTGCCACTACTGCTAAATCATACATGAGTCCAAGTTTAGTGAACTACTCTATTCATATATATATATATATATATATATATGTATGTATGTATGACCTTTTGATACTTTCTTACAATTTTCTCTTCCAGAGACTTCACAAAATTGTGATGAAGGATAGGAATATCTTGATTAGGGTTTTTAAATGGGGAACATGACACATATTGAGTTGTGTTTTTTTGGTGTATTTGTCTTGGTGTTTGTTTTCATGGCTAGAACCAACTCTCCATCATTCAATATTTCCCCTCAAGCTACTGAGTGTTCTCATCAAAGGGCCTGTAAATGCTAGTAATACCAATATCTGCAATTGAGAAAGTGGATCAATGGTACATATTATGTAGGGTTATTGCAAACCAAGTCAAAACTCTCAAGCAACATCAAGAGCCACAATTTCCATAGGAACTATTGGCTATCTTCACTCTAATTCGTGCTGCTTCCTACAAAATTTGGATTGTCTACATGTTTTCTTGGAATTGTTAATTAGATACCCGCATTCTATGCAAGGTATTTGATTGGAAATTCATTTGTTTGGGTAATGCTAGGACCTTACTAACTACCTTCCTAGTGCGGATTCTAGAATCTACTACTCAATAATTACAGTCTGTTGTTCTTTTTCTACTGGTCACTTATAATGATTATTATGAAGTAGGATTATTTTTTATTCAAGAAGGGTGTTCACCAAAAATTGAGGGATTTGTAGTTTCAAATCATGGTGCTATCTGGATGCACCTATTGTCTCATGAAGACTCGCTATGTCAGTAGACCAAGTCAGGCAAATAACTGCCTAGTTTTATTGTCTATTTGCATTTTTTATTCTATTAAAACTATAAGAATTTGCAAATAGAAAAGATTGAACCAAGGATCTAAAGGTTAAAGAAAATCACAAGAGAGATGATATGAATGCAATAATGGATATTGAATTGATCCAATGAATTCACCTTGAATTATTGATACATAATAAGCCTCCTTATATAGGAAAGGCGATAAGAGAGAATGAAAAGGAGCTGATAAGCTATCTCCTATGCTAGGTGTAATCAAATGTCCACCAAATGTGGATCATCCTCCATTATGCAATAAAGTATGTGCAATGGGATTAGGATGATAATGTGATAAGAGCACTAAAGGTGGATCTAGCACCAAAAGTGGAATTCCTCCTACACTATGTGCTTAATGAGGTGTGCACACTCCTAGGTGTCTCAATTACTAACTACTATGCAATGCATTAACCTAAGTAAGATTAAGTAAAGTTTAATTAGGAATATTTAATTACACCAACACCCCCCTTAAGTGAAACTTAGGGGAATGCACTTAAACTCACACTGCAAGATGGGTCCCAGCTACTAGGCCATGTTAGGTACCCATGTACAAAATGTAATACATGAAATGCATAACTCTCATAAAGTGGAGAAAGAGGGAAAACCTCATGGGAAAAACCCTCCCCCAAAAAGAGAGAAGAAAACAAGATGCATAAATGGATGGAGTGCTCAAGACCCCCAAGAAATACATACATCATGTATATACAAAGAAGTATCCCCCCATAAGAAGGATAGTTGGAGACATGATATCCCCCCCATAATGTAGAAGCTCCCATGTTGATGAAGAGTACCTGCAAACAATAGATAAGCCAATGCTTACAAGAAACATGTCTCCCCTTAGGAAGAAATAAATACATCAAATTATGAAAAAGCCAATCCATGTGCAAATGGAATGAGGAAGAAGATGAAGGTCTCCATGTATGAATATCTGAAGACTGAATAGGTCTCTCCAAACTCAAAGAATCTATCACCTCATGTGACAAATCAAATGAAGAAGGAGAAGAATCAAGAGTACCAATCTACAAAGAAGGTGAAGAAGTATCCCCAACTATGATGAAACTATCATCAAAGGAAAGAGAAGCCCCCTCATGTATGTCTTCCAAATCTACATCATGAGAATCAACAAGTGCTGAAGATGCATCCAAGTAGTCATCACATTCTGCAAGATCTGAAACACTATGAACATCCTGCTGACTAGTAGAGCCCATGTCTAAAGAAGCAGGAGGTTGAGGAGTGGGAAGATCAACACTTGTCTCAACAACAAAATGATTCAAGTGCCCAAAATTCTCCTCATAATTATCCCTTGGCAAAGGGATGGGTACATCATGATTATCATCATCATTATCAACAAAATTTGAAAAAGAATACAAGCGTGATGTATGATCAACAACTCCCATAGCTATGACATCTCTAGTCTCCATGTCCCTAATGTAGACAAAATTAGGAGTGAACTCAACAATTTTACCTTGTGCCCCATGTGTGATTTGGTAAATAGAAAGGAGATTAGTGGTCAAGGATGGTACACAAAGAACATCATTAAATGTCCCCTCTCCCATAGGAATAGAACCTTTCCCACAAACTCTCATGAATGTGTTGTTACCCATCAAAATATTAGGAGAATTACAAGGCTCAATATAAGAAAACATATCCATAGAAGATGCCATATGATGTGATGCACCTGAATCAAGAAGCCATTTACCTTGCTCAGGATGTGTGGAAGCCAAGAGTGCTTGTCCTTTACCTTTATCTTTGGATGATGATGGAGATGTAGAAGCTGCCAAATGTGTAGAAGAAGGAGTAGACAATGATGAGGGAAACTTAATGTTGTGTTTCTGAATAATGTGAGTTAGCTCATCAATCTTCTTTTGAAAACACTTATGCTCATCATGTCCTAGCTTTTTACAATATGCACATTTATCTCTCTTTCTTCTAGATGATTCATCTCTTGAAGAGGACTTGGATTCAATAGTATTCTGTGAAGAAGATTCATTACCTTTGTCATGAGGCTTAGGATCCTTATGATGTTTCTTTCCTTTTCCATTAGAAGCCTTTGAAGTAGACTCACTTGCAATCAATGCTTGATGTGTGGAAGGCTTCAATTGTCCCATGTGTGCCAACTTTGCTTGTTCCCTTGTGAGTTGCATTGCAAATTTATCAAGAGAGGGAAATTTGTATGCACTACCAAGAGAATCCATAGTAGCATAGAATGTAGAAACAAAGATAGAATAATCAAGACCAAGCTTGGAAAGAATAGAAAAGATCAATTGTTCATCCCCTTTAACAATGCCACATGAAGAAAGCTCCAATCTAATAGAATTGAACTTAGAGAAAAAATATTGAATATTGTCAAAATCACTAGGATTTAGACCTATGAGATCATTCTCTAATCTGAATTTCCTCATTCTATCAGGTTTACCAAAGAGTCCTTCCAATGTGACCCAAGCATCATGAGGATGTGTGCAAGATGCAATATGAAAGTGCAAGTCGCGAGAGATGGATGATCTAAGAGAGCCATGTGCTTTATCCCTTCGATCAAACCATTTTCTCCTTTCTGTAATACCTGTTTAAGGTTCTTGATCCTACCCACGAGTCATTCTAAGTAATCCAATACTCAAAAAATGATCACTTAAAGATACTTTCCAATCATGGTAGTTATATGGAGTGAGGATTTTAACCTTTGAATTATCCATATTGCAACCAAATAATGACTGATAACTATTGATAACTCCTTCAAATGACTGATGCAAATCAGAAAACTGAAATCCAAGGATTAACCAAGTGCAAATATAGCCCTAAAATGACCTATTTCTAAAAGTGATATGTCCACCCAAAATCACTAAAATCTAATTGCAGATTTGGAAAGTAGTCAAAAAATCAAGCACTTTCAAAAAAAAAAATTCACCTCAAAATGTTACCGTATGTACCCAAACGAAGCCTTGGAAGTTGCAGAAATTAGGAATAGATAGGTACAGTAAAAAAATATATGCAATTTCTAACAAATCAGGCCACCAAAATGCAAAATCAACACCACCACTAGATTCTTTAGGAAATTCTACCTAATTTCAAAAAAAATTGCACCCGATTTGGAGCCCGGATGACCAAGTTATGGCCTCCCAAAGTTGGACTGTCAAATCAAAACTGCATAAGGTGAGGGCAGAGAATTTTCAAACCCTACTGATGTTAGCAATCCCTGAGGTTAAATTTGACGGTCATACGACTGTAAAAAAAACCAATTTTCCCTATTTTGATGGCTAAATGACCATCAAATTTAGGCACAGGTTCTGATGATGTAAGCAAAAAAATGGGCCCCTTGATGTCATGTCTGCTGACTGGACCATTCATATAGATCCATATGGTATGGTACTACTTGTGTGGCAGGGTGACATGGGACCACTGCCACATGGTAGATTCTAGTTTGCTGGGCGGTTTGGTTTGTTGGGCAGATGTGGCTCCCGCGTGGCAGGTGATGGGGCTATTGCATGGAGTCTGACTGGCATCCAATTGGTGGTGCTGACTATGCCAACAAAGGGTTGTTTTCAGAGGTGTAGTGGCCAGTGAGCTACCGTGGTGGTCAGCGGTGGCAGAGGCATTTTGCGGGCGGTCGCGGTCTAAGGTTTGCTCCGAGCGGAACTAGGCGGACTGAGCACTGCCGGTGAAGGAGTGGCGACCTGTGGAGCGGAGTGAGGGATGGGATTAATAATCCCACATTGGTGATGAAAAAGGGTTTGTGGCCCTTTTAATATGTGAAGGCCTGCAGTAAGATCAAATGAAAAAGTGAGCCATGCTCGAGCCCAGGTTTGTCTGCGGGATGGGGGTTGTGGCCACTTGCGTCCTTCGATATTGATGTCTGTGCTAATGTGTAGATGCTAGGGAATATTCACTAGAATATGCATGGGCCATACCAACTTTAAAACACAATTTTTACAGACAAAAATTTTAGAAAAATCACAGAATAATTTTTTTTTTTTTTCAAATTCATACCGTAGAGGTGCAGATCAGGCCGTACGGTCCGATTTGCAAATTTTTTTTGCCTTGATTTTGACTTTCACCAGATATGGGTGAGTTTATAGTTAATTTTAATTGAAACAACCTCTCAGATGCAATGGTGAGGTTAGATATGCTCCAAGACACCTCTATCGCATGCTGGTTCTCAGATCTGAGATTTGGACATTCAAAGCTTGCATCAAGATCTCTTCAAATCGGCTAATAAAAAATGCTCCAATGGCTCTGATACCATGTAAGAATTTGCAAATAGAAAAGATTGAACCAAGGATCTAGAGGTTAAAGAAAAGCACAAGAGAGATGATATGAATGCAATGATGGATATTGAATTGATCCAATGAATTCACCTTGAATAATTGATACATAATAGGCCTCCTTATATAGGAAAGGTGATAAGAGACAATGAAAAGGAGCTGATAAGCTATCTCCTATGCTAGGTGTAATCACATGTCCACCAAATGTGGATCATCCTCCATTATGCAATAAAGTATGTGCAATGGGATTAGGATGATAATGTGATAAGAGCACTAAAGTTGGATCTAGCACCAAAAGTGGAATTCCTCCTACACCATGTGCTTAATGAGGTGTGCACACTCCTAGGTGTCTCAATCACTAACTACTATGCAATGCATTAACCTAAGTAAGATTAAGTAAAGTGTAATTAGGAATATTTAATTACACCAACAAAAAATTTTAGAGAGTGTTAGTAATTCCTAACATGTTTAGCCATTTAAAGCATATATTTCCATATGTATCTCAAGTCCAATACATGTTGTAATCTATGACTTGGGAATTCATATGCCACTCTTTCAGTAACATACAATTGTTATGTGTGCTATGTATTGCATGATGGGATCACTTAACAAAAACATTTCAATAGTAGATTGACAAGGAAATGCTAACCATGTTATTGACACACTATACACAAATGGTTGACCATTTTTAGTTTTGCAAGGAATTTTTTCCTGTCCTGTTTTTCAATCCATAGCTGGGTTTTTCTTTTGACAACATAGGAGTAGCAATTATGTAGTTATGTCTAGTTTTCAATTAGGAATGCTTGTGTTTGGAATAAGGTGGCTGTATCTAGGTGTCTTCCAGTTTAGTAGTGACTTAGTCTTTCAGCTAGAGTGGTTGAGTTTGGTATTGGTTTCATTCCTTTCTGTACTTTTCATTGAGATAGAACTGTAGTGGACTGGAATATGGAGGGCTTGTGGTTAGTTAGTCAAAACTGAAGTTACTTTTGTTGATGTAATAGCATCGAGAGATATTCTTCTCTCTGAATTATATTGATCATCGATAGAGAGTAAATACTAAACTTCCTTCCCATCAGGATATCACTAAGGATATCAAGCACATATATAGTCATATTTACGATACATAGATATTACAGAGAATATCAATGAATAAATATGACCGACCACGCTAATAAAGGTTCATATCAACTTTTCCCAAGGAATTCAATAATCTAGAAAGAGTGATTATAATGATATATAATTTGTTTAACATGCTGGATGATAAGGATAAAAGACAAATGATTGGTCAGTCAAAATACAAGCTAGAAAATGAGTGCCATGTCACTTGACAATTAGAGATGTGATTTTTTAGAAGTAAATAAAAGGGTGCGATTCATATTTTTTATGAAGAGGAACGATCAGGAGAGATACATTTCTTATTGTCAAGGGTTGCAACCGTTTCTTTCCCAAGGTATATAATGGGGCTCGGTACCTTTCCCTCAACAATCATCGAATGAGAAATTAGATATACTTAAAGAATAACTCACAGTCATACTACAAATCTGTGTATAGCAGATACATCATGGAGAAGCAGAATGATATATATATTATAGGCATATAGATATATATTCATAGGCATATCAATATATTATTGAGATCACTCATATCATCAATCTAGTGTTGACTGATTGTAATCAGACTTTTTCCATTCATAGTAAATATAATTCTATTATTGTTGTTGGGTTTTTCTCCTTTAAGGAGGAGGGTTTTCCCAGATAATTATGTGTCTTATTATTTTAATTTATTATTTTTCTACTTAAACATCTCTGATAATAAAAATAACAACTTTAAGTGAGGATCAGTTAAATAAGGAATGAACTTGCTAGTGAACTGCCATCAATTTAGGGAGGAACTTGTCAGTCAACTACCATCAATTGAGGAATGAATGCCTGTGATTGAGGAAGAAAAATTAAATAATGCTTTGGAAATAGAAGGGATACACTTGAAATTTGATAAAATAGGAATCATTCCTTTTCCCTAGGCTGAGCATTTTATTTCAATAGCTGTGGATCAGAGGTGAAATCCTTTAGACACAAGGATTAGACTTATTGAGGATGAAAATGCTTAAGTAGTAAAACAACATTTAGACCGGTAATGTCTAGTTCTACATATAAGCGTGTTTAGTAAGCTGTTTACTAAGTTGTATTAGTTTGATGCTTATGTACTGTTTTAAAGAATTATTTTTAAATTTTTTTTTCAAGTATTGTTTGCAACAGTATTTTGGGTTTGCTTTGTACTATATGATTTTAGTTTGGATCTTTACAATGGTATTAGTCTCAGAGATATGATCTTTCTAGCTTGTGAAAAGGCTTAGAATGAAACAAAATTAGATATCAGTAGTGCATGACAACAAGTGACTGAGATAGACAAAAAATAGCACAATGATAGAAAGTGTGAATTCTTCAACTTGATGACATCCTTGAAGGCTAGGTGGCACTAGATAATCAATCTTCTTTCCCAGAGTATGCAAACTTGTGGACCAAACTATGTCATTGTGCCTCCTGGTAGTGATGCATAGTGGAATTTCCATCTTTAGCAGCAAACTATAATACCCCATTGAAATCAGTTTCTGGTACCAAGCTACTGAAAAATGCTTTTGTGCAGAGATTTTTCAACCACTTCAAACAAAAGGATGAGGAGGAGATCGTGTATGAAATCGATGAATCAGAAAAAGAAGTAAGTAGCAAAGGAGGAAATTGCTGAGCACAAGCTTGAGCAATTGCCTAAGGATAATAATAGCACTAGCAAGGGTATTCTTGCAATTTTTTTGTGAGCACCATGGTATCCATCATCCCAATAAATTAAAGGCCATACTGATGGAAATCTATGCAGGTGTATTGGGTATCATCCCCTATTGGATGTTCATATATTTTCTCATGAAAATCATGGTAACTACAACTAGGCAAATAAAATTAGTTTCTTGAAGCTAGAGCTTGGCACAGAGGATATCTGTGATAAGGAGCTATGGGACTTGTTGGTTCTTAGAAATGTGACTCCATAAATCTTAAAGGTTTGCACCAACATCTAAGGTTGGGGCTTGTCATCATTGGTGATAGACATGACACATGTTCAAATTGTGGCATGAATGGGCCAACAATTGTGAGTAGGTAGGTATCTTTGGGCTTAGAAACCGAAGAGGGTATTTCCTAGAGGTATATTTAATAGGACATCAGACCAAGTATAATGAACAAGACTAAACCAACTATAGCTCTACAAAGATGTGCTTGACCCCATGATTTGTCACTATGCCAAAGACTTAGCTGGTAACTACAACCTTGCATATGCACCTATGGATGGCAGTGAAACAACATCCTTGTAAATGAATCCTCTTAACATTTAATACATAAGTGCAAGGTGTAGGTATGCATACCATGATCCTTTAAATATCTAAGAAATTTGTAGTCACTTAAGATGTTCCCTGAGTCATACTATGTTATTATGTATAACTCTAATCTATTCTTAAATTACTAAGGATAGAGGAATGATCAATTTTTGACAAATGTTTGGTTATAACCAACCAAACCAATACCTACTCCATTGGGCAATAGAGTCATGAACTGCAAGGTAAGAGGGGGATAAAACTGCAAAGCATACATGGAAGTAGGTGTATGCATGCATATAAAGCATAGACAACACTTCATTCAAAAGGGTATATTCAATAACCCATCTCAATGCTACATAAACCCACATGGAATGTAGGAAATATGATAATATCACTACAAAAAAGTTTGTAATGCATTAGAAGATGTCACACATTCCTCTAATCTATATAAATTTCATAACAACAAATGTGGCAAGAGAGGATTTTGAATTAGGCTCGAGGACCTCCTTGAATAATCACAAACTTGAATAGAGACATAACATTTACATGCATTGCATTCTTCAAATATCCCTCCCATACTTTCGAAGGCATACCTACTCTCCTTATAGACCAAACTTGTATAAATTGATGCTCTAAAATAAATAGAGACATATTTGGCCAATAAATTGGTTCAATGATGTACCTAAAATACATAAAACAAGTGTGCATGTAGGCCATTCAACATCAAGGCCATGTGAAAAGAATGAGACCATTGAGAAGAGAGATCCATCTTGGATCATGCAAGGTTTGCCCAATAAGTCTAAACAAGTGATGCCTTCATAAGTGCAGATGAAAGAGGTTACCTATTAGTGAAACAAAAAACCAACCATGCATTGGAAGCTATTTTACCCACCTAAAAAATTTGAAACAAAATAAAGTTCAATATAGCTGAATATAATGTTGAGTGTATGAGATTGGCAATTCTAGCTCATAAGGTGACACCTTACCAAATGCTACAAGCCTACAAGTATACATCAATGGACTTAATGACCAAATTCAATGTGATGCTTGT
Source organism: Chamaecyparis obtusa (assembly GCA_027943335.1). NCBI lineage: Eukaryota > Viridiplantae > Streptophyta > Pinopsida > Cupressales > Cupressaceae > Chamaecyparis > Chamaecyparis obtusa. Next base: position 372,095 of record BSBK01007615.1, read on the forward strand.
TTGTTTGAACTTTATATAGTTAGAAAAGTTGTGCAACAAGCACTGCATGTTGAGAAACAAAACACTAGCTCAAGCTTCATACAAGGTGAAAGTATTTTTTCCCCTTCTGTAATATCAGTTATTCATTCATTTAAGCAATGTTTTGATATTTATTACTGAATTTTGTCTAGGATAAGAAACAACTAGTTTTATGTTTTTGGGTGCGAAAGATTTATGTTTTTACAGATTTTTGTATTAGGTGTTCATTTTTGGTTTAAGAAGAGGGTTTAGCGCCTCTGATTTGAAAAGCTGATCTGGTTAATTATTTTCCCTACAATAATTTTGGTTGCATACAATGCTCCAATTCCTTTTCAACTTCCCCTCTGTAAAAGTAGAGTGGTAGAAATTTAGGACATGTTTTTTATTCATAATTTTCTATAGTCTACATTCTGGGGAGTTTTTAGGGATGGACTATTTTAAACAAGTATGAAATATTTCCAAAAAACATAGAATTTACCAAACATGCTTGTATGTTTTGGAAATTTGATAATGTAATTGTTTTATGCATAGTCTACAGGAAAAGTGGTAAAGCACAAGCATCATTCTTTGCTGGAGCACCTTCCATAGAGTATTTCTTGTGTCCATCCTTTGTGCTTGAGGATGGACTTCTTACTTGCAATTCTTCCTCTTTTCCTATTAGCGACTTGGGCCCTTTTTGCTTCTGAAATTGTTTATCATGCTTTTTACCCTTTGTAGGGCATTGTCCACAACTAATATCTCTACTTCCAACTCCTCAGCTATTTTCCTATTATTGGCTGATTTCATTTTTGTTTTCATTGTCTTAGGAGTTTGTGGTGTAGACTGAAAATCTTGAAGATGCTTTGTAAAAAATGAATTTGGCTCTTGAAGGAATTTAAGGAACAGATCCCTGTTTGACTGTAATACTTCCAGTGCATCTAGAAATTCCTTCGACTGCTATAGCTTCTCATTAGCAACAATATTTTTAGCATCTACAAACTTCTGGTGCACAAGAGCTACATTTTGTTCATCTAATTTTTCATGAACAAGCATGTGTTTCTCAACTGGTTGTATGTTGTGCTCATCAAGCTATTGAGCATTTGAAAAATCTTGAGACTTTAAGTCTTCTGAAGTCTTAGACTCTTTACAAATCTCTTCCCTTCACTTTTCCTGAGATTGATCTCGTGTACAAGACTATGCTTTTTGGTCTGGACAATTTGTAGTCTTCAGTTGAGAATCTGATAAGGAAATTTCTTGTATAGGCTTACTCCTTGAAGCTCTTGATTTTTGTGTAGAGATGTGGCCATCACAGTTTGACTTGGGTTGTTGTTGCTGCTTTGCAGATATATATTTTTGTGGATCATTATCTAATTCTTGGGAATGTATTCCTATCAATGCTTCAAAGCCCATTAAACGTGCAACAACACTAGGTGTGCATCATTTTGATTCAAACTCTTTTGTCATTTCTTTAGCTATCGGTGCCTTCATGGGTATTCCACTTGCCTTTTTTATGAGGAAGGGTTCCTTCTAGTACCATAAGTCTATTGGATGTTCCATATAAAACAAAGATAATTAGGCTTAAAACACACACATAGACACACTGAGGTGAATTAGTATTCACACAAAATGCAAAACTTCTAACTAAAATGTCATGCAATACTGCCTACTTAACACATGCATTATATAACAATGACCATATATGTTTCCAACATAAGGCACCTATTTTCAGAAAATTTATAATTCACACTCACATTTTCCTTTACAATAAATATGAATTAAAGAAATAAATCCTCAGATTAGATAGAGGAAGATGCTTACAAGTGCATGCTCATTTTATGTTCATGTATTAGGAAATGGGGCATTCCTCATAAATGTCCATAGGACTCTCCTTCACCCCCTAGGCAGACCAAAAATGTTTCAGATATAGTCAGGAGGGGGCATGACAACTTGGATAGCCAGGGATGTCCCTGAAGTCCCTTGATTATTGAAGGGATGGCTGGACATTATGCATAGCCTGTAGGTTTTTAAACCAGCCAAAAAATCTCATGAACCTAGGTTACAATTGCATGAACTAAGAAGGGACTAGATTCTCAGCCTGCTTGATGGTGTTTTCACTGTCACATTTCAATGTTGGTACAAATTTTCTGAAATATTTGTCATCTAATATTAGTTGAATGTAATCTATTTCATGTGTGGCATCCATCACATTTCTTAAGCAGATCACAAGGCCTTTGTAAATCCAATATATTGCTCTTTATCATAGCTTGAAAGAATATATTGTAGTTGACATATTTTTTTTTATTATGTTTCATCCACATCTCTCTAGCTGCTCAACTGAAAAGCCCATTTTATGCTCAAATAGGATCCCAAATTTGAGATACATTTGATATATCTGAGAAGTTAGAACTTGTTTGTCTTCATTCCAATGCATTTTCTTCATTGTAGATGTACATATGCTCTCTTTAATACTTAAGAAAGTAAATTACATCAATGTAACAATAGAAAATCATAGAATAGAATAGAAATGATCAATCAACTATGCATGTACGTAGCAGCCCCTAGATAAATAACAATAGATTGACTTGGTTGGATCTATATTAATGGGTTTCTACAAGGGAATGAGTTCATCTGTATATGAGGTTACCATTCATTGTTGTATCTTTGGTAACATCTTCTATATTTAATTCATCCACAGTGGATGTTGCATACAACACTTCCTGCGATAATCAAACATGTTTGTAGAGAAACACTTTAATACATTTCCTTTTATTATATAAAGTTGCAATAATCTTCCTCTAATACTACAAAAAAAAGTGTTTTTAGGGCCTCACATGTTTATTTCTTCCTATGGTTCTTGCTGGCCTCAGTAGTTTTAGGGATTGCTCTATTTTTATGGTAGCACAAAGTGTCCTTGGATGATGTGGGTAGGGTTGTGCAAATTGCAAAGGTCTTAAGTTTTAATAGTCATTATTTGTGTATTTGTTCTTTGGACACTCTGGCCCATTGTTTCACTTCATACTTCAACAAAAAGTACTAGCATATACACTCATTCATGTTTGTTCACATACTAATTGCTTATAAACATAGAGTTGCAAATTTTGCTTAGGCTTTGTCTTAGGGATTAGGAGCTTTTTTTGGTATAACTACAGACCACCTGGATAGAAGGAGAGTGTTTTTCATTTAAGGTCTGGTCTCTTGTTTAACTATAATATTATATATATATATATATATATATATATCTGATCCATAGCAAGTCAAAAAAAGAAATTGGTCTTTTAACTTCTTTTTCAGTCTGCTTTGTTTGGGATTTTTAGTGAGCTTGATCATTACTTATGTAATCTAATGTGTTATTTTTTTCTTTTTGCAGAAATGTATTGATAAACTCAAAGAAGGGGATATAGTTAATGTGTTAGATCCATATGATGGTGTTGTTGTGGGTATTGTGCGGATTCAATCCTTATCTATTGTACATGGAGTCAACTTGAAAGGAACTAGAGATGCAAATGTAAACATTTTAAAGGTCACAAGTAACATACCCCTTGCTTATGAAGACAAAATAGATGGGGCTATTCGACTGAAAGAGAAAGAGGGAACCTTCACACGGTGGCCACTAAAGTATTTGGCAAAAATGACATAGTTGATCAACAAATTTTATTATGTGTTATTTGTTAGAAATTTTGGGTCACTACTTTATATTACAATATTTTGAATCTATTGTTTAGAGATTTTAATCATCAAGGTGTATTTGAAAGAGTTGGAAACTCTTAGACAACTTTGACATTTTTTATTATATTTACGTATATACTCTTTAGACAACTTTGACATTATAATTTGATATATATTTGCATTAATTTTTCTTATTGGAGATTACTTGTATTTATCATCATGATGTTGAATCAATCTTTTAATTCTAGTCTGTCGTAGCTTGTTCATGTGTAATACTCTTATTTGCTTTTATGATTTAGTTCAAGTCTAATATTATGTTTTTTTTGCATTTTAAAATTTATTAAATTATTCTTTTTTGTAACTACACTTACTACCAAATAATAGAAATGACCAAATAAACTACCAAATGATCAAATAAATGACCAAATAAATGACCAAATGACCAAATAAATGACCAAATAAACTACCAAATGACCAAATAAATGACCAAATAAACTACCAAATGACCAAATAAATGATCAAATTACCAAATAAATGACCAAACAAACTACCAAATAAATGACCAAATAAACTACCAAATGACCAAATAAATGACCAAATAAATGACTAAATATATGACCAAATCAATGACCAAATAAATGACTAAAATAGTTTAGCCATAAATTTGGTCATGAGATAAATGACCGGCAATAAACTACCACTGGTCATGTGACCAAATTTGGTCATTTATCTACAATTTTTGGTAGTTTATTTGGTCACATATTGTTGTTTTTGTACTAGTGCATTATGAAAACTTAGAAGATAAATCAATTGTACAAGATATAAACTTCCAAACAAGGAAGGACTTGGAAAGAAAGATATCAATCCCATTAGAGAGAAAGATCCTAAACAAACAAGTCTATGTATGGAAGGAAATTATAGTATTAAACATGTAAATGACAAAGAGATAATGGATCATTTGAAAGGAGAAATAGATGAGATGGAGAGACCTTGCCCCCCAAGCGAGGAAAATATGAAAAAAAAATGTATTAAATGATGTTCACAATGCACATTATGCAAAACAAAGAGACTCCAACGATGTAAGCTACTAAATTTACATAATGGAGAGAAACCTAATAGGAAAAAAGAGATGCTAAGGTATATATTTGATATCAAGAAAAAACACAAATCTATTGTTAAACAAAGAGGAGATATATCTACCAAATGTTGAGAAAATTATCAAAATTCAATACAATCAACAAGAGAGTGTTTATTGTTGTGATGAAAAAGACACAAAAAATCACCACTACTAAGTCTTTGATTCTTTGAAAAATGTCTATAAAGATAGTTTTTTTAGGCTCATATTTAATTCTCCAAAATATTATTTTAGCTAAAATCAAATGATCATCATAAGGAGAGGTGTCAATAGATGGTTTTGGTAAAATAATGTCCAGAGGAGGTTTATGTTGGGATGAAGAAGGATTGGAAGAAGGAAAAGTGGTAACTCGAGGTATGAAACCTAGACCACACCTAGTAACTTGTGTAGGAGGATTAATAAGAACCTTAATACATTGTTCCTTAATGTTAATACCTAATCCATTGTAACCTTGTTGAGTATTAATGATGCATGAGCATATTGGGTTCTTGGAAATCTTGCATCAACCAAAAATATTTGTTTTCTATTTTCCATCTTGTTCAGTCTCTGTGTTTATTTTAGCATTCCTTTAGTTTGGATCTTTTGTTGTTGTGAACTTCATGGAGTTTTCCTAGCATCATGTTGCACCTTTGTCTAGGTTTGCACCTTGATCTGTTACCTTGTAGATAAGTTCTCATGGATTCTGGGTGGGTTATGTCTATTCTTCACATTTAGAAATTAGTTGGAGTTTTCCAATCTTGCAAAGGTATTTCTCGATTAACAAAGCTTTGTGACTCATTTCATGATGTTTTTAATCTTATGGCCGACTCAAGTTTTGGATCGCATGTCATGATACATCTATTTGAGGGAGATCCTTATGATTTGGGTCTTGATCTATATTTGTAATAGGTTTTCTTGTTCTTGGGAGAATGTAATCTTTCTCAGGATGACTTGATGCTTGTAAAAGGATTTATAAACTATTGTACTTGATCCTTATAATTAGTTAGTAGTTTTGGATAATAAGATAACCTCCTAAGGGTTATCATATAGGATTTTCATTGTATAATTAGGTATGTATGTTTGGCATGTAAGATTTCATGTTGGCGACCCACTGTAATTGAATTTATGTTAATGCAAAGGTTGATCTAGCATTTCTCTCAATTATTCCTTGTTGTTTATATTATGTTACTCTTGTTACAAGGATTGGAATAATCTCATTGAGGTTCTTCCTATCCTTGGCTACATCAAGTGGCATTAGAGTAATTTTTGTTCCTTGAGGAATTTGATCTCTATTCCAGAAGTTGTGAAGCCCTAGATTGATTTTTGTGGGGTGGAAGAGTGAAGATTTGACTTGAAATTGAAGAAGACTTGCACAATATGGTTTGTGGAAGGAGAGACATAGATCCAATTGTGGTAGACATATTGAGATATATAGAAGCCTAATTGGAAGTTGTGGAAATGACCTAGAGAAGAGGTCACCCTATCGATGATGTGAGTGAGGATGAAGAAGAAGTTGAGGAAGAAGAAGCCTGAGAACTCGATCATATTAATGAAAGAATCCTAAGAGTCATAACCAAAGTGAATACAAAACCCCATTTTAATCCAACTGATTATAATGACAAGTTAGATTTGGATGAGTTGCATTATTATATCACATAAATGCAAAAGTACTTTGAGTTTGAGAGTACAAGTGAAGGTAAGAAGGTAAATTAAGCTTGCTCAAGGTTGAGATATAATGCATCCTTATGGTGGGATCATTTATAGATTGATAGGCAAAGAAGAGGCAAGGATAACATCAAGTCATGAGATAAGATGGTGAATAAATTGAAGGCTAAGTTCTTGCCAAATGATTACCAAGTAAGTTTAGTAAATTACAAAATCTAAAGCAAAAAGATCTTAGTGTGAATAACTATACCAAATAATTCTATAGGTTGGATATCATAGTTGATCATGTAGATGATGATGTTGAAAGGGTTGTGAGGTATCTTAATGGTTTGAGAACATCTATACAAGATGAGATCAGTTTGGTTAAATTACAAAGTGTGGAAGAAGCTTATCAGTATGCCCTAAAAGATAAAGAAAAGTTGAACAAAATACATGAACAAAGGAAAAGAGGAGGAGGTGGAAGATTTCAGAGAGGAAGAACATTTTATGGTGGATAAATGACTTCTTTAGATCTAAACAAAGGGAAGGAAGAAATCAAAGAAGAGGGATCAAATCGAAGGGATGATAGAAATTTCCACAGAGGTAGTTGACCAAATAGCTATAGGAGAGATGACATAAGATTATTCAAAGGAACTTGTTTCAAATGTGGAGGAGAAGGACATGAGATTTTGAATGCACCCAAAGAAATTCAAGTAAGAAGATAGAGAACAAAGGGAGAACTACTTATATGGAAGAGGATTGTATTGAATATTTGAAATAGCCAGAAGATGGAGAATCCCTAATGGTGAGAAGATACCTATGTCATGAGGAGATGGACCAGGAGTAGTTGTTGAGGAAGATTTTGTTCAAGACAAGATGTAAGGTTGAAGGAAAATCTTGCAAAGTGATCATTGACAGTGGTAGTTCAGATAATCTAGTCTCTGAGGAGTTGGTGAACAAGTTGAAGTTGTATATATTGAAGCATAAAAAACCCTATCAAATTGCATGGATAAATTATGATCATAAGGTATTGGTAAGTGAGAAATGCCTCATGAAATTAAAGATTGGAAAGTATTATGATGAAGTTCTTTGTGATATTATGCTTATGGATGTATGTCATATCTTGTTAGGTAGACCATGATAGTATTATTGACAAGCTTTGCATGATGTAAGGAAGAACATGTATACTCTTGTTGCAAATGGGATGAAAAAAGTATTTTTTCCTTTGATAGAGAATCCTAAGAATGAGATTTGTACTAGTGTTAGAGTTTGTTTGGTTTAAGGAATAAAGTTCTTGGATTGTTTGAAGAGTGATAATATGTGTTATGCTTTGATTCCTAAGAAGTCTGATTTGGAACCAGAAGAAAAACAACCTACGGAGATAAAATAATTGTTGGCAGAATATGAAGATATAATTTCAGACAATGTACTTGATGGATTGCCACCTGTGAGGAGTATTAGCCATTGTATGTATTTAATTCTGGGATAAAGTTTTCCAAATAAAGAAACACATCAAATGACACCTATAGAGAATGAGGAGTTGAATAGGAAAGTGCAAGAATTATTGAGGAAAGGTTTGATCAGAGAGAGTTTGAGTCCTTGTGAAGTGTTTGTAGTATTAATACCTAAGAAATGGAGAATTGAGGATGTGTACCGATTCTAGAGCCATTAATAGGATCATAGTGAAGTATAGGTTTCCTTTGCCTAGGATGGATGATATAATGGACTATTTGAGTGGAGCTAAGTATTTGAAAAAGATTTATTTGAAGAGTGGTTATCATCAGATCAAAATCAAAGAAGGAGATGAGTGGAAGATTGCATTCAAGAAAAATGAAGGTTTGTATAGTGGTTAGTGATTCCTTTTGGACAGACAAATGCACCTAGTACTTTCATGGGGCTGATGAATAAGGTATTGAAGTAATTCTTGGGTAAGTTTGTGATTGTTTACCAAGATGACATTTTGATTTTTAGTAAGATAAAGGAGGCTCATTTGTTTCATCTGAGACAAGCATTGCAGAGATTAAGGGAAGAGAAGTTGTTGATAAACATCAAAAAGTGTTCTTTCATAAAAGAGGAGATAATGTATTTGGGATTTGTGATATCTATAGAAGTATTGAAGATGGACCTTGAGAAGGTTAAAGAAATTATTGAGTGGCATACACCTGAAAGTGTTGGAGAGGTAAGGTCATTTAATGGGTTGGAAAGTTTCTACTGAAAGTTTATTAAGAATTTCAGTTTGGTTTGTAGTTCTATGACTAAGACAATGAGATGGGATAGGAAGGATTCCAAGTGGACACAAGAAACACACAAGAGTTTTGAATTGATGAAACAAAAGGTAACAAAACAACCTATGTTAGCTTTGCCTGATTTTAATAAAGTATTTCAAGTGGACTGTGATGCAAGAGGGAGTAAAATTGGAGTAGTGTTGGCACAAGAAGGAAGATTAATTTTTTATTTTAGTGAGAAGTTGAATGATGTAAAGAGAAGGTATTTAGTTTATAATATAGAATTCTATGCCATAGTTCAAGCCTTGAATAAGGGAAGACATTATTTGTTGCCTAAGGAATTTGTGTTGTACATCGATTATTAACCATTGCAATATTTTAATAGTCAAGGTAAATTGAATCAAAGACATATGTGTAATACCCCAAAAATGGGCTATAAGTTCATTAACCTCCTATATCAACAATTCGAACGAAATCGACATCAAAGTCCTAACCTAAGGCACATCTAAACATCATCGAATCATAATTGATTATCTTAAATTCTGCATCGGAGAATATTCCTAGCAATATTCTTAATTATCTTAATTATCTTTAATTTAATGATTATTTGGTGATAAATCACATTTATCCTAAGTTTGATTAATTGAATATTTTCATATTTAATTAATTAGATTTAATATCTTGCCACTTAATTATTTAATTAAATTTAATTCTATCTCTTATTAATTGTATTATTTAATTTTGACAATAAATCCAATATCCTATGAATAATTGATTAAATTTTTATTTAATTAATTAAAGCAAGTTGTCATTATTTAATAATATAGTTTTTAATAAAAGTTTGATAAAATAGTTAATTAACCCATAAATTAATTATTTTATTTCAAAAATCAATTAAGTTGAGCATAAATCACTTTATTTATTTATTAAATCATAATTATCCATGTGCACATTCAAAGACCAGTTAAACTCAAATTGGAAAATCAATGCAAGTTGTTAGCTTTTTGAAACTCAACATCTTTTTGAGTTTTAAAGTTGATCTAAATTCTAATTCGAGTTGAACTGTGCTTTTGCATGTTTTTGTGAATTAAATTATTTGTTATTTAAAAATAACTTAAAAATCAACCTAAGTTATTTGAGTGATTTATGGATTTTTCTCATGCACCTCCAAAGCCCTGGATTTCTATAAAACCAAAGCTCAGCTCTTCATAATTCATCCACAAATTTGCACAATCACGCTGGAGAATTGGAATTGGGAAAATCAAAGCTCTTGCGAATCGACACCTTTGTGAGATCAATTTCAAATTCATAGCTTTCATATTATTGTTAGAATTTTCATTCTCATATCATATCATTTTTAGATTAGCATTGCATATCAATTTTCATATTAGCATAGATTCATATCAGTTTCCATCATATTATTGCATAGAAAATCCAAAAAAATAGATTAATTGCATTCATATTTCATATCAGTTTTGCATTCAAATCCTTCATTTAGGTGTCGTCTAGGTCACTGATCTCGATAACAATCTGAGAACATTAATCTCGCACCTACTAGAAGGCAGTAAATCACTTGGTTAATTAGATTTCAATTTTGCATGATTTTGATTATAACTAACCTCTAATGTTTTACTAAAGTGTTGTGTCTATAGATTAGGTATAATTTTCACACACACATTTTCTGGTGCCCACCATGGGGCAACCCACCTTTACATGCTGGTTTTGATTTTTTTTTGGAGCTAAAGCCCTAAAGTTTCAAAGATTTAATTTTATCTCTCAAATGGCTTGGAGTTTTGCTCTAAATTTTTTTTTGTAGGTTGGACATATATCAGAAAAGCTACAGTAAACAATTTAGAATTTTTTGAGATGTTTTGAATTTTTAATAATTTTTTCTTGAAATTACAGAAAAAATTAATATCTGACGCAAATCAGCATATTTTTAAATTTTTTTTATATTTTCAGAAAGATATTTAAATTCTAGAGGGGGTCCATTCTTTGTATTTTAAGTTTGGACGTAGTATAATGGCTCATATAGTCAATTTACAAAAACTAGTCTGTTTTGATAAAATAGGTCTCTAGGGCACAAATGAGGAGATTTTTCTAAAATTTTTACATTTTTGGAAAGCTCTCTATTTTTTAGTAGGGATATATATTCTGAATTTCTATTTTTGTAGCCAAAATCATATCAAAAAAATTAGATCTTGTTGACTAGGTCAAATGCAGCAAAAAAAATAAAGTTTTGTGATGGGTATGCACTTATTTTTTTTACATGGTTCAATGAATGATATGAGTTTTTATTTGGGTTAATTACTGGTTATTATTGCTGATAATAATTGATTTTTAGAGCTAACCCTATGGTTTTCATAAGTTGAATATATTTTGCATATCTTGTTTGCTTGTTTGCTTGTTGGAGAGTTCATCACTTGCTTGCATGGAAAAGCTCAACAAGAATTGCTAAAAATTAGGTAAAATCTACTAAGCGCATTGTAAGGATCCCAAGTATTCTCCTTCATCTAATAACATTTCAATTTGGCCTTAAAATAAATCTCTCATGTGTTTAGCTTGAGTGTTTCTTTGCATGCTTTTTCTATGAATTTGCATAATTGAATACTAGGTTGTGACACCTTAGGTATTTATTAGCAGTCTTAGATTACTTGTGATTGATCTAGATTTCTATCTTAGGTTATTGGACTCACTAATCCATTGGCCCCTCATTCCGCCCCGTGGTTGCAATCTTAGCGCCATAAAGGGGAGGGGTCAACAAGACAGAAGCGTTAAGTGTTCCACTTGACAACCCTTTTGTGCTTTTAGGAACTCACTTATTTTCTAAGTTGGGGACTCATTTTTAGCTTGTGTGAGGTGTTAAGTGTTCCACCTTGTGGACTCATCTCATATTCACTTTAAGCGTTAAGTGTTCCTCTTTCTGCTTTTTGGATACTTTTGGTAGATTTGCTTTTGGAAACATACATCTGTGCTCACATAGTAATTAGGCCCTATGAACACTATTTGTGATTCTTGAGAGATTGGATTCCCAGTGAAATCTTTCTTGATGATAGAATCCTTGTAGGTAGGGAGGATACTTAGTGCGTTTCACATTCAACTTGGTTAGTGCGTCTTCTCTTATTGATTGATACATTCTCTCCCAGGAGAGGTTGACAGATCACGTGGGGTAGACATCACGAGCTTTGGTGAATCAAAATTGGTTAATGCATATTCCCTTATTAATTGATACATTCTCTCTCCAGAGGGGTTGATAGATCATGTGGGGTTGATATCATAGACCTTAGTGAGACAAACTTTGTCTTAGTGTGTCGGATTAATTTGCTTGCTTTGTTTGGGTTAAAAGTGAAGAGGTATCAAAACCTTGGATCTGGAGCCAAGTCCCCTTGTGGTATCATATTGTGAGTCACCTTTAGAGAGGGTTAACCATAGCAGACAATCCCTTCATAGGGTAAATTGCATTGACAGAACCTCAAGTGGTAATAGCCATTTTCACCATGGTAGTGACAGCTGCTATATAAATGTCCTTGTGGAAAAAATCTCCATGGGTATTGTTCATTGTTGGATTGTCAGATCTCCCTAGCAGCTCCTGAAGATTAAGTTCTCAGACCATGTCAAAACCTTGGTGTGCCGGGATTGGAGCTCACCCCTTTGGATCATAAAAGTTGTAGAGTCAAACCATTACTAAAAACTCTAGCGAGGCCAAATTTTCATTTTATAGGGTATATGTGTGTTATCGCAAAACATTTTTGAAACATACATAATTAGCACTTCTGAGGATTAGAACAAATAAGTCACTTGATTGTTCATGTGCAAGGTTTCTTTTTCCCTTGTTCATTGTTTTCAGACATGCTTGAAATCATGTGCTTGCTATTTTGCATGCTTGTTTATCTATCTGGTTACTGAAAATGAACAAATCTGTTACAATCCTCAAATTTGGACATTGAAATTTGCAAACAATCCGAATCTGCAAACTCAAAATTTTGCAAAAATTGATGTAAAATCCTTTCTGGAGTCAAAAATCATTTCAGGAAGTCAAAAGTCATACGAGTTTTTCCAAGTGTCATTTCATTGATACCCAACTGTCATATGATAACCAACCCAGTGTCGTACGAGTTTTGATGCCAGAAAATTCTAAGAGTCAAAATCTTGCTTGCAATTATCGTACGAGTTTTGCAACTATCATTTCACAGCATACCCACTGTCGTACGAGTCTGCAGAGTGTCATTTGGGAAATTTTTGAAAGTTGTCAAAAAATTGTCAGAATTGCCAGATATTTAGCTTTTTTAGCCTAATTTCAGAACCCGTCGAATGAATCACTGTGTCAGGAACAAAGTAGTAACTATTAAGAATCCAATCATTTTCCTAAAGTGGCCTTTTGAATTTGATTCAGCCTTCTGTTTAATCAATTTGAGTCCTTATCATCCTATGTCAAAACCTTGTCATAACTATCAATCTTCAATCAATCATCAAAATGACTAAGTGTTGTGATATCTTGTCCGCTATCTTTTGGGAACCTACCCATACATCTAGGGCACAGTATCCTTCATCCAAATCTAATCAAATCTTCAAATCAATCAAACCGTGACAAGGTTGCGTCATCTGATCATCTTGATTCAATTCATTCTTCGGTTATCTGGATCTTTTTCTTTTGTTTCACTTGAGGTGAATGGTGGAGACTAGAGCTTCCTCTCACAAGAAATCTATCACCACTCTCCAAACTCCAACTCTTAAGAAACTCATCAATTCTGGTCTTTATGAGGATGACGGTCTTGGCAACTATCGATTGAAATCTGGTTACATACCTCCTCCATCAACTCACGTAGGTACTCAACATACCCCTCATCAATCTAATCCAGGGAGTCCACAAACTCCTACCATGTCTCAAGCAGGGACAAATTTTGGCTCTCAAAGAGCTCAATCTGAACATGGTGCAGATCAGAAACCCACACCTAAAGAAATTGCTCAATATCAAAATGATGATAACTTCAAACGAATGATGAAGCATTTCTTGAAAGAAGATAGAGAAGCATACTTTTTACAACTAGCTCATCAAGGAGCTAAACTTCCTCCCAACTTTAATGTTGAAGATATCATTACACATGAGGAAGAAAATCCACTCATAGCTATGACAAAATAGATACATGCTTTACAAGTCAAATTTAATAGCCTTGAGAAAGAAAAGGAACCCAAAGAGTTCTCCATGGAAGCTCTATGCCCTTTTCCTTTTGACAAAAACTTGTATATGCCACCATTTCCAAAAAGAGTGGAGATGCCAAAGTATGGCAAGTATGATGGACACTCTGATCCTCAAGATCATGTTAGAGAATTTTGTACACAATCAATGGAGTTCATGCATGAACCAACCTATCTGATGCGTCTCTTCCCTCGATCTCTAGGGGGAGCAGCCATCCACTGGTTCTCTAGACTGCCTTCTACTATCAAAACTTTTGAGGAGTTGATCAAATTGTTCTACTAGAAATACTCCTACAATATTCAACATTCAGTCACCATGATTGATATCTGTAATCTCAAGAAATACCCAAGGGAACCATTCCTAACATTTCTCAAGAGATGGAGGAAGAAGTTCTCTCTATATGCCAGACCTATTCCAGAAATAGAAAAATTGGAAATCTTCATCAACAACCTTGTTCCAGAAATCAATTATCCTCTACAAATGCAAGACCATACATCTTTTGATAAGATGGTGGATAATGCTATCAAAATCAAAAAATTGCTTGTGAAAAAAGGAGAAATCACACTTCAAAAAGACAAGTACGAATCAGGATCCAATTCTAAAGACAAGAACAAAAATTGGAACAAGAACAAAGGCATCGTCACAGATGGCATTGTTGACACTGTCCATGCCCCATCAAAGGCACTAGCCTACAATCTCAGTCTTGGTACTCAAGCCATTAAAGCTTCAGAACAAAAGTCTTCTCAACCATCTCAAAGGAAGCCAGAATACAAAAAATGGGATAAACATAAAAAATTTACTCCTCTAGGAGAGTCTTTAGAATCAGCTATGAAAACTCTACTAGCTGATAACATCATCTCTTTACCACCAATCCGACCAAATGATTAGGACCCTAAACCGATATGGTGGAAGGAAAATGAATTTTGTGATTTCCATCGGAGTAAAGGTCACAAAACTAGTAGTTGCTACCACTTGAAGCATACCATTCAAGATCTGATCAATAGTGGAGACATCACAATTGACAATCTCAAAAGCAATCACGATCATATAGCATTCACATAACCCTTTCCAAAACATGGTCAAGAAGTTTCAACTTCTCAGCCTAATATGGGGACAAAAGTCAACTATGCCTACCCTGGAAATAATGCTATCATCAATATGGTTGAACCATGTCTCTCTGAATGTTGCAATATCATCATAATTATACAAAGAGACAAAAATCATTCCTCAACTAATGCAGTTACTCGATCACAAGCTCAAATGCATCTGAAAGGACAAATCCCAGATTCATCAAATGTCCCTAAGGTGCCCTTCAATCTTTCATCTGCTTCTAAATAGAAGGCTGATTCCAAATCTTCCAATCCAAAGGATACAAGGCCTACGTCTTATAGCATTATTCAACAACTCCAACACACTAATGCAAAAATCTCCATGTTTGAGTTGCTTTGAATATCTCCAGCTCATAGAGCCATTCTCGATAAAGCTTTGCACAAACAATATTGTAGAATATGAAGCCCTTTTGAATGGTATGAAAATAGCAATTGAATGGAGAGTAACAGAGCTACACATTCATGGAGACTCTCAACTTGTTATTCATCAAGTCAGTGATGTGTACCAAAATAAAGATGAAAATCTCATTCCTTACAAGAGAATGGTAGATGATCTTAAGAAATATTTCATATCTATCACATTTGAGCAAATTCCTAGAATGGAGAACAAGGCTGCTGATGCAATGGCAACACTATCTACTTTATTATAGTAGCCTGAACATGAGCTATGCTATGAGTTTCTAGTGGAAGCACTATCTTATCCTGCATATAACTCCCCTGAAACCTGCATGATTTGCACTGTTGTAGGTCATGATTCATCCTGATATAAAAACCTATTTTCCTATCTCCAAGACCAAATCATTCCCGATACCTTCAACCACCATGAAAAGAGATACCTTATCCATAATGCCTCCCGATATATCATCATTGGTAATGATCTGTACAAACGAGGTCTAGATGGTATGCTACTTAGATGTTTAGAACGGGAAGAGTCTCAACGTGCATTAGAGGAAGTCCATGATGGTATTTGTGGGTCACACTTGAATGGTTTAATACTAGCTTGAAAACTTATTAGGGCTGGGTACTATTGGCCTGAAATGGAGAAAGAGGCTATCAAGTTTGCTAAGAATTGTCAAAAGTGCCAAGTGCATGGCAACCTAATTCATGCTCCAGGGAGGGATCTAATCTCCTTTACAACACAATGGCCTTTCCATCAATGGGCATTTGATCTTATCGGGATGATTCATCCTCATTCTTCTAACGGACATACCCATATAATCACAGCCACAGATTATTTTACAAAATGGGTAGAAGTGGTCCCTTTGACACAAGCAATAGGGAAATAGATATCTATGTTCATATTGAACTATATCATATGCAGATATGGGATACGCCATTCCATAATCACAGATAACGGTGGGCAATTTAGGAATAAAGACCTAGATGATCTATGTGCCAAATTCAAGATCACCCAACATTGGTCTTCTATCTACTATCCTCAAGGGAATGGACAAGCAGAGGCTTCTAACAAAAATCTATTAAAGATCTTGCACAGAATAGTAAACAAAACTAGCAAAGACTGGCATCTCATTATTAATCCACCTCTATGGGCCTATAGAACAAGTATCATAACACAAACTGGGGCTACACCTTTCACTTTAGTTTATGGGTATGAAGCGGTACTGCCTATTGAGGTTGAAATCCCATCACACAGAATTAGAATGCATGGTCTAGTAACTGATGATGACTACAGAGTGTCTAGGTTACAAGAACTGGAACTACTAGATGAGCATAGACAAGCAGCATATGATCATCTCAGAGTATATCAAAAGAGAATGTCTAGAGGCTACAACAAGAAAGTCAGACACAGAGAATTTCAGGTTGGCGATCTAGTCTTGAGAGAAAATCCTAAAAATCAGTCCCATCGAGAACGTAAGGGGAAGTTCGAACCCAACTGGCTGTGTCTCTTTGTAATCACTTCTACTTTTGACTCTGGTGCCTATCAACTCTCAATGACTGAAGGAGAACAACTTCAAGAACCAATCAACGTTCTCCATCTGAAGAAATTCTATGCCTAAGGCATTCAGTCTATGGTAAAATGTCTTGAAAAAATTATAAAAATCAGAAAAAGTCCTGAAAAAATGAACATCTTGGTGAAAACCTAGCAATAGGCACCTCGATGATTCACAAAAAAATCAAAAAATATCAAAAGTACAAAAAAATTGAAAAATACAAAAAAAAAAAAGAGAAAAAGAAAAAGTGCCTTGGTGAAAACCTAGAAACAGGCACCTTGGTAGCAAAAATAGAATCTCTGCCAAGATGGTGAAAACCCGACAAACGGGTGCCACTTGTTTCAACACGCTCCATCTATCAGCGCAATCTTGGTCTTTCCTAGCTTTTAGTTTTGCTTTAGTTTGTCCATATCTCTCGGTTTGTTTCTGCATTTCCAGTTTTCAATAAGTCAGTTTGTCCACCACTCAGCTCAAGTGTCTGTATCCTATCAATGTTCAAACTTGGGGGCAATCAATGTTATATCCTATGGCCTCCAGTATATCCTAGATGTATCATATCTAGTCAGAGTCCTTTGAAGCTATATCTAAGTCAGTCAGTCAGTCTTGTCTCCAGAAAGGATTTTGCATCTACATCAAACATCAAAACAAACTGAAAACAATCTGTGCTTTTTACATGCTTTTATCTCCTTATATGCTTACTGATTCGCATTGAGATTTTTGCATATTGTGTCCCTTCGAGCCCTTCGATGATGTCCTTTGTAGGATTTAGAGAGTGATGACTGGGGGCCTTTTCTTTGTTTTCTTTTTGTATGTGAAAATCTAACAACTTTGGAAATTCTGGATTGAAATGGTGTCTGCCTATAAGAGCCTCTATCTCGAATTGGATGGCCATGCGTACCTCGACCATTGATACCCATAAAATTCAAAGAAGTTTGATCTAACTATTGTCTTTTTGAGTGAGTTCTTTCTCCTCCTATGAAATGTGATCTTACCTAAGGATGTGAACGATAAAGGGTCACTACGGGTAATTCACATTGGATTTAGAATAATCTCTTGGCTGTTTGATGTGTTTGTCACACAAGGGATATTCCGGTCATCATGACATTTATGTTTTGATGCTTGTACAAATTGCTATATCAAAATGGACATGATATTCAGGTCATCCTGACATTTGTGCCTTGGTGCTTATATCTAATCCGACATTTTGAAAATAAAATCAATATTCATATATCCATGGTTGTTCACCAGTGGGTGTTGTATTGACTCTTGCGCATACAAATCGATATTCATATGTCTATGGTTTCATAGCTAGTGGGAATTGTATTGATTTATCTGGTTACCTAAAAGTTCAATGATGATAACAAATCAACACATGATCAGTGACTAGGTCCTAGGTCTTAGGTTGCATTTAATTTTGCATGTCTCTTTGCATTTTGCATGTTGCATGATCTCAGAATGGCTAAACAAACTTCAATGCTTAAATGATTCTTCAATCACATCTTCAAGTCTAACAAGAGCTGAATCTCACACGAAGGTTCCTCCAATAAAACAACAAGTAGAATCCTTTTTTGGGATCAAAATTCAAATCTGAGATCATTTATATTATCAACTACTTGCATATTCGACCTTCGATCATCATAGAAATCTAGTATTCAACTTAACTGATTATCTTACATCAAACTATCAAAATTTCAACTTGGTCAACTATGGTCAACTCATGGTCAAACCTAGTCAAACTTGGTCTTTTGGACCTCCAAACAATGCAGAATGCATTCCCGGACGTGTATAACCACTTTTCCAATCAATTAACATGCTTCTAAACTATGAACGCTGACTTTCCTTGTCAAATTTCAATTTTAATCCCGAAGGGGGCATGGTATTGCACATCATTCAAAGTCTATAATCAAATTGGAAATCATATCTTCCTCAGTAATCAAGACAACAACCACGTCTAGTTACTGATTCATCAAAAATCCTCATCGCTTGGGGAAAATCTATCATCACTTGGGGAATATCAGATTCATCAAGATCCATATCAATCTGGTATTCTCCTAATCTTGTAAACTGTATCAGTTTTTGCAACCCTCGGATCATAGTGTTCTTTCCTTGGTTCTTCGGCAACTGAAGGATTCAGATGTGATACCTGCTAGTTCTGCTAAGACAATCAAGTCTAGAACCTGTCACTCACTTCTTTGCAATCCTAAGGTTTGGAATCAGGCGTTTTGACACTTTTTTCGCAATCCTTGATTCATCGCTGCTATGGTGAACATTATCTTTGGTCATTCAGGACCTATTATCTTCATATCAAATCAATATCAATCAGTGTCTGTCTCATATCAAATATCAATTTCAAACATCAATTTCATATCTTTATCAAACACAGACTATCTTTGAACCATTGCGCTTCACACAGTAATTCAAAGAGGGGCAAAATGTAATACCCCAAAAATGGGCTATAAGTTCATTAACCTCCTATATCAACAATTTGAATGAAATTGACATTAAAGTCCTAACCTAAGGCACATCTAAACATCATCGAATCATAATTGATTATCTTAAATTCTGCATCGGAGAATATTCCTAGCAATATTCCTAATTATCTTAATTATCTTTAGTTTAATGATTATTTGGCGATAAATCACATTTATCCTAAGTTTGATTAATTGAATATTTTCATATTTAATTAATTAGATTTAATATCTTGCCACTTAATTGTTTAATTAAATTTAATTCTATCTCTTATTAATTGTATTCTTTAATTTTGACAATAAATCCAATATCCTATGAATAATTGATTAAATTTTTATTTAATTAATTAAAGCAAGTTGTCATTATTTAATAATATAGTTTTTAATAAAAGTTTGATAAAATAGTTAATTAACCCATAAATTAATTATTTTATTTCAAAAATCAGTTAAGTTGAGCATAAATCACTTTATTTATTTATTAAATCATAATTATCCATGTGCACATTCAAAGACCAGTTAAACTCAAATTGGAAAATCAATGCAAGTTGTTAGCTTTTTGAAAATCAACATCTTTTTGAGTTTTAAAGTTGATCTAAACTTCTAATTCGAGTTGAACTGTGCTTTTGCATGTTTTTGTGAATTAAATTATCTGTTATTTAAAAATAACTCAAAAATCAACCTGAGTTATTTGAGTGATTTATGGCTTTTTCTCATGCACCTCCAAAGCCCTGGATTTCTATAAAACCAAGGCTCAGCTTTGCATAATTCATCCACAAATTTGCACAATCACGCTGGAGAATTGGAATTGGGAAAATCAAAGCTCTTGCGAATTGACACCTTTGTGAGATCAATTTCAAATTCATAGCTTTCATATTATTGTTAGAATTTTCATTCTCATATCATATCATTTCTAGATTAGCATTACATATCAATTTTCATATTAGCATAGATTCATATCAGTTTCCATCATATTATTGCATAGAAAATCCAAAAAAATAGATTAATTGCATTCATATTTCATATCAGTTTTGCATTCAAATCCTTCATTTAGGTGTCGTTTAGGTCACTGATCTCGATAACAATATGAGAACATTAATCTCGCACCTACTAGAAGGCAGTAAATCGCTTGGTTAATTATATTTCAATTTTGCACGATTTTGATTATAACTAACCTCTAATGTTTTACTGAAGTGTTGTGTCTACAGATCAGGTACAATTTTCACACACACAATATGAGATGGTTAGAATTCTTGTAGAGTTATACATTTATGTTGAAACATAGGAGTGGTAAGTCAAATAAGGTTTTTGATTCTTTAAGGAGAATAAATTTGTTAAAGGAGATGATAATTGAAGTGCTTGGATTTGATGAATTGAAAACATACTATGAGGATGCCCCTAATTTTCTAGAACCTTGGAAAGCTTGTAGATAACCTTTAATGACAGATTGAAGCAAATGGTTTGATTATTACATTTTGGAAGATATGTTATTCAAAGGATCCCAGTTGTGTATACCTAGGAGTTCAATGAGGGATACATTTTTTAAGGATAACTTTGGTAAGTGAGAATTTCTTGGCCTTAGATTCATAAGGATGTAAGGAAGTTTGTTCGAATTTGTAGAGTTTGTCAAGTCGCTAAAGGAAGTGGTCATAATACTAGATTATATACACCTTTGACAATACCAACTAGACCTTGGAAAGACATTAGCATGGATTTTTGTACTTGGTTTTCCTAAGACACCAAGATGAAATGATTCTATATTTGTGGTAGTGGATAGATGTTCCAAGATGCCACATTTATTACCTTGTAAGTGTATGCACCCTAAAATGGTCACCTAGACTTTGGGCCCCCATTCAGCAATTTATCAATTTTCTAAATTAGCATCTTCAACTTTATATCAATTTTCCTTGGTCAAATCCTATTTTATCATTTATTCGATTATTTTCTATGGGCTAACCATTTTATCCTATTTTTTTATTTATTTAAAAGTAATTTCCTCCCCTTATATTAAATAAAAAGCCCCCACCTTTTCCTCTTATCCTAAGTTGTACAAATAAAACATTATTCTTATTTTATAAAAAGAAAAAAAACCCTTTTGTCTCATATGGACACAAAAGTCAACTCTTATTTTCTCATTGGAGGAGATTTGTGCACATGGATTTCTCCTCTTTCAAGCTCCACCCTTGATTAAATCTTTTGCCTCTTAATCTCCATGGTCCATTCATTTTCAATTCCTTTAAAAGGAGAGCTCTTTTCTCTCCTTAGATCCCAACTTTTTATGCTAATCTTATGCTGCAAGATTTCTTGGAGACTTTGGAGCCTTTTGGAGATCATTTCTTGCATTCTAGTTTCTTTCTTGCATCATAGCTTGCATGGCATCTAGCTTAGTTTCCTTTATGCTTTAGATTAACTCACATAGCTTAATTAGCAAGGGTTTGTAATACTTCTATCTTTCCTTTCATAGCTTAGCTTGCATCTTCATTCTTAGTGTAGTTGCATTGCATTTCCATTCTTGATTTTTGAGGATATTGGCATTCTTACCCTTGTCTTTTTGAATCTCCTATTGTGTGGTTTACTAGCAAGGTTGCATGCTTCAATAGCTCTAGTTGAGAGCACCATCAACATCCTTGTGACTCCATGCCTAGGGAGCTCTAGGTTGCTTTCTCAAGGTTTCCCATTCATGGATTCCCTTGGAAGTAATGACTTAGAGAAGTGCACTATTTAGTGTGTACATTTTTGGCACCCACCGTGGGGCTAAACACTCTTGTTTTGTCCTTCATTTTATGCATTTCCATCAATTTTTCATCGATATTTGCTTGCTATTTCATTAATATTTGCTCTCTATTTTTTTCTGAGAAAAATATCATGTGATAGTTTTCCAGTGTCATACGATAGTTTCTCATATACCAGTGCAATATTTTACTAGTTAAAATATCGCACGCTTTGGCAGATTGTGTCACACTGTTTAACTATTTTCTATCGCATGCATGTATCAGGAATTATTGTGCGGAGATAAAATATCGCACCAATACAGAGTGAAATATCGCATGACTCTTTCTCTGACATAAGTATCGCCCAAGCCTGGTAGTGAACAATTTTCATCATTTCTTTGCAAGATTTACTTGGTTTGATTCAGATTTCTGATTTGCTGTAGTAGAACAAAGATTTATTTGCGGATTTCATTTGGTTTTTGATGTGCTAACCCTTGTAGGGATAACAAGTTGTGCTTGTAGGTGCTCTTATTGCTTGATTATTTTCCTAAAAGAACGCATGTCAAAGCTCCAAATGCACAAGGGCTACTAACAATTTTTGTAGGGCTACCCAAAGCATAAAAGCCCAATCAAGTGCTTGTTTAATTGCTTTCTTTTTGAGTGTGGCATCTACTAGTTGTTTCATTTATTAGGCACTTAATATCTTGTTGTAGGAATCTTTGGGTGGTAGGAGAAGTATGCTCTTCACCCTTGTGGTGAACCAAAAAATCTTGAGCCATCTTTAGATTTTGAAAGCAAGAGGGTAATTGAACTTTTGCTTGGTGTGTTTGGGAGATATTTTTGAGCTAGGAGATTATGCTCTTCACCCTTGAGGTGAAACAGAAATCCTGATAGTCAAAGGTTGATCCAATCTTTGTTTAGTTCTTTAAAATCCTTTAGCAGGCTTGCTCTTGAGCAGTCAAGAGGAATGACCCAAGTGGGGACAAGCCTTTTGCTGGCTATTCTGACCCACTATAAACTCAAGGCTATCAAGGACACAAAACCTTGGTAGATGTAGTACTTGTCTTTGCTTGATGTGAGTACTTGTGGGATTGTGACCATGAGAAAAATGTTGAGCAAGAATGCTTAGGGTACTCTTGTGGCCGTGAGGTCCGTTACTTGCCGCAAGGGAAGGAGTCCCTTTGGAGAGCAAGAGGGGTATTATGAATGGAAGCCCTTACTAAGAACCATAGATAAAAGCCACCCTATTTTTCCTCTTAGCTTCTTGGTGCAAGGATTGATCCTAGTGGACAAACCCGGATCACCCCAAGATTACTCACCATTTGTGTTCCTTTGGTTGTGTCATTGGCACTTCCACGACAAAGCCAATATCTATTATGGGCAACCACTTTGTGTGAGGCAATGGAGCATCAAGTGTGGGCCAAGTTGTTAAGTATTGAGCCATTATCTTTTTAGGCTAGTAAGTGCTTGAAGTGTTTTCATTATGATCTACTCATGTAAACATTCTCAAATATCAAACATCACGGTAGCATTCATAGGATTTTATTGCTTTGATATCACAATTTCTTGTCTTGGCAAGGTTGCTTTTGCCCTTATGCAAGTGTTTTATGACATGTTTGATCCTCTACTATTTGAAAACCTGTCTATTTACTGTTGTCATTGTGCTTGAAATAGAAAAATCCAACCTTCAAACTGAAATTTTGACCAAACTGAGATTTTTAACACTCACTGGTCAAGAGTCATACGATCCTAAAACTGTATCGCACACTATACTGAGAATTATCATGTGATAGTTCATCACTAGAAGACTATCGCATGGCTTGCCTAGAAACTTTCACACTGCCTTCTACAAAATATCGCTTGGTCAGAAATTATCGTACTCTTTGCCTGGATACTATCGCATAGAGCCTTTTTGCTGTCTGTTTGGTTTAGGCAATTTTCAGTCTTTCCTTAGTTGGCTAGATTTTAGTAGGTGACTTACTCTACTGCTAGAAACCTATTTGTACCTTGGGTTCCTATATTTAGATCCCTTGAATTAGTGTTCTCTGACTTTACAAAGTAATCTTGCTTGGCATTGATAAGTTAGTAATTACCCTTGTTGAAAAAGTACACCTTTAGATTCTTTGGTAACACGCTTGAAGAGTTTCAGTACTCTTTTGTCCAATTCACTTCCATCAAAATTTAATTTCATTTATATTTGGTAAATCCATCCTCTTGGTCCATATGTGTTTGGATACTCATCCTTTTATTATACACCTTTATGGTAGTGTTGGTTTACACCTTTTTGCAACTTTCTATCTCACCATCTCTTTTTGGACAATTGAACACTTTCACTATCCTAGTTTGGTATTGACATTTCATAAGGTCATCTTATCACCAAGTGTCTTTTTCTTTCATGTTGGTTACGACAAGGTACCAAGTTAGTCAAGGAAAATGACCTCAAGTTGTCTTTGAACAATTACCCTTATTCCAAACTTGTCAAAAGCGAAAGGGAAAGAAACTCATCTTTGATCAATCACCTAGGAGTGAGTCTGAAGCTTGGTTTGACCCAAAGAGAAAGCATAGTGAGTTGAGTACTTCTTTACCATCTTCTCAATCAAATATGGACATGAGCTACACCTTCACTAGAAAATAGAGAGAAGCGATGGATCAAACTCTTGATGACATTTTCCAAAGACATAGGGATAACATGCTATTTGGTGATGACAATCAACCTGAATCACCCCCTATTAACTCAAGATATTTAGACGCCCATCAAAGAGCTGAAAGACATTATGGGAAAGCTCACCAAGATGCACGGTCACAACATGAAGACCAAAATAATGAATCTGGTGATGCTCATGTGAATGCAACATTCACTAATGACTTGTTCAAACATTTAAGGTCCAACTCTCCACTCAAAACAACCTCAAGATATGCAAATGAAAGGCTTAAAAGAATTGAGTGAGAAAAGAAAGCCTTTTTGGATGAACAAGCCGCTAAGGAAGAAAGATTTAGACACCTAGAGGAAGAACAACAAGCCTTGCTAGAGTTGAGAAGAAAAGCATTCCAAGAGGAACAAGATAGGCTTTTAGCCCAACAACTCAACAATAAATTCAACAATAGGGGTACCAATAGTGGAAACAACTCTCCACCATCTACTCCCTCAAGAACCCCAAGAAGTAGAAGGTGGTCAAGGACCCCTTCAAGATCTCCTAGTCCTAGAGGAAGGAGGATTTCACAACATAGGGGACAAACACCTCCTAGGAACTCGAGACAACCCTCCCAATGAGCTCATCATGGCTCTCAACATGGAGGAAGTGGTGCAAATTTTGATGATCAAGATTTTATGAGAATGCAACAAGAGCCACTATTCCAATAATATGTGGAGAAGTACCTTGATCAAAATAAAGATAAGTTCCTAGAGAGCTTGATTAACAAGGGTGCCAGGGTCTCTTACAACTTTGATGTGGATAGAAGAATCAAGAAAAAAGGACCCTCTCAAGAAGAGGAGATCAAACAACTCAAATGTATGATGGAAAAGGTGTTGGCACCTAAAATTTCCTTTTCACTTGATTCTATTTGTCCCAATCCTTTCGACAAAAGTGTGAGTATGAAGGACTTTCCTAGAAAAGTTGAAATCCCCTAGTATGACAAGTATGATGGCAATGGTGACCCACATGATCACGTGCGTCAGTTCTATATCATGATTTTTGAGTTTCACCAAGATGAATCCTATCTTATGAGACAATTTCCAAGGAGCCTCAAGGGCCAAGGCATGGAGTGGTTTACCAACATAACCCCTCCCATCAAAACTTTCAAGGAACTTGTCCATAGATTTGTTCAACATTTTGCATACAACTTGTCAAGATCAGTCACCATGTTGGACTTGTGCAATTTGAAACAGAACCAATGGGAATCCTTTGTTACCTTCTTACAAAGGTGGAGATGATTATGCTCCCTCTATTCTAGGACTATCCCTGAACATGAAAGGATTGACATCATTGTTTGTAATTTGGTGCCTGAAATGCGTTATGAGGTTCAGAAGATGGTCTTTGAATCCTTTGATACTATGGTCGAAACCACATATCAAATAGAGGATGTCTTGAAAGAGCAAGGCATTTTGACCAAACATAGCAATAACAACAATGGTCAAAATCCTAACAACACCAATAAGGACAAAGACAAGCACTCGCACTGGAACAAGAATAAGCAGGTAGTCAATGATGGATTTGTGGACTCTTCCCAACCCAAGGATCAAGGAGTCCTCCATTTGTTTAGTGTAGTCCAAGCTATGAAGCTCAACACATCCTCCAACCAACAAGAGCATAAACCAAAGTATCAGGAAAAGCCTAAGGAGAGGTGACAATTTTCTAAACTGGGTGATTCCTATGAGGATATTTTCAAGACGCTTATTGCCAATAACCTTCCACAACCACAAGATCCAACAAACTTTTGCATACCTGATGTTAAGCCACATTGGTGGAATGAAAAAGCATCTGCAAATTCCACAATGGCATTGGTCATGACATTGAGCATTACTGGAAACTTAAACACCTTATTCAAGATATTATTGAAAGTGGCAAACTTTAGATCGATGGATTGAATACCAATGAAAACCACAAGGAATTTAAGGAGCCTTTGCCCAAATATAAAAAGGGGGAAACCTCTAAACCAAAGAATGGCAAGGCCAAAATCAACTATACCTACATAGGTGTAGAAAACATGGTCAATATGCTTGAGATTGTCGAGGAAAGTGTCAAAATGATGAGAGACAAAGATCCTTATGGTTATGATGTGAGCTCTCTCCCTATATTTGATGAAGAACCCATGGTGGTGCTTAGGGGTCCTCACTCTCAAAGGTCATCCCAAGCTCTTAACACTGTCACCAGAAGCCAAAGTCAAGGTCTTGTTGTTATTAGAGGTCCTAGTTCCCATCAGTCCAACAAACCCAAGCAAGTGACATCCAAGAATGTCACCACCAAGTCAACAGTCAACCCTAAAATGAGCTATAATCTTGTTGACTAGTTACAAAGAACACCAGCTCAAATCTCAATCTTTGAACTCTTGAAATTGTCTCCAAGACATAAGCGTATCCTTGAGGATGCTTTGTGTGCAGCCAATGTTCCTAACAACATAGATGTTGACCAACTCCAAAACATGGTGAATCACCTTGCCAACCCTCATTACCTAACATTCTTAGAAGAAGATGACAAAGCTTTGAGCCATCCAGATGATCTTGCCCTTCATATTGAAGTTATGATTCACAAGACCCGTGTTAGATGTGTGTTGATTGATGGGGGTGTTGGGCTCAACATTTGTTCCTTGAGTCTGTTAAAGATACTGGGTTACTCTGAGAAAGTTATTGATACCCAGAAGAAAATCACCATCAAAGCCTATGATGAGGTTGAGAGAAGTTCTAAAGGGTTGACCATCCTTCCTGTCAGGATTGGCCTTGTGGAAAAAGACATTTTATTCCAAATTGTTGATGCTAGTCCTCTAGCATATAATATCCTACTTGGTAGACCATGGATCCATGACATGCAAGCGGTGCTTTTCACCCACCACCAATGTGTTAAGTTCCCCTATAATGGAGTAGAATTTTGTATACTAGGGGATAGCACATTATCTATTCATGCAATTTCAGCAGGGACTCATGTTCCTCTCAATAGAGAAACAGAGGATTTTGATGCCACTTTAGCACAATGCTAGAATAAGTTCAAATCCATAGACCTTGGTCTAGGGGGATATCAAATTGACTCCTTTACAAAATTGCCAGTCTCACCTAGGTCCTATGGAAATCCTTCATAAGAGATGCATCCTTCATCCTCAACTATGACCTTGTTTGATACATTTGTGGAGTCCTCAGTGCCCATCTAGGACAAAAAAGAAGAGGTAGCTATCAAGGACTGGATCTTTAGGGAAGACAAATACTTGCATAATGAGAACTTCTCTCCCTCTCCTAAGGTCTATGGAAGAGGGTATACTCTCGTCAAGAACATAGGTTATCCAGGTCATGGTCCTCTTAGTCATAGATTAGATGCTAGAGCCGAACCACTCGATCATGCTCTTTTTGGTCATAGATCTAAGACAACAGTTGGCCTAGGTTTTGAAAGTCAGAACAAGAAAACTGCTCCTATCCTTGCTGCAATGGATAGTGATGATGAATCAAACTACATACCCAATTTGCAAAATCAGTCGGACATGTGTGAAGATTGGGTCCCTGCCACTAATCTCCTATGGGGAGATTCAAATATTCCAATTACCAATCCAATAGTTTCAAATATAGAACAACAAGAGTTTGCTATTGAAGATCATGTTGAGGATCCTATTCAAGAACATAAATACACAAATGGCATTCAAGAGGGTGTTACCCTTGGTGACATTACAGCTTCTACATCTAGATGATGTAAACATGCTTGGTGTAAACATCCCAGTCAGGATTTAGATACAGACTCACATGAGTATGAGTGGGAATCATTCTCTGATTCTTCTACAATTGACATGGACATTGATGTTGTTCATGCTTATAGTGCCCAACCCAA
Organism: Chamaecyparis obtusa; assembly: GCA_027943335.1. Lineage (NCBI taxonomy): Eukaryota > Viridiplantae > Streptophyta > Pinopsida > Cupressales > Cupressaceae > Chamaecyparis > Chamaecyparis obtusa. The sequence goes on from BSBK01007615.1 coordinate 400,699, forward strand.
TGTAGCTAACGAGTCTAGTGTAGGATTAGTGGATTCGATTCGTAAGTTGCTTTAGTGGACGATGCTTCATTTGGTAGGATAAGCCCTGATTTGGGCACCTTAGTGGGATACTTGACAGACCCTAACTTTGCAATCACCAGAGATGATACCATTCACATACACAACATTGAACCAGTTATTGACCTACCCCTTGCCAATCCTCACCTAATTGATTGGTCTCAGCGCTATCAAGAGCCTCAATTCCTAACCTTCCAAAATGACTATGAGATAGCATGTTACCTAAATGCCCTTGAACCTATAGTCTCTTCCACTGGTGAACCAACTACAAGCATGACAAAATCAGATATCAAGTACCTTAGTCGGAAAATGAAAAGAAAAGAAAAAAAGAATAAGAGTTATGATGGTGAAAACCATTATGTGGCGGTGTTAGAACAAAAAAAAGTAAAAATAAAGGATGTATTGGAGGGTGAAAACCTCTTCGAGGCACCTAAGGATGAGGTACTTGATCATCTCCCAAGTTACTTTCAGGACAGGTCTTCAGTGCTTGTTGAGCCTACACAGCCAGTTAATTTGAATACAAAAGAGGCTCCACAAATAGTTCATTTAGCTCAGTCTTTATCAACACATGAAAAAGAAGCATATACCAAGTTCCTAAAAACCAAGAAGATTAATTTTGCTTGGACTTACTCAAACATGCCAGGATTGGACACTAATCTCATTATGCATCACTTGTCCACAGCTCCAGGTATCAAACCAGTCAAATAGAAATTGAGGAAAATGCATCCTCACATAGCTCTTCTTGTCAAAGCTAAACTAGAAAACTCCTTAGTGTAGGATTTATAAGAGCCATTGATTATGCCGAATGGATATCCAATATAGTACTAGTTTCAAAACATGATAAGTCCATTCGCGTCTACACAAATTTTAGAGATCTTAATAAAGCATGCCCAAAGGATGATTTTCCACTTCCAAACATAGACATGATAGTGGACATGACCGTGGGTTATGAGATCTATTCTTTGATGGACGGTTTTTCTGGGTATAATCAAATCAAAATAGCTCCTAAAGACTAGGAAAAGATTGCATTCACTTGCGCATGGGGAACATATTGCTGGAATGTCATGCCATTTGGATTAAAGAATGCAGGAGCTACATACCAAAGAGCTATGACAACTATATTCCATGATATGATGCATAAAAATATGGAAGATTATGTGGATGACACCTTGGCAAAATCCAAAAAAAGGAATACACACCTAGACAATTTGGAGGTCATTCTAGATCATATGGAATAGTTTCAATTGCGATTAAATCCAAAAAAGTGTGCATTTGGAGTAACTTCTAGAAAAATCCTAGGATTTATCATTTCAGCCAAAGGAATAGAGGTGGATCCAGAGAAAGTTCAAGCAATATTGGATATGCTGCCTCCCAAAAATATCAGCCAAATGAGGAGTCTTCAAGGACACCTTCAATATATAAGGAGGTTCATTTCACAACTAGCTGATAGAGCTCAACCCTTTAATAAGACTTTACACAAAGGGGTTAAATGTGTCTGGAATGAAGATTGTGAGCAAAGCATGGACCAAATCAAGTAGTACTTGCCCAATCCTCCAATCTTAATGCCTCCTATCCCAGGAAAACCACTCATATTATATGTGTCAGCAACATAATCTTCCCCGGGGGCATTATTGGGTCAACTTGATGATACTAGAAAAGAAAGGGCTGTATATTACATTGGTCATACTCTTGTGTCATATGAGGTCAACTACACTAGTATTGAAAAATCTTGCCTTGTGGTGGTGTTTGCTTCCCAAAAGTTGCGAAATTACATGCTTGTGCATACAATACACCTCATTGCAAAAATTGATCCTCTCAAATATTTGCTTGGTAAGGCTACTCTCATAGGTAGACTTGCTAAGTGGATGATGATCTTATCAGAATTTGACATAGAGTATGTTGAGCATAAGGTTATAAAAGGACAAGCCATTGTAGACCAATTGGCTAATTTTCTAATTCGAGATAAAGCACCAATTCAAGTTGAATTTCCAAATGAACACATAATGTACATGACTGCAAGAACATGGAAGATGTTCTTTGATGGCTCTTTCATGCAAAATGGTTCAGGAGCAGGAGTGTTATTTGTTTCTCTTCATGGGTACACAATCCCTAAGTCCTACAAACTATTGTTCCCATGCACAAATAACATTGCTGAGTATGAGGCCTTGACCAATGGATTAAAAATGACAATAGAATGGAGAATCACAAAGCTACATATTTTTGGGGATTTGCAATTAATAGTCAACCAAGTTAATGAAGAATACCAAACCAAAGATGAAAAATTGGTACCCTATAAGAAAATAGTTGATTCATTGCGACAATATTTTACCTTTGTTACATTTCAACAAATCCCTAGAGCAGAGAATAAAGCAGTTGATGCTATGGCTACATTGGCTTCACTCCTTCAGCTAGAACAACATGAGTCCAGATTTGAATTCCCAGTGGAAGAGCTACACTACCCTATCTACGACTCCGAAGAAAGCCAAGTTGTTTGTACCCTTGTTGGCCATGAGTCATCCCACTATGGTGCCATTTACTCATATCTCTGTGATGGCATTATCCCTAAAAATTTCAACCATTCTAAATGAAGAAACTTAATCCGAAATGCCTCTTGGCATACCCTTATCTCTAGTGATCTATATAGGAGGGGTTTAGATGGGACACTTCTTTGGTGCTTGGAAAAGTATGAGTCCAACCAAGCATTAGCTGACATTCACGAGGGCAATTGTGGAGGAAATTCCAATGGTCTTGCCATGGCCCGAAGGTTGCTTAGGGCAGGGTACTATTGGCCTACCATGCAAACAGATGTAGTGGCTTTTGCTAAATCATGTGAGAAGTGTCAGAAACATGGTAACCTGATACATGCTTTAGGTAGGGAGCTTATTCCTTCTATTTCTCATTGGCCATTTTAGCGCTGGGCCTTTGACCTTGTTGGGTAGATTCATCCCAACTTATCAGGTGGACACAAATTCATTATCATTTCTACTGATTACTTTACCAAATGGTTAGATGCTGTCCCACTTTTTGTTGCCTTAGGCAAGATGGTTTCTTTGTTTATTTTGAACCATATCATATGTCGGTATGGAGTACCTTCTAAAATAATCATTAACAATGGAGGTCAGTTTAAAAACAAGGACCTTAAACATCTCTACAAGAAATTCAAGTTAAAATAGCATTGGTCCTCCATTTAATTCCCACAAGGAAATGGACAAGTAGAGGCTTCGAATAAAACCATTCTCAAGATTCTCCATAGAACAGTTCACAAGAATGGTAGAGATTGGCATCTATAGATAAATCCGGCCTTGTAGGCCTATAGAATGAGTATTCATACTCCAACAGGGGCTACTCCTTTTGCCCTCACTTATGGTGCTGAAGCAGTGTTACCTTTAGAGGTGGAGATTCCTTCTCTTAGAGTTTCCCTTAAAGGTTTAGTGATAGATGAAGACTACTATTCCATGAGGCTCCAAGAACTTGAACTTCTAGATGAAAAGTGTAAAGCATCATTTGATCACATGAGAGTCTACCAAAAGCATATGTCCAAAGCATTCAACAAGAAGGTTCGCCCTAGAGAATTTCAAGTGGGAGATCTTGTCCTATGAGAAAACCCTAAGAACCAACAACATAGAGAGCAAAAAGGCAAATTCGAACTTAATTGGCTTGGACTATACATCATTACTGTTGCTTTTGGGACAGGTACTTATTTACTATCTGATCTAGAGGGAGAATAGCTCCCTGAGCCTATTAATATTTTGCACCTCAAGAAGTTCTATCCATGATTCCTATTTTGTCTGGGGGCATCCTTTGTACATACTTATTGATCTTGAAAAAATTCCAAAAAAATTCATATATGATGCTAAAAAAATCCTAAAAAGCATATAAAGTCCTGAAAAAATACAAAAAAAATAAAAAAATGCAAAAAATTCAAAAAAATAGAAAAAGTGCCTTGGTGAAAACCTGGAAACAGGCGCCTTGGTAGCAAAAATACAAAAATAAAAATAAAAATCTCCAAGTGGTGAAAACCTGGAAACAGGCGCTACTTTAGGCCTTTGCACCCTTGTTTCTTAGCATGCGTCCTTGACACTTGGCCTTTCTCCATCATGCCTTGACCTTGTTGCCTTAGTTTGGAATTGGTCTTTGTCTTTGTCTAGGGGGCATAACTGTGTTTGCTTTGGTCTCTAGGATGCGTTGTTCTTTAGGACATCCTTGCAAACGGTGTTTTTTTTCAACACCACCCCAAATTGTGTTTTTCAACACTACCCTAGTGTCAAGTGTTTTTTTAACACTTATTAGATATCTTACCCGCAGTCTAGCATGATATGATATTTCTCACTCGCAGATGTAATACTCAAAGTTTGACTCTATGACCTACACACACACACTTAAACACTTGACTCGCTGAGACTTGTTTGACTTTATTTCTTTGTGTGCTGTCTATGATGATTTCTTTGGTGAGTGTCCTCTCCCTAATAATTTTTGATGATGTTGAGCTAGAAGGCTGGGGGCATGAGGACATGTTTTATTTATTTTCTACTTGTGGGTATATTTTGTTGGTCCTAACTGTCATTAGCATTTATGCTTGTTCCACTTGACACTGGGATCTACAAGGTATTATCCTTGACTATTTTTTGTAAGTTCATACTTATGGTCATCTAGAATTTCTTGTGTCTCGATGCGAGTATAATCTTGCTATACTAAATTTAGGTAACCTCACTACACTAGTCATCTTAACCTACATGTCTTTGGTGCCTAGGTGGGATTCCCACATATCTATTTGATATAGATCATATTCAGATTCACATAGTCATACTAGTGTGCATTGTATGATCTTGCGACGCTACCAATAATGCTTGATGATGAATATTAGAGTCTAAAAGCTTTGTGACCTTGCAAGTAAACCACTTTTCATAGTAGCTTGCATTTTTAGGTTCATATTAGATTAGTTTTGCATCTTGGATACGGAGAGAGCTCTCCTTTTTCATCTTTCATGGACTTGTTGGTCAACTGCGCTCACCTTTCCTTTTCTCAATCATGTCTTTCGCTCCTTGTCTTTCACATCACATCCTTTTCCTATCATCACAAGGGGTTAATCTTATCATCATATCTATATCCTAAAGAGATCATTTTTAGAAACATGAGTCTATATCATAAACATGAGAGCTGAACACACCTCTATGAGAGAGATTATACATGAGCATATATAGCATAAATTTTGAGCAATATGACAAGACAATATAAACACTCAAACATCCATCACAAGTGGGACAAGTACACAAGATATATCACAAATCCAGTAAATCTCATATATATAAATGTCATGATACAAATACAATGTGGGATCCAAAATCTGGATAATGTCCCAGGGTATGTCTCTATACATCTATCAACCTAAACCTAAGTCTGGCTAGCCCCATCATGAGGTGGTGGTGGTGGTGGAGGTGGTGCCACCATCTTGTTCGATACCATGTCTAACATGCCTACCCTCTAAGAGTATAGTGGTGCTCTTTGACCCTCTGGTACAACTTGTATGTAGAGTCCATGATAATATGTAGCTCATGCTACCTCTCACTAGATCTCTACTGCATTGGCCTATGCCGCCCTCTCTCGCCGCTCGATCTCAGCTCTCAAGTCAGTCAGTTGCTAGTCTCTCACGGCTATGGTGATCTGTAGCTACTGCATCTCTATCTCTAGAGCTTGGATCCTCGCCCTGAGATCCTCTCCCCCTACAAGCTGATCTTGCTTAACATCCACCCATCGGTGAGATGGCCTTGCCACGTCATCCCCCTCATCCTCAAAACCTTATCTTCATGACCATTTCTAGCCACCCAATTGAGAGCTCTATCCTGTCTCCCTAACTCTCCCTCTCCCTCCTCCATCCCCTCCATCCCCATCATCTCCATCATCCCATTATGTTTCCATCTATGCATCAGGTACAATAAACCTAGGGAAGGGCTATCTCCTATGGTCTGCCTTGTAAGCTACATCTGCCCCTGCATCTGCCATATCTGGGAGATAGTCCCATGGCTCCCTGCGGATAGCTGCTGTGTCCTATACTACCTGCTGGTAGTCTAGCATCGATAGCCATCCCTATCCCTCCTCATCTTTGACTTGAGCATAAGTAGTGGTCTTGGTGGGTACCCTCTGCTATCGCTCGAACTATCTCCACTAGACCTGAGTGATCACGAAGCGCTCTACTATATCAGAATGCCACCCTACCAGTGGACGGCTGCATAACATGTAACCTAGCTCCTTCCCCAAATCACCCCACTACTCACAAGCTCTATACTAAAATGATGTGAGCTCATCCAGTAGTCTCTTGTAATATGTCACATCCCCGCTATGTGGCTATGATAGGAACCATGTGTACCTATAGATGTAGGGGCATCTCCGCTCCCTCGGCTGCACATGTGGATGCATAATGATGATGTGTTCCCATGCCCATACCTATGCTAGGATAGCACCGCATGCCCAAGTCCTTCTCTCTTGATATGCAATCTCATGGAGCTCATGGTACATGTTAGCTAGGATGGCTAGGCCCCATGCCATCTGCTGTGGGTGTGCTATCAGATCTGCCACCAACCTCCCCTAGCCCAATGGGAACCCTCTCTAGCTCCTGTTGGTGATTAGTGCCTGTGCTACTATGGAGCACACTATACACGGAACTGGGAAATCCCTGCTGAACTCCTCCATCAGTTGATCCTAGCTGAGGTGTCTATCAACAAAGGTGACATCCTGGAACATGTCCTACATGATCTATCATCCCTTAGTCAGATCCTGATCATAATACACCTGTGCCAACAAACAATCATGTCAGTTTCTATCATATGGAAACTTTACATTTATGACTATCTATAAACATGATTATACTCATAGGATCTCCGTGGCTCAAAACTTGCAGGATTCGATAGACATCCTCTAGGCTAATAATAGCCTCTCCAGTTGGCAAGTGAAATGTGTTATGCTTACTGTGCCACCTCTTAGCCAAATCTATTAGTAATCTGTGATCAACTTGAATGTGGGGCATCTACAGCAAGTAATTGAAGCCCATCTCCCTCAGGTCTGCCCATCCTGGATCATCAAGATCTCGGATGCATCATAGCCTGGTCACTCTCGACACTCTAATGAGTAGCACTAGAAAGTGCTCTTGCAAGCCATTAACCCAAAACAGATGTCAAAACATATCATGATGGATGTATAAAATTAGTACAAAACATCTTAAAAAGAAAACATTGTCTAGACCCATGTCATAGTGCTCAAAATTTAAAACATGTCACATTTTTTTACATTGTGCGATACTATTTTTTGATTAAGTATCGTGTGATACTTTCCTCAATAGTAGTGTGATAATATCTTTGACTGTGATAGTTCGCATAGGATTGCATGATATTTCATTCGGTATCATGCGATACTAGATTACATACCCGTGTGATACTATTTTGACCCACAAACTATTGCATGATAGATATTATCAAAGAGTGCGATACTTTATAAGTATCGTATGAAATTTCATACAGTGAAAATTTGAAATTTTTTAAAAACCTTAAAAACATGTTTTAAATTGAAATAAATGCTCATTAATGACCTACAAAGCGAGTTTTTCTGAAAACATACCGGGGCACCATACTGCAGAGGCTAGTTGTGCAACTGGGCATGCTCAAATTGATGCCTGTGAACCAAAAGCACTACTTGCTAGGCCATTTTCTCTCTCTAAGCTCTTGAAATTCTCAAATCACTAAAAGACAAATGATTTTGAAAATGCCCTTTTTACCCCCTTTTATAGCATTTTGACTTTTTGACCAAATTTCAAAACACCTCAGAATCACGTGAAAATTGCACCCCTAGCTAATTTTGACATCCTAAATCCATTTTCGAGATCAAAATTGAAATTTGAGTTAATCTTGATAGTCAAAATTGCATTTCAAAACTTTTCACCCTCTTCTACGTAGTTGGCTAACCGTTTGAGGCCTGACCCTTCGATCTTTGTTGGGGCATCTTCATTTCTTCATCCACATCTTTTTTGACCTTCTAGTCTTTCATTCACTTCATCTCTCTGAGGGTTTGACTTCATTTTTATCCTATATCTTTCTCAGTCAAACCTAGTCAAACTGGGCAATGTCTTTCCTGCTTGATGGTTATCCTATCACCTTTCACCTTCGATTATGATTTCTAGTGACTTGATCAAGTTTATCCATTTGCTGTTCTCCTCTACCTGATTTCAATTTTGATTTTAAGGGGGCAGTACCTATCAACTTCAATCCTTGATTTATCTTATTCAATTAGCTCAGCTTGAGATTCTTATCTCTTATTTGAGACTTGATTATTACCTAGCTATACAGGTGTTGGTCTTGTCTTTCAGCTTGTCTTTGTCAGCTTTTGCTTATGCTTGTCTTGATGTGTTCCCATCCGTCGAACACACATCTGGGTTGTTTTGTTATCCCAAATCGATCTCACATTTCAATTCTATTCTTTGACCACATGTGATCCCAAATCAATCTCACATTAGTCATGTGTGTGTGAGTTTAACACCTTCATGAAATTAAGATCTAATAGCATCAATTTAAACTAAATACAATGCAAATCTACATTAAAATGAAACTACAATCTATATTATCCCATGGTTCTCTAGAAAGAAGTGGTAAATGAAGCTCTTAGCTTTAAATCCTCACTAGTGACACTTCTAAAATGAGAAATTATGCTGCTATTATGCTTTTACAATGCTTCTATGATGATTCCATGCTTAATCTAGCTCAAATTGACAAACTACAATGATAATAGCTCTATATGCTCAAATTGCTCTTAGAATGCTATTCAAATGCCTATAATAACAATGCTTTGCAAATGAAATTCCAAGATGGAAATGCTCTCCAAAATGCCTTATATTTATAGTAAATGTCCAAGGGTAGGGGGTGGAGTGAAATAATCATGGTTATCCCTTGGTTGAGTCAAAAACTTTGCTTTGTTCATAAATGGGGGGACAAATGAGGGGACAAGCCTTTAAATGGTTTCAAAGCTTTGGACAATTTAAATGTTTGAGTGATTTATGTCTTTTTGTCCTCAATTTTCATTGGTTCATCACTTTGTTGAAAGAAATTATGAATATTTAATTCAATTAATTAATTAAATTTAGCCATGTAAGGGTAATAGGTTCATTTTGATTTTTGATTAAAACAACTATACAATTAATTGATTAAAATCAATTATATAATGTTTTTGGCCCTTTTAAGCTTCGATTTAATCATTTAACATCATTATTTAATAATTCCTTTGTTTTAATTGATTTTGCTCAACTTTATTTAATTATGTCCATTTTATTGATTTTTGATCCATTTTGATGATTTAATGCATTTTTATTGATTTTTGAGCCATTTATTGATTTATTGCACTTTGAAAAACACTTATCCAATTTTGCGTGTCTACAAGTCAAAGAGGGGCAAATGTATGCACCCTAAAATGATCGCCTAGACTTTGGGCCCCCATTCAACAATTTATCAATTTCCTGAATCAACATCTTCAACTTTATATCAATTTTCTTTGGTCAAATCCTATTTTATCATTTATTCGATTATTTTTTATGGGCTAACCATTTTATCCAAAGTCTTTATTTATTTAAAAATAATTTCCTCCCCTTTTATTAAATAAAAAGCCCCCACCTTTTCCTCTTATCCTAAGTTGCACAAATAAAGCATTATTCTTATTTTATAAAAAGAAGAAAAGGCCTTTTTATCTCATATGGACACAATAGTCAACTCTTATTTTCTCATTGGAGGAGTTTTGTGCACATAGATTGCTCCTCTTTCAAGCTCCACCCTTGATTAAATCTTTTGCCTCTTAATCTCCATGGTCCATTCCTTTTCAATTCCTTTAAAAAGAGAGCTCTTTTCTCTCCTTAGATCCCAACTTTTTATGCTAATCTTATGCTGCAAGATTTCTTGGAGACTTTGGAGCCTTTTGGAGATCATTTCTTGCATTCTAGTTTCTTTCTTGCATCATAGCTTTCATGGCATCTAGCTTAGTTTCCTTTATGCTTTAGATTAACTCACATAGCTTAATTAGCAAGGGTTTGTAATACTTCTATCTTTCCTTTCATAGCTTAGCTTGCATCTTCATTCTTAGTGTAGTTGCATTGCATTTCCATTCTTGATTTTTGAGGATATTGGCATTCTTGCCCTTGTCTCTTTGAATCTCCCATTGTGTGGTTTACTAGCAAGGTTGCATGCTTCAATAGCTCTAGCTGAGAGCACCATCAACATCCTTGTGACTCCATGCCTAGGGAGCTCTAGGTCGCTTTCTCAAGGTTTCCCATTCATGGATTCCCTTGGAAGTAATGACTCAGAGAAGTGCACTATTTAGTGTGTACAGTAAGAAGACTATGAACACAATACATGTAGCATCTTTTTTTTAGAGAGGTTGTGAGATTATATGGGTTGTCTAGGGGCATAGTTTCACAAAGAGATAGTAAGTTTCTTGATTACTTTTAGAGGAAAATTTGGAAGAAGATGAATACTGATTTGAAGTTTAGTTCTACATTTCATCTATAAAATGATGGATAAATAAATGTAATGAAAAAGAGTTTAGGGAACTTGTTGATGTATTTGGTTGGAGAAAAGTCTGAAAATTGGGATTTAGTTCTAGCACAAGAAGAGTTTGTATATAATAATTTAGTGAATATGAGTATAGAGAGGACAACATTTGAGGTAGTTATAGAGATGAATCTTAAGGGAGTGTCATAATTGAGGGATGTCAGTCAAGAGGTTAAGAGGAGTGCAAAAGGAGAGGAATTTTTAGAAGTGATTAGGTCATTACATGATGAAGTCAGACAACATTTGGAGAAAATGAATAAGAAGTATAAGGATAAAGTAGATGAAAAGAGGAGACATAAGGAGTTTGTAGTAGGGGATGAAGTGATGGTATATTTGAAGTTGGGTAGATTTATTATTGTAACATATGATAAGTTGAAGATGAGGAAGTTTGGACAGTGTAAGACTGTGAGGAGATTTGATTCAGGGAATGCTTATGAAGTTGAATTATCGGATGACATGGATATATCACCTATATTCAATGTTGCAGATTTGTATGAGTATCATGAGGTAGATTTCAGTTAACTTGATGGATAAGATGTTGAGTAGAAGTATCCTAAGAAGAATATGGAAGAGATAGAAGAGATTTTATACAGCATAATTAGTAGAAGTACAAGAGGTAAGTAGTAGAATGAATATCTTATCAAATGAAAGAACATACTAGTGAAATATTCTTCATGGATTTCTCAGGATGAGGTTGATCATTTTTGTTTTTCTCTATCCCCATAAAAGAGAGAGGCTCAATTTTCCATAACCCTATGTGTCTGATGTAGGAGCATCTTAGGTTCTTGGCAATCTTTTATCAATCAAAATTATTTGTTTTTCATTTTCTAGTTTGTTCAGTCTTTGTGTTTCTTTCAAAATTACTTCATTTTGGATCTTTTATTATTGAAAACTTCATGGAGTGTTCCTATAATCATGTTGCACATTTACCTAGGTTCAAACCTCAATTTGTTACCTCATAAATGATTTTTCATGGATTTTGGGTGTGTTTTATCTATTGGAGTTTTTCTATCTTGCAAAGGTATTTCCTGATTGGCAAAGCTTCATGACTCATTTTATGATGTTTGTACTCTTATGGCCAACTCCATTTTTTTATCGCACATCATGATACATATATTTGAGGGAGATCCTTATGATTTGGGTCATGACCTATATTTATAATAGATTTTCCTATTCTTGGTAGAATATGATCTTTCTTAGACTGACTTGATTCTTGAGAAGGCTTTATAAATTGTTTTAACTAATCCTTGAAAGTAGATAATAGTTATAGATGATAAGATAACCTCGTGAAGGTTAGAAGATAGAATTTTCATTGTATAATCAGCCCTGTATGCTTGGCATGTAAGACTGCATGTTGTCAACCCATTGTAACTAAATTTTTGTTAGTGCTAAGGTTGATCATGCATTTATCTCAATTGTTCCTTATTGTTTCCATTGTGTTATTCTTGCTAAAAGGATTGGACTGATCTCATTGAGGTCCCTCCTATCCTTGGATGCATCAAGTAATGTCATATCCCACATTGTAATTGGCTTTTAATGTAGAAGGTGAAGGAGATTCCTCTTGAGGTTTATGGAAATATGTGGTATAAAGAGGAATATGAGGAGAAACATTTTCTTAAGGGAGATTCCTATCACTATTCTTATCTTCTTTAGGTGGTGAAGAAGAAGAATAAGGTTTATCATGATCTTATTGTATATTTAATATTATTGGAGGTAAATCATCAAGAAAATGCTTAATGTCAAGATTATAAATAATGCTTTGATAAAAGGAATATTGTTAAAGATCAACCAAAGAATGGTATAAACTAGCTTCCTTAAGACTATCCATTAAGGTGGTTGAGAAGGAGAGGATCTAGGTCTCACTAGGATGAGATCATTAGGAGCTAGATTCCTATCATCATGGTGAATATACATTGTAGGAGTAGGATTATGAAGGTTTGTACTATTGTAATCTTTAGGTTCATCATCATATTCCATGCATTATTCTAAAAAATTATTGATAAAACCAGATGAAATCTTGATAAAAACCTTGAAATACTCCTTATAAGGAAGAAATATATTTGAAAGTCTCATAATGCCATATGCAAGAATACTATGAAGGAATAAAAACATCATGAAATAAAAGAAATTATGATTCACTCAATGTGATGGATAAAGAGAAGTAAGGAGAAATGTAATAACATAGGTTATTAAACACCAATCTAACTTAGTAAATTCTATGAAAGCTATCCAAATTAGATCAAAGAGTGCAATGAAGAATATCTAATACCAAAATCAAAAGTATGTAAGAAGAGTTGGGTTCACCAACATGTACAATTGGTGAACATATATATCTAAATGCATACAATGTAGAAAAGGTATGATTAAATATTAACTAATGCAATGCATAAAAATGCTAACTAGATCCCAAATTATAATAGAAATGTCATGTGTTAGGTTCACACATATGCACAATAGGAAAAGGGAAGCAATGCAAAGTGTTAGATCACTTCTTATTTTCAAAGTTGCACATTTAGAAGGAATATGTCCCAATAGGTTAGGATGGTCCCTAGCATTGAATGGGTCAATGATAATTTGCTAAATATGTAAAATTGAAATGGGAAATGATGATGACATAAGAAATACAGATTAAGAAAGATTTATATAAATCTAGAATTGAAATAGGAGATATGCTACTTTAGACTTGAATATCAGACAAATGAAAATTTGAAAGTACTTGTAAGTGTTGATCTAAGATCCCGAAGATGTAACCTATATTATGTTAAAATATATGCTAGATCTGGGAGGTATAAGGTGGTTGAAACATTCTATACCTAGGTACAAGGTGTTTGAAATGTTTTTTACCTTGGGTTTTTCCCTAAAACTTGTAGGGATGCTCTAACAACTCTTGACCTATTTGAAATTTTTTTGGTAGCTTTGTAACCTATTCCTGGAAACAAAAAAATGGGTAAGAAGGTCGAATAAAGAGGTTTACCTTAGTCAAACCTCTGTTTAGGGATCAACCTTGAAATGAAATGAAATAAAGGAAAATGTGTTGTCATGGAGTAGAGGACAGATCTAAGAAATTAAGTATATCATACCTTGCCAACAGAAATACTTATTTGAATGTGATCAAGTATGTTGATGCAATAGATTTGACCTAACACAAAAACATAAAAAATAAATTATGAAAGACCAAACCTCATGGAGTGGATGTTGTAATTAGACACAATTTTTGATTGAGGGAGAAAGAAGAAGAATACTTGAAGAGATAGGTGTATTTCCTTCCTTGATAGAAACTCATTTTCTTGACCTCTAATGGAGAAATAAGCTAGATCTATGGAGGGAAGAACCTTGAATTCTTGAGAAGAAGTATGGATCTTGATTTCTTGATAAATCTTGAACTTGATTTTCTTACTTACACTTGATATCTTGATTATGAATGTGATGCCTGATAATCTTGATCATGGTTACCAAAATGAGGAGATATAGGGTTTTTATATATCTATCACAAAATTTTGGGGGTTAAAAAATCAAGTAGGCTAACCACATGACCTAATCTCCCACTAAAATCCCATCATAGGGCTTTGGGTCAAATTTGGCCCAAAAAGGGTGAGTACAAAATGTTTAAAACATTCTACACCTGGGTGCAAAATGTTTGAAATAATTTGTACTCAGGAAAATAAACCCAAATTTGAATTAGGTGTCAAGAAGATAGGGTCTAGATGTAGGATAATTAGGTACACCTAATTTTGAGGTCAAGACATAACACAATGACCACAAATAGTGATATAGGGCCTAGGTGATGAAATGAATTATGGGATTGGAGGAAAAATAGATGAGCACACTTAGAAATAAGGCCTAACCTTGATTTTAAACAAGATTGAAACGAAAGAGGAACTTAGAATCTAAATTTAAGTATCCATTAAGTGCCATATGAGGTCTTTTTATAGAAAACACACTTAGGTGGGTGAAAAGTAGTCCTTAAATTGTACTGTGCTTACAATTTAGGATGGTACAAGTAGAAATACATATAGGGGAAGAGAGAGGTAGAGATGTATTAAATAATTTTTATTCATGGTAAACCTATGCAAGTTGTTTATGAGAGAGAGAGAGGAGCAAGAGGAGAATGACAAGTGGCATAGAAAAGATAAAAATGGAAATAAAGGGAGTAAAGAGCAAAAAACCACATTTGAATTAAAAAGAAAGAAAGAAAAAACCTACACAACAAGGAAAAAAGAACAGAAGAGCAAAACCACATAACAAGTAAATCAAGCCTAACTAGATAACAAGCTCTCTCTCTCTACACACACACACACACACACATACACATACATGTGTACATATATACATATACATACATATGTACATATATAAATACATACATATGTACATATATACATATATAAATATACATACATAGATACACACACACACATATGCATATATACATATATACATATATATGTACACATGCACACATATGAAGAAGGAATAAAAGCTAAGATTAATAAATAATAAAAATTAAAAACAAAAAAGATAGAATATAAATTAATATTGTGATAAATAAGAAAAACTAAATATACGTAAAAAGAACCAAGAAATGAAAAATAGAAAGGATGAACACAAACCAATACAATAATGAAAAAAATAATAATAGAGCCAAAAAGAAAAAAATGCTAAAAAATATAATTAATACGCAAATAGACACACACACACACAAAGAATAACTAACAATATAAATATATACAATCAGTAAATAAATAAAACATAATTGAAAAAATAAAAAAGAAGAATAATTAATCAAAACACAAATAAGAAACTAAATTGTGTGTGTGTACACACACACACACACACACACACACTCACATCCACATGCACATATTGGTGATATCACAAAACTATATCCCACTTTTGGGGACGAAGGAAAATTGCACGTCCAATTTTTTTTCATTTTGGACCCCTTCGTGCGAATGAGGGTCTTCGTCCGAAGGGGAAAACCACTTTGTGTGAAGACCCCCACATGGGGGTGTTCAAGTGACGATCCCCACGTGTGGGTGTTCACGTAAACACCCCTACATAGGGGTGTTCTTTTAAAGACCCCCTTTGCACGAACAACCTACCGATCAGATTTTCAATAAATTTTTGGCTGAGAGTTGGCATTTTCACTATTCACCATTCACTATTAGTGGACCCCAGGCATTGGAGCAAACCCTGTGATGACTCGAGGCTAACATTAACATCTTTTCAACACTTTCGACCTCCCTTAGGCCATTGTTGATACTAGGTGCACACATTTCATCCTTTATTTATTTATTTATGATTGTAAATTATATGTTTTTCAATTATTTTAGTTAGTTTTTCATTTTTTGTAATTTTTAATTTTTTTAAAAAACTAGATTTTTATTAGAAAATGTTGGAAAAATTAAGAAAATCTTAGAAAACTAAATTAGACAATGTTAGAAAAATAATTTAGAAAAAATTAAAAAATTAAAAAAAGTTTATTTTTAAATTATTTTTAGTTAGTTATATCAAAAAATTTCATTTTCAGTAATTTTAAATTATTTTTATTATAAAATTATTAGAAAATTTTAAAACTTTAGGAAGATTAAGAAAATTATTAGAAAATGTTAGAAAAATTTAGCTTTAGAAACATTTAGAAAATGACCAGAAAACTTTAGAAAAACTTTAACTTTAGAAAAACTTTGACTTTAGAAAAACTCTCTCTCTCTCATATCCATCATTTAGAATTGTACATGTATTTTAGATTTTAATATTAGTTTATAGTTTACATGCATGCACAATGTACTTAATTTTTAACATTTAACATGTTACCACTAGATGGTGCATGCTCAAGATGATGTACCTCAGGGTGGTGCACCCACTATTGGCGCACACCCTGATGTGGCTCACGTTCTTGAAATTGGTAGCATATTTTGGTTCACACACACATAGATGAAAAGACTAAGAGATACCATTAGTAGATCTCAAGAGGGTTTGTACAATGATATTTGTAACACTATACTGACAAGTCTTGGGGATTTGATTGCACTTATGAGATATCATACTTCATTTATCCCATAGATCATAAATTCTATTTTTTGAGAGTTGAGATCTTAGGTGATGTGTCCTTAGAGATGGTTTAGAGTCGTGTCCCTAAGGACATCATCAAATGAGAGGTCTTCCCATTTTATGATGGGAAGGCCAAGGTGAGGGCATGTTATGTCACATGATGCATGGTTCCTAAGATAAAATCCAAGATATACCCACAATTCCTTGAATCTTATGGTTATTATTCTAATAATGACCATATTCCTTCGTATTTTGCACAATAGTTGTACGTTAAGATCTGTTTGGGCCTCAGGGTTAACTATCTAGATCTTCCTCCTTGTTTTGGTTAAGGGAGAAATAGAGTTATTGATCATGATTAGTCTCGTAGGGTTGTTTGAGTTACACCTACTCATAAATAATTAGTTGGGGAAGGGCTCTAGTAGTGGCAACATCAATGGCTTCTGTCGCTGATAGAGTTGTCATTGCTTCCTAGAGGGAAGGAGTTGATAGGATTGGCTAGATTGTATCTACAACCTCCACCATTATGTCTGATACATTAGGGAGATATATTTTGACTAGACCAAGCTGACCCAGATAATATTCTAAGGCATCATCTAGTGCAGGCTCAAGTGATCCTAAGGCATATAGAGTCGATGGTCTTCCTACCTCAAATGAGTTACAAGGTCTTTCAGGATCTTAGAGTCACATGAATATGGAAATTTATTTTCTTAAGGACCTATAACAATCATATACATATATTCTAGAAAACTAAAGGATACAGATACATGATTTCAGAGGTGTCATTATAGTCTTGCAGGGTCCTATAGTTCCACCATCCCAGAGCACACCCTCGAGTCACACACAACATAGTTCACAAAACTCTGCACAACATGAACCACCCACAGATCACTCCATAGTTGTAGAGGTAGAGATATGAGTTGGTGATGTTTTTATCACAACTAAGGGCCTGAAGGCATTTGAGGAGTAGTTGTGAGGGTTAATGTAGGTGGACATTGACAATGATATGGGATCGTACATGGATATGCTACTATATCCTTTCGACTCTACTCCACTCCTCTCTTAGATACACCCTCTATACTTGTCATTAATATCTAGAGGGTTGGGATCAGAGATGGTGTATGTGATGGAGCTTCCGTGGATGTCTGCACTGATGATCCTCTTACTCCCAAGACCCAGGTATTTAATTTGATTTATTTTAACATCAATGTATATTTATTCAATTTTTAGTTTATATTGTACACACATAGTTC
Source organism: Chamaecyparis obtusa (assembly GCA_027943335.1). Classification (NCBI taxonomy): domain Eukaryota; kingdom Viridiplantae; phylum Streptophyta; class Pinopsida; order Cupressales; family Cupressaceae; genus Chamaecyparis; species Chamaecyparis obtusa. Next base: position 418,634 of record BSBK01007615.1, read on the forward strand.
AATTATTTGTACTCACATGTATTGATGCCCATACATATATAATATTTTGTAGGCATAGTTAGTTGAGCATATTACCTCCAACACATGGTCAAAGAATGTGGGCATGAGAGATTTAGTGGACACGACACCTATTAGTGGTCAGGTAAGTTTTAAATACTTTTAAATGTGTTTACATGTACATGTATTTATATATTTTAAATAATTTACATGATTATATATTTATATATAACTAGTTGTTGTACTAAATTTGCAGGGGTCAATTGTTGCTTCACATCTATTAGATGCTCAGGACACTTAGTTAGAGGGTCACTCTGTTCGTATGCATATTTATGTTTAGGATGTTGCTTCTTTGATGCTACTAGACTTATACATTTCATTATTATATGTTTGACATTTGTGTTTATGATTTGAGACATATTTATATGCTCTGGACCTAGACATAGATGATTTATGTGTTTAGGTTTGATAGCTAGATGATTTGTGTGTTGTTTATGATTTTACATACATATTTATATACTATGGATGTATAAATAGATGATTTATGTGTTTATGCGCTTGACATGTAGATGATTTATTTAGATGTGTTTATTAGATGCTTAACTAGATGTGTTTATTAGATGCTTATCTATACACACATATATTGTTTATTTAGATGCCTTTTTATACATGTTTATATTTAATTAGATGCTTAAATTTATATTCTTAAATATATACATGTTTATATTTGATTATATGCTTATTTATATGTGTTTATGTTTTAACTTCAATACATCAATTAGTATTTATTTAGATGTGTTTATTTGTCTATGCATGTTTATTTATATGTATTTAGATATGTATATTTAGGTGCATTTATGTCATCAAAATATAAATCAAACATCCCCTTAAGGTCATTTAAGCAAAAATTAATCTTCTCTAATTGATTAAGATGATTTGATTCACATGTTAAAATTTCAATACATCAATTAGTCAAAAATGAAATAACTTTATATCAAATAATAAATCCCCCTGAGTCATCAAAACATAAATTTAAAACATCCCCTTAAGTTCAAATATCAATACATTATTTGGTCAATAAATGAAATAATTTATATGTGAAATAAATGAGATGCTTAGTTAGATGTGCTTATTTAGATGTTCTTGTTTAGATGTGTTTATGTTTAAATTTCAATACATCAATTAGTCAATAAATGAAATACTTTATATCAAATAAATTAATTTAATACATCCTCTTAAGGTCATTTAGTTTACATGTTAAAACTTTAATACATCAATTAGTCAAAAATGAAATACATCCCCTTAAGACATAAATTTCAATACACTCCCTTAAGACATGTACACCTAAATACATCAATTTAAAATATCCCCTTAAGGTCATTTAATTCACTTGTTAAAATTTTAATACATCAATTAGTCAAGAACGAAATAAATCCCCTTAAGACATAGATTTCAATACATCCCCTTAAGACATAAATTTCAATACATCCCCTTAAGACATGTACACCTAAATACATCAATTTAAAACATCCCCTTAAGACATGCAAATATAAATTGTTGTATCACCAACAAAGCTCAACATATAAAGATATCAACCAATGTATAATCCATCGTAATCAAGCTCTAAAACATGAAAACCTGTAATATTATTTAGACCACCTCAAGTGGTTCAACCCACTCTTGGAGAACATGTAATATTCTCTCATGATCTTCACTATCGAGTCTCCACTTACGACATCCACATTGAGATTTAACTAAATGGAGACAAAGGGAGATATCAACTACTAGGTGGCTATATTGATACACCTTATTGTTAGATTGATAATAAACAAAGTGAATCCCATGTTGGACTATTTTGATTTTCTTGAAATATGTTTCCTCTAAAACAACTGAACCCACACCACAAATTTTAAAATTTAATTTTTATGAAATTTGTTAAAATTTATATGTACATATATATATTCAACAAAACTCAATATCTAAAGCATGAAAACTTGTGGGGAACAATATTCCATCACTTTATTTGGGTTCAATTAACTTCATTCTCTCTGTAGTGCAACACAATAAATAATAACTAACTCCTACATTTCCAGGCTCAACAATCACTGCAAAGACTTCTCCTACACACAAAATTTATACATGAAAAACAAAACTTACTTTAATCTAGATCTAGATATACACATGTGTAAATTAATTTATTATAATTACCAATTTTGACCAATCTTGAAATATGGTCATAATCAGTAGAAATCAAATGAATGAGATCAAATTTTTCATCTTCATCTCCATAAACTATATCAGTAACAACAAGTGGCACCATATTCCATGCACCTACATATCCACGTTCTTGATTGATGCATTCCTCATAGTTTTCAACAATGCAGTGACAACAAAAACATGAGTAATCCATAGTGTTCAACGTCCAATTGTGAGAATTTGTACTCATAACTAATTGCAAATATTGTGTCTTCTCTATCCTCTTGCAACCATGCATATTTTTCCTATCCACACCTGAACATATATATAACATAAAAAGGGGACAAATTAGCAATTTCACTTTTAAAATTTGAATTAATGATTTAAAATTTAAACAAGAATATATCACATGTGTAATTTAGACACGTGCATACTTGTTATCTCCCAAAATACTCTATGTGGTACTGCTTGACTCATTCTTAATGATGCGGCAACTTTGTTTGGTGTGAAATGTGTCTTACACCATTCGACAACATCATGTGCATCTTTTATATGAACTCCTTGATAATTCATTTGATACTTTCGTAGAGCATATTTGATGCAAGCTCTGGCACCATAATGTTCACCCTTTCCATGTCCACTCCCAAAGAAACTCTAAATATGTGCTATGTTCTCATTATGATGATATCTACATAGTGCATAAAATGGTTTGGATGATTTAAATTGTGTCACAAAACCATCTGACCAAACAAAATGTTTATCAATTTTTATACCCCTTCCTTTCAAATTTGCAAAAAATGTCTAGAAACAATGTTCTACATAATGAATGTCATGATGCTCTTTATCATCACTAATATAAAATTAATATTCCTTTTTAATGACTCATGCTTCAAATGTATTTTTAACACCATCCAAATCTAACTGTGCATGTCGATAACACACCTTTACCATAATAGTAATTTTCTCTCAAAAATAGTATTATGATTGAATGAACTTTTGATGAAAAAAATAATAGTTTTCTACAAAATCAACAACTAATAGAATAGTTCCAAGCGAGAAATTATCTCTCAGTGCTTGGAATTGTTGTGCTTACCATTTAGAAAAAAAATCGTGATGTATGTAGGGTTGAATCAATTTTTCAAAAATTATCCATAAATGCTCCAATAGTTATCTCCTCTTCAACATATTCTAACCTTTTGGATTCTTTCCCAAATTTTATTTCATTCTTTATGTATTTGTAACTCTTGCAATTAACCATCTTTTTCACATCAATATCTTTATTTTTCAAAGGGAAACTAGTCAAATCACCACATGTTTCACAAATTCCTTTTATACAATTTATTTGACCAGTTGCACCATCTCTTTTGTCAAATAAAAATGGATGATATTTAAACTCACTTTGTCTACTAGGAGGAGCATTTTCAAAACCATTAGTGTCTTCTAAAAAATTTCAAAAAACCTAATAGTGGAGATCAAATTCAATATGATAACAACAATACAAAGTTTCAAAAACCTTGTTTATCCTCACATAATATGGCTTAAATATTTCAAACAATGTTTGCCCAATCTTTATATTAGGATTTGAACTGCAAAACAACACATATATTTCATGTTGTTTTGTGTCCAACCAATGTTTTGTATGATAGTCATATTCATTAGGTCTAATCCTATGTTTGATAACATCTCTATTGTTTGATGAATGACGAGTATTATCATTCCAAAATGATATGATCAAATTCCCGATTCTCTCCTCAATCCTATCAAAATGAGGAGCTCTACACATAATTTCCCAATTTCCTTCCAAGGTACTATCATCCAAAATCATTCTCCTCTTAACATATCATGATATTGTTTTCCTACTAAATCAATCTCAGATGAAATTGAAGATATTTGTCTATTTCAGGGCATAGTGTTTCCTACAATAGATGTCAACATCACTCTTCTTGTAGTGGCCTTATCTTTGGATCGAGTTGTCTTCCCTATGGAGCCCAAACCTTTCTTAACATTTTTAATAATATCATTTTGCATGCTAGAAAATTTTCTCTTTTTTGTTGTTGTGTCTATACCCAAAAATTTTAATAGCTCTTGTAACTTTCTTTTGAAGAAGTAAAATTGAAATCAAATGGGCTTGTTCAAGTGTTTCAAGATTATAAAATTTAGCTACTATTTCCCTTACTACCTTATTAATTGACCTCTTCTTAGAGAGATTTAAGGTTTTTTCAACAAGTGATCTCAAGTTCTCCATGTCCATTTCAATTAAATGATCTAGATTTCTATAATTATTATTTTTCTTTATAGTTTGAGCTAGATTTATATGTTCATCCATACCAGTAGGAGGAAGTTATCTCACCCCTTCTCCAACATCCATTGATTGAGATTCTCTAGGAAGTTATCTAGACTCTTCTCCAACATACATTTCTTCAACTTGGGTTGACCCTCCTACCTGAGCTTCTCCTTCATCTTGTACTGTTGATTGTGAACTACGTGCACAAAAAAGAAACAAATTAGAGAAAACAAAAAATAGAGACATATAAACATAGAGAGATAGATGACAAATATAGAGATCGATTCTAAGGAGATTAAATTAAAGATGCATACCTTCTTTAGTTTTATAATAATTTTCCTGTTGAGCGTTGTTTTTACATGAGACAACGGCTAGGAATCTACGTGAGCAAATTCCCCTCTTGGAAGAATGATATTAGTCACTCTCAAGGCTACTTTTGGGTTGGGTCTCAACTGCTTGGATAGCTCAACTGAAGATAAATGTGAATCTATTCACAAGGAGGCCTTTGCTGGTTCGTATCTCGAAAAGAGGCTGCAAAACAAACTTTAAAAATAACAATACTTCTCTTTTTGGATTTTTAGATTTTAAAATGGAAAGTAACGTAAAGCTAATTAATCTACCATAATTGATTTGCAAAGAAAGTAAGAGGTAGGGTACCAAGAATTCAAAGGAAATTTGATGATAGAAACTAATGGACATAAACCAATATCACACTGATTCGCGAATTAAAATACCAAGAAGATGAGAAAAACCCACAAAATAGAGATCTGATGAAATCACAATCTCAACTAGGAAAATGCAATTATCAATGGAAATAAATGCAGATGTATAATAAGACAAAAACCATTAAATCATGAAGCCACCACGAATGTGCACACACGTGAGACAAGTTTATCTTCAAAGCACTGAAAAAGAAAGATCTTCTCAATAATTCGTCACAACAAAGAAATGTAACACAAGCAAACACCGAACTAAAGAATCACAAATTTAAGCCACCACACAATCAATTGATTCTCTGAAATAAACAAATGAGCAATTCACACATTCATAAATCTCGCAAAGGTAGTAGAAAAATCACACCCCGATTGAAGCAACAATTGTATATATTGTATTATGATAAAAATCTGACCCTAATTATATTGAGTTCATACAATTTATAGAGTCGTGCTCTTATTTTTGCAGCTAGCATTTCAGCTACATCTAAAACTCAAAAATAAATCTAAACTAGAGATTAAATGAAATAAAACTATCCCTAACTCAAGTCTAAGCTACCTAGCACATAATTAAACCTCGTGCATTACAATTTTCAAGCAAAAGATGCATTAAAAAACTCAAAATCAATTTTGGAACTTCTCCATTTCTATGCATGATGTTCTTTGAAAACTTGGAGTTCTTCCCTTTATTCCTTGTTGTAGCTTTCCTTCGTAGATCCAACTAAAAGATGTCCCCAAACCATGCAGAAAAAACCCCAAAGAAGTGATCAATCTGACTGAAAATCAACTATAGAAGATTGGAAGTTGTTGGTGGTGACGGCCAAGAAATTTCAGACCCCAACCCTTGCTCTAAAAAAATGAAGTTGAAGAAATGGCTTAGTATTGAACAAGCTTTTACAAATTTTCAAACTTTCAGAGGCTGAAAAACTAGGAATGCCGAAAGGCCAAAAATATTGGAAGGTCGAAAAACTAGGAAGGCCAAAAATCTTGGAAGGCCGAAAAACTAGGAAGGCCAAAAAACTAGGAAGGTCAAAAATCTAGGAAGGCCGAAAATCTAGGAAGGCCGAAAAACTAGGAAGCACAAAATTTTCTAAGTGTCATAAAGTTTTTCTCCATGTAAAAATTGGCTAAGTCCCAAAAAATCCATGTTGGGCAAAATTTTGGGCTTTCAGACAGTGGAACTCCCAACAACTCCGAAACTCCAAAATCTTCTAGAACTGAAAAATGGCTAAGTGTTGAAATTATCTGAACTTGTCAAAATTGAAGACTCAACATTTTGGAAGAATGTTGGGGTGAGCTCTTTAAAACTTCTCTATCACTTCTTGGATTTCCAAAAATCTTAGTACTCCCATGGATATCATCTTTCCTCGCTATTTCTTTGTAAATCTCAAAAGGTGGGCGCCAAACTTCTACATGCAAAAATAGTTGTCAATAATGTCTTCTTGAAAGCATAAAGAATATTCTATTTAAGATAATTGCTGAAGAAAAACAAACCAAAACCTTAAAGACAACAAAAAGACCCTAAAAAAGGGGGTCCCCATTAGGCCAAGTGGCCAAAATGGGGCGTGTGTTGTGGAACCACAAAAAATAACCCTAACAAAAGGAGAAATGGCCAAGGCATTTCTTTACCAACAAACATTCTCTTGAAATTGTCTTGTAATAAACTGAGCACAAGAACCATTCATGAAAACATTCTTTCACCAACTTTTCAAACTTGAAGTTCTTTGTTGTTTCATCTAGTGAGTGCAACTGCGTGTTCATTCTTTCAACACTTGGATGAAGGTTTCCTAGATAAGAAGCACTTGGAACCAATCTTTGCTTACTTTCATAAAATTTCATAATCTCATTCTAACCTCGCTCTACTACCAATCAGGCATTCATATTACTAGAGTCACCCTTCTCTATCTTCTGACAAGATATAAGATTCTTTTATTATTTGGAGGGCTCCTTTAGAGTCAACATAATTTACATGAAAGGTGACTTTTCTTGATCCATTGTGCTCTGAATATTGTCACTTCTTCAATTATCTTCATTTCAGGACCTTTTGGTACACTAAGGCAACACTTAGGCTATGCTACCTTAGTTTTGCTTTTCTGATTTTCTTGTATTCTGATTTTCTCTTCCTTGGAAACCTGGGTAGCAATTAGGCTATACCACCCAATTATTTGAACTTTGATTTTTCCCCTAGTTGACCTTTCTTTATACGTTCCTCCTTTTGATTTTGTCTCTTCAAGTCAAGATGTAGACAAAGAAGGGTTTTGAGATATGAGGTCACCCATAACAATAGGCTCAAATCAACTCCAATTGATACTTACCAAGAAACCAACAAGCATGGTATCATGTTTAAAGTGTGTAATTTGTTGAGGATGATCAACTTTGAATATCAACTTGATTGCCAGTGAAAGGTATCACCATTCATAATCCATGTATATAGTCTCTTGCAAGACAAATTTCTTTAAAATTTTTTTGACAAAGAAATACCTCTGCCTCCTATCGAGAACCACTTGGGATGAACCACTTGCTAGGAAAAAGCCCTGACAAAAACTCTCTTTTCCCCAGATTGACAAACAAAAACAAAAAACACTCAAGAAACAAGGAGTGAGACTGACACACTAACAAAACAAAACTAACCACTAAAACACAAGGGAAACTAACTAACACCTAAAGTTAAATTATATACAAAAAACTTAGAACAAAAAGCATATGAGTTGCTTATTAATTGATTTTTCTTTCCATGCAATAGTAATAACACACCCTGCATAGTTCTAAGGAATGCAAACTCATCTTTGTACTCAGAGAAATAAAATTTAGATAATTTTTGTTCAAATTCTGGATACAAATTACACAAAATCAAAAGTTGTGGCAACTCTCCATTATCATGATTAATCCACAAATTTTTTTTTTCACCTTTATCATGCTCAAATTAAAAATCATCAAAAAGCAAGGGATAATGGACAGATACAACCTGATTTAGTGAGTTCCCAACCTTGGGCATGTACTCACTCAATGTGTTTTCTTCTTCTAAAGGTCTTATCTCATGGTACACCACTCCATCCTCCTCAAGTGCATGTAGACCACAAGAACACATAGTCATTAGTGATGTACTATACCTATCATTAAACAAGGTTCAAAAGGCAAAACACCCAGACTATGATCCTTTTTATAATAATCATTAGTCGTAAATAATAAATCATCACATTTGACCTCATTAGGACTAATAATTTCACTCATAAGCATGTCTTCAAAATTGCAAGAATCATTAGTATCATCATTCAAATCATTTTCTCCCTCATGCCTCAAAGAAACACATTCAAAATTGTACTTACCTTCTAAGGCGATCTCCCAAGCTAGCAAGAATTCAGGACAGCTTACCTCTGAATGTATCTCAAATGGATGAATCCTACATGAATTGTCTACTGCAAGGTTTGATATGTGCATGGAATACCCATAACTGGACATTTCTTTACTCAAATGATACCAAGTCAAGCACTTTGTCTACCTCCTCTGATGACAAAAATTGAGATTCATCTTGTTTGTTTTTTTGTAAATGCTAAGAGTCCTTTACCTTATGGAATAAATTTTCATCTTCATCATCTTCCTTTTGATCATCCTCTTGAACCTCTTGTATCTCCTTTATCTGGGTTCCATCATGATTAGCATTCAAAAAAGGCAGCGCATCATCACTTATGATTTCATGAGAAGTGACCTTTCCACTTTTGACTTTCATGTAGATGTCTATGAATGTATTTATGATTTCATTCTCTTCATCATTTTTTAATGTCTTTCCATTATTTACTTGTATGCTGATCACTTTACCTCCCTCAATAGGCCAACACATATCTTCCAAAGTCTCATGAATTTGGTAATTTTCATCTTGTGCCTTCCTTGATTGACTATCCCAATGATTTGATATAGGAATTAATACCTCTTCAATAGTCATCTTTTCTTTCAAATAGAAGTCGATATTTCCAAGAAAAATAGGACAATCCATCTCACAATGTTGATTTGTGAGGTGTATCCTACATCCTTCTAACCATGCAAAATTCTTACAACTTCTCATTTAGTCTACTTTGTTCAAGAGGAATATCCACCCAACAATGACTATTTGTGTCTTTTTCATGTGAATCTTTTCTAGTATCAAAAGAGACATCCAAATTATTTTTTGAAGAGGTCAAAGATTTTGTACTTGTTCATCTTTCATGGAAATACTTCTGGGGCATCATCAAATATCTCTCATACTCTTTGATTTGTTCATCATTTCTTGTTATCCCATGACTTATTTTTGTGGAAAAAACATTTTATAACTTGGATTCTCGATTATAATCAGAATTTAGGATCATTTCACTTTCATTGCTACACAAATTATCATGCTCATATAACTGGCCAAAAAGATTCCCATTTGAAGTATCATCCTGAGTTGATGGATTGAGCAATGTAGTATAGCAAGAATATGACAAGAAATCTATAGGAGCATCATTAGGCAGAAAAATACTTGTGTCCAAGGTTGTATCATGGGAATTTTGACCCCAAATATGATCTTGATCTAATTCTTTTGATTGGTTGATTGCATCATCTGGATATCAGGCATGCTGTAATTGGTTGAATGAGATGATTGCAAATGATTTGATGTATTCAATGGGTTGACATAGATCTTCAATAATTGGCAACATTCAATCAATTTCATATTAAAACTTCCATCGGGACCATCCATACCATTTGTAATATCACATCCACATTGTGCCAAGAAAAGAGCATTGTTGAATGTTGGAATTAGGAGAGATAGATATTGAGAGGGGAGGGGTGAATCAGTGTCTTCAAAAACTTTAGATGCAAAACCTTTCTGATCTACGACTGAATACTGTGACAACCAATCAAAATAACTTGAATCTAATTGCATAAATCAATCATCTAGTTAATTGAAGAAAGTAAACACTATGAAATCAATGAAAATCACATAACACAAGTATTTTGATAACACAGAAACCCTTGTTAGAAGGTAAAAATTGCGGTGTGGATGACACCCACAAATTCTTCACTACTACAGATAGAAAAGGTTTGCCTATTAAGGCTACAAGTTTTGATCACTTCTGGTGATCTTACCCTATTAGGAGTAACATATTATATCAACTAGATCTACCTAGTCATAGGATTTAACAACACTATATGAAGTGTGTACTCGGTTAAGAGATTTATACAAAGATTGTTAAGTCTACTTTGTTAAGAGATTTCACAAAAAACTCTATCATAATTGTCAGAAAGTAATAGGTAACTATTTGCTAGTTGACAACTCAATTGTCTAAAAATAGATCTATAAGTTCTTATCAAAATATCACCTTATCTGTGATGATTCTCTTCTTTGTTCTGCTCGGTAGCCTTGTCTGATTCTATTCAATCGAAAAACCTCTATACTTTGTTCTGCTTGGTAAACTGATTGTCTTGAAGATAGGCAATTTCTTCAAGTGCTCTATGATTCATATATATCAGTTCAACAACCCCATAAAATGGTGTGAACATATACAATATATAGTGTTCTATTTTTGCCGCTTAAACAAAAATTAGGTTACAAAAGAAAATCATAACCCTAAGATCTACGGTGCAAAATAACCTAGATCAACTAATACAAATAAGATAATCATTGCATTTATTGAATATATTTTACAATAAATGCTCCTTGATCTTGGTAAACCATTTTATGATCTGTTATAACCATTTACATAGAATAATGTGCCATTTCAGATATTTTAGATTACTATGCTATTTACTGTGATCATCGTTAAACACTGTATAATCTGCTCAGTGTACACTGCAATGCTCGGTGTTTACTGATCGTCGGTGTCGGTGTCGCTGGTGCTCAGTTTAATTATGTGATGCTCGGTATAAGGCTTTACCAATTGCTCTGTCTTACTTCTAGTTATCGACTGTCTCAATGTAAATAACCGACCGACCTGTTTACTTTCCTTTGATACTAATGACAACCTAAAATGCTCAATAGAGATTAACAATCTCCCCCTTTGGCATTAGTATCAAAACTTCATAATGTATATAGACAAAATGTATCTATATAACCCTTATATCTTCGCTATATACATATCCACTACAGAAACTTCTAAGTACAAAAGTACTCCCCCTCAGTGCATGCTCCCGATATTATGTAATATACATATCAAAAATATATTATTTGGCATATACATGTTTTCCCCCTTTTTGATAATAATGCCAAATACCAAAAAAAATATGCAATGTATACTTACATCTTATACAAAATGTGCTGATGGGTTTTCTTCATAGACTCCAAGAGGTTTTCCCATTCCTCTTTCAAGTTGGTAAGAGCAATTTGCTCAAGACCAACTTGTGCATGCATGTCAAAGATATTTTCCAACACCGAAATCTCTGGTGTTGCCACGAGTTGCTCAGCTTTGACAGTATGTGTTTCAAAAATCTTCAGGCAAGGAGTGAGTTCTTTCTATAACTCTGTGACCTGATCGGTGATGTGCTCTTCCTGTTTCCTTAAGTTTTCTATCAGCCGCCGGAGTTCCTGAACTTGGTTAATGTGCTTTAAGAAAGTAGTTGGCTCGGCGATAGTTGCTTGTGTACTCACCTTGATTTCTTCTTCTAAACCTTCTATCTTTTCATTGATTTCTACAGTGAAGGTGTCTGTAGTACAAAGCTTTATTAGTAGTTGACAAATTACCTGGGTGATAGATTTTACCTCGGTAATGACCTCAGATAATTTCACCTTGTTTAGTGCCACTTCAGTGCTAATCCTTTCTGCCAATTTGTGTTGAATCTTTGACTCTACCCATTCTTCTATTCTTTTGTCTGTGTCTATATCAGGGGCATTGATTCTATCGGCAAGGTTGGCAAGTTGATCTAAAATGGGAGTATTCTCATCAATGTTTGTTTCCAATACTATCTGTTGTAGAATATCCCTTACATCATTTAATACTTCTTTACATTTTTTTTCTTGCCTCAATTTTTCTTGTGCTACTTTCCTTGAACATAAATCCCCATACCGACTTAGTTCCTCGGGGCTTAGAGTTCTTGGGTCACATTCAGGTATAACAATAACTTCATCAATGGTGATCGGCCCTTTTGCTTTCTTCTTTTTCTTCTTCGGGGCTAGAGGTGACTTCTTTTCACTTACAACAATAGCTTTTTCTTCACGCCTTAGAGCGTCCTTACCAGTTGACACTATATCATCTTTCTTTTGCTCCTCGGTGGATTGAGTGGGAGTCTCGGTGGTAGTGTCAGGTTGGTTCACCTCGTTTGGCTTGGTTTCTTTAGGTTCCTTCTATTCTATAGACTGTGCCTCTGGTTTGATAGGCTCATTTGTATTGATAGGTTGCTTAGGTGCTTGAATCTCAGTTGTATCTTTGGTTGGCTCAGGATGAGAGACATCAGGTTGTACTTGTGAAATTATTTTAGTGGCCTCTGCAAGTATAGGAAGTTCACCTGGTAGAGATGTACACACATTGTCAGTGTTTAATGTTTCATCTTTGTATTGTGTGATTATTACATCTTCATCATCCTTATCATTAGGATCACTGTTAGTGATGTCCTCAATGAGTGCATCATCATCAATTTTCTTTTGCAAGTGGATCTTAGCTTGATCCGGTGCATCCTGTGAAACTTTGATTTCTTCCTTATGCTTGGTACTATCAATTACCTCGGTAACTGATATACCAGTGTCTTCTATTTTCTTTCCTTTATTATCATCAATGAAAATACTTTTACCTTTTGAACCGTGTCTCTTTTTAGACAGTTTTAAGAATGCTTCCTGTTCAGCTTTCTCTTCTGCTTTCAAAATTGATGTCCATAGAGAGTCACATATGACATCCATATCTTCTACATTTTCATCCATAATCTACATAGCTCTATTCTTGACTAAAAATCTAGGCTGATACTTTGTCATGTATTCACTTACCTTAGCATAGCTAAAGTGAGTGGCTGCACGGCCTAGAGAGTGTTCTCTTTTTCTTTTCTCTGTATCTAAAGAAATAGCCCATCTTTCACTTATTTTATCATCAAGTTCCTTCGGTAGTTGACATGCAAATTCCATTGGTACTCTTTTGAACTTGATCATCATTTGAACAATAGCATGTTCTATCTTTGTCTTGTCCTCAATTGACATATTGTTGAATTTGCCTATGCCTGGATCATTAAGATTTCCATTCTCAATAATATCTTCAATTATTTCTTCTATGGTACTGTCCCTATTACGAACTAGCTAGAATTGATCAGGATCATTTTTAGTATCAGTCTCTTCTATGTCTTCCTTACTCCTTATGTATTTCCTCCTTTTCTTTGATGGTTCAGTTGCCTTCTTGTTCTTTCTCTTGATGTATTTCTTTGTTGGTGTGGCTGCTCTTCTTTTTGCAACTTTTTCTGCTTCTTCTTTCTGCTTGGTTGATTTGGCTGTAGTTGCTGAATGTGTCCTCATTCCTTTAGGTTTAGGTAGCTGAGTATCTTGTTCATCAGATGTAGGAAGTTGTGTTTCTTCTTCATCATTGGTGGGAGGAACCGGTGTGTTATCCTTTTCTTTGTCAAAATTGGTCTCCTCGTTGTCATAGGGTTTGTCAACCAACTATAGCTAATCTTCAGTTGCTTCATCAATCGGTGACTCCTTAGGTGAGTCAGATGTAGTTCCATATTTTGCTGTGAGATCCTTTTTCATTTTCTTTTCCCTCCTTGACATTTTACCAATCTCAATGTCCATTGTGATTCTAGACTTAGCTTCCTCATACACTCCAAACCTACTGGCAGTGATGTCAATCAGTAACGCTAGCAATGCATTGATAGATTTCAGAGTGAAATCATGAATCATTTCATAACCCATTGGTGCTAGCCATTTTATTCTCAGTTCTACTGCCTTTATCATTGAGTGGTTAGTGCTTACCACAAAGCATATGTCATCTTCAAATTTGTTTACTAGTTCTTTTGGAATTCTGCTTCTTTGTTGCATTCTTGTTTGAAATTCCTTGAAATATGCATGAAACTCCTTGTTCACATTGTCTCCTAGACTTCTCATCATATCATCGATTTGGGCAGTTATCGGTTTGTTCGATTCCTAGTTAACTTTTCCAATACCTGGTACATATTTTTGCAAATAGAGGAATGTACAGACAAGTAGTGATCCATACTTACATGTATTGGACTTCTTTGCTTTTATTGTTTTCATGTTGTCATGTAGTTGGTGTAGTAGTAGCTCGACAAGATCAATCTGGTGATCTTTCTTCACAATTTTGTAAGCCATGTCCACGATGCTGCAGGGTACATTGTTCGGTCTGCTTTATTGAAATATCTTGTACCCAATGATATGAGCTGCAAATCTTACCGCTGGATCTTTGATAGTTGAAATTTTTAGTACCCTACCATCCCATTGAAATCCAGTGTTCTTTTGTACATTAGGACAAGATGAACTTTGAAATGCTTTGGCTTTGTCAGTTGTAGGGTACCCAGTAACCCTACTGATAATCTTCTTGGTGACCTCAATTGGTTTGTCTAGCAAAAATTTTCCGTCATGGAATTTGCTAAGCACGATTCATATCCAGTCATTGTGAAATGATTGCGGGAAGTATGTGAAACACCGTAACCCTAATTCCTCAATCTTCTTATGCTCAAGTTTGATCTTATCATCTGGTCCACAGACTTTTTGATAAGCTACTATAGTCTTAGAGTCACATACTTCACCGATCTTGCAGTGAATGTAAGCCCTAACATCTTCTGTTAACAAAACCTTATCGGGAATACTAGAGAATGCACCCATATCATCCATTTGTGCTACAACCTTAGGATGAGGTTTGAATTTCTCCTTGGCAAAGTGTGCCCTAACAATTAATTCTACTTCCTCCTCAATGTTCTGTGATTTTCTTGCGGTCGAAGATGATGCCATAAATTGTTTCTAGGGTTTTCGGCAAGCAAATAGATAACTAGTGTTCGGTAGGCAGATGAACTTACTTGTTATCATCGAAGAAATGTCATCAGTTCCATCTAGTTGCTTTGAATCTATTCTAAGAATTGTTAGCTCAAACTCTTCTTTGTAAAATCTCCTTTCTTCGAAATTGCGATGTAACAATGAACTCTATTTTCGCATATATATAGGGTTTTTTGAAATTCCTGCTCAAAATTTGATGCATTAAATGTGCGACCTAACTTTAGGTACAAGATGGCTATTAGCTCAGTAAAGTCTTTAGCTCAGTTAACATAGAGTTTCTTCATTGGTTTGAACTGTTGTCGGTTAACCTTGTATAGTGATTATCGACGGGTAACCAACTCATATTTCCCCTTTTACCGACCAGATATCATTTGCAAACTAATAGTGTATTGACCATAGTGCATCTTCATTCATGCAGATTTGGTGTTTATACTTCACATATAAGGAACTATATGTAAAATATGATCATTTAAAATGTCAGTTCCATACATACCTTTGTCATCTTAAGTGGAGGTACCGATGTCACCCAATCTAGTGGATGAGGTTTCACCGACAGTGTTACTTGACTCAACATTCTCATTAGATGCCTTCTTCCACATTGTGTTCCTTAACTTTGTAATTTCTGCAATGTTATATCCACTCTCAAATATATGATTTTCATTAGGTGCTCGGTCTCTACAGTTCTTGCTTACATGACCGACCTTGTGAAAGTGCATACATGCCATTCCTACATTTGTCCAGTTACTTGATTGTCCAATCTGACTCTTTCTGTAATAGTTTGCTGCAATATGTCCATACTAACCACATGCAGTACAACTAGTCCATGTATTATAATCCCAAACATATGAGTTACCTTGTCTCTTCGGTTGATATGGCTTTCGTTGTAGTTTCTCTTTAGGTGTCCAGACCTGCTTCATTTTCACCTTACAGTCCCTTGCAGTGTGTCCATACTTATTACAAGTATAGCATATTTTCTCCTCAGTAGTGTTATTAGTAATGTCATTCTTCTTTTCTCTGCATTCATAAGCTGGATGTCCAAACTTACCACAGTAATAGAAATATCCATTGAACTTAGGAATGACAGGAGGTTTATCTTGTGCTTTGCTTCTGCACATGTTAGATGTATGTCCTAGTTTTCCACAGTGGTAACATGTCAACACTTTAGGCTTTTTACTTTGATTGTTGTTGACTTCTTCAGCTTGTTGTGATGATTCTCCTTCACCAGTGTAGCCTATACCAGTTTTGCTTTCGAATCTCCTCTGATTAGTCAGAAAATCATCAATCTTTTTAGAGCTGTCCTCAACTATCTTCATCATCTCATTGTGTTGCTTTTGTGTTTTTATTTCATTTCTCAATTTTTCATTATCTTCTCTAAGTTTTGCTACATCTTCAAGTCTTCTTGATAATTCTCCATTTACTCGGTTCATTTCTTGATTGACTGTCATCATCTGATTTGATACTTGGAAGTGATGATTAGCGAGTCTCTGGATTTCACTTTCTTTTGCTTGAAGTTATTCAGTCATCAGTCTTCGGTCTTCAATAGCCAGATTCTGATCTTGTTCAGCTTGTCTACCATTGTTCATGATTTCCACCATTCTCACCATTTGAGATTCATGACCGATTTGAAGTGCTCTCACTTGCTCAGATAGATGCTGATTCTTTTCAAATAGCTCAGAGATTATGCTTTCGGATCCATCAGAGATGCTTCCAGAGCTTGATCCAATATGATCAAATATGTCATCAATACGTTCTTCATGATAACTTATTTCATTCTGCTAAATTGCAAGGTTCTTTCTTTCAACCAATAATTTCTTCAGTTCTTCCTTGGCTTGTTTGTATTGCTCCACAAACATCTGCATTTGTATCTTCTGATTCTCAATAGTCTTGTCAAGCTTGTATCTCTCCATGACTTAGATCTTTTCCCTTCAGTGGTTAAGCTGTTAAACAAGAGAACACAACTCTGATACCAATTGTTGGAATTAGGAGAGATAGGTACTGAGAGGGGAGGGGTGAATCCGTGTCTTCAAAAACTTTAGATGCAAAACCTTTCTGATCTATGATTGAATACTATGACAACCGATCAAAATAACTTGAATCTAATTGCATAAATCCATCATCTAGTTAACTTAAGAAAGTAAACAATATGAAATCAATATGACAATCACATAACACAAGTATTTTGGTAACGTAGAAACCCTTGTTAGAAGGTAAAAACTACGGTGGGGATGACACCCACAAATTCTTCACTACTGCAAATAGAAAAGGTTTTCCTGTTAAGGCTACAAGTTTTGATCACTTCTGGTGATCTTAACCTATTAGGAGTAACATATTAGATCAGCTAGATCTACTTAGTCATAGGATTTAACAACACTATATGAAGTGTGTACTCGATTAAGAGATTTATACAAAGACTGTTAAGTCTACTCTGTTAAGAGATTTCATAAAAAACTCTATCATAATTGTTAGAAAGTAATAGGTAACTATCTGCTAGTTGACAACTCAATTGTCTGAAAATAGATCTATAAGTTCTTATCAAAATATCACCTTATCTATGATGATTCTCTACTCTATTTTTCTCGGTAGCCTTGTCTGATTCTATTCAATCTGAAAACCTCTGTACTCTGTTCTGCTCAGTAAATTGATTATCTTGAAGATAGGCAATTTCTTCAAGTGCTCTATGATTCATATATATCAGTTCAACAACCCCATAAAATGGTGCGAACATATACAATATATAGTGTTCTATTTTTGCCGCTTAAACAAAAATTAGGTTGCAAAAGAAAATCATAACCCTAAGATCTACGGTGCAAAATAACCTAGATTAACTAATACAAATAAGATAATCATTACATTTAATGAATATATTTTACAATAAATGCTCCTTGATCTTGGTAAACCATTTTACAATCTGTTATAACCATTTGCATAGAATAATGTGCCATTTCAGATTACTATGTCATTTACTGTGATCATCGGTAAACATTGTATAATCTACTCGGTGTACACTACGATGCTCGGTGTTTCCTGACCATCGGTGTCGGTGTCACTGGTGCTCGGTATAACTATGTGATGCTCGGTATAAGGCTTTACCGAGTACTTTGTCTTACTTCTAGTTACCGACCGACCTGTTTACTATCCTTTGATACTAATGACAACCTAAAATGCTCAATAGAGATTAACATTGAATGCATCATGCAAGGTAGTAATCTCACCAAAAGATCAAATCATGCTTACAAATGAGATGTCCAAACACCATAAATAATGCTCTTTTAACATTGAATCATGCACCATCCTTTCGGAATCTTGAACCCTTTGATACATGAGAAGAAATCAATGATTAAATTGGGCAATGGACTCTTGACATGTCCTTCTTACAACAACGAAATAAAATAGTGAATCTTGTGAACTTATATTGGGATCAAATTGAATTAAGAATAAATACTTTAATTCAATCCATGATAAAATAGAATTGGATGAGAGTCTCCCATACCATTGAAGTGCTACACCTTGAAATGTCTTGACAAATAGGTTGCAAACAACATCTTCATTTTTAATTTTGAGAAAAAGCATTAGATCCTTGCAATTCCTTACATGATTTGTAGCATTTTGTCCATTGTTGGGGAAGAACAAAGGAATCCTATTATGTGTATGCAAAGGAATCTCATGGATACCTCTCGGTATACACAACAAACTATCCATTGAAGCTAGATTTTGCCAAGATCCAACTTATTTAGTGTGATTATAACCATGAAATTTTTTAGTTCGGGCCCTCCTTCTAGCACCACTTTTGTTGAGCGTCATTTTTACATGAGACAACAACTAGGAATCTACGTGAGAAAATTCCCCTCTTGGAAGAATGATATTAGTCACTCTCAAGGTTCCTTCTAGGTTGGGTCTCAACCGCTTGGATAGCTCAACTGAAGATAAATGTGAATCTATTCACAAGGAGGCCTTTGTTGGTTCGTATCCCGAAAAGGGGCTGCAAAATAAACTTTAAAAACAACAATACTTCTCTTTTTGGATTTTCAAATTTTAAAATGGAAAGCAATGTAAATCTAATTAATCTACTGTAATCGATTTTCAAAGAAAGTAAGAGGTGGGGTAACAAGAATTCGAAGGGAATTTGTTGAAAGAAATAAATGGACAGAAACCAATATCACACTGCTTTGCAAATTAAAATACCAAAAAGATGAGAAAACCCCACAAAATAGAGATCTAATGAAATCACAATCTCATCCAGGTAGATGGAATCATCAATGGAAATAAATGTAGACGTATGATAAGCCAAAACTCATTGAATCATGAAGCCACCACGGATGTGCGCACACATGAGACAAGTTTATCTTCAAAGCACTGAAAAAGAAAGATCTTCTCAATAATTCATCACAACAAAGCAATGTAACACCAGCAAACACCGAACTAAATAATCACAAATTTAAACCACCACACAATCAATTGATTCTTTGAAATAAACAAATGAGCAATTCACACATTCATAAATCTCGCAAAGGTAGTAGAAAAATCACACCACGATTGAAGCACCAATTGTATGTATTTTATTATGATAAAAATCCGACCCTAATTACATTAAGTTCATACAATTTATAGAGCGATGCTCTTATTTTCGTAGCTAGGGTTTTAGTTGCATCTAAAACTCGAAAATAAATCTAAACTAGAGATTACATGAAAGAAAACTATCCCTAACTAAAGTCTAAGCTTCCTAGCATGGAATTAAACCTTGTGCATTACAATTTTGAAGCACAAGATGCATTAAAAAACTCAAAATCAATTTTGGAAATTCTCCATTTCTATGCATGCTCTTCTTTGAAAACTTGGAGTTCTTCCCTTTATTCGTTGTTGTAGCTTTCCTTCGTAGATCCAACTGAAAGATGTCCCCAAATCATGCAGAAATGACCCCAAAGAAGTGATCAATCTAACTGAAAATCAACTATAGAAGAATGGAAGTTGTTGGTGGTGATGGCCCATAAATTTTGGAGCTGGACCCTTGCTCCAAAAAAATGAAGTTGAAGAAATGGCTAAGTATTGAACAAGCTTTTACAAATTTTTGGACTTTTGGAGGCCGAAAAACTTGAAGGTAGAAAGACTGAAAATCTTGGAAGGCTGAAAATCTAGAAAGGTTGAAAAACTAGGAAGGCCGAAAAACTAGGAAGGTCGAAAATCTTGGAAGGCCAGAAAACTAGGAAGGCCGAAAATCTAGGAAGGCCAAAAATATTCTAGGAAGGCCGAAAAACTAGGAAGCAGAAAATTTTCTAAGTGTCAAATTTTTTTTCTCCATGCAAAAATTGGCTAAGTCCCAAAAAGTCCATGTTGGGCATAATTTTGGGCTTTCAGACAGCGGAACTCCCAACAACTCTGAAACTTCAAAAATCTACCAGAACTGAAAAATGGTTAAGTGTTGAAATTATGTGAGCTTGTCAAAATTGAAGACTCAATGTTTTGGAAGAATATTGGGGTGAGCTCTTTAAAACTTCTCTATCACTTCTTGGATTTCCAAAAAGCTTAGTACTCCCATGGATATCAACTTTCCTCGCTATTTCTTTGTAAATCTCAAAAGGTGGGCGCCAAACTTCTGCATGCAAAAATAGTTGTCAGTAATGTCTTCTTGAAAGCATAAAGAATATTCTATCTAAGATAATTGGAGAAGAAAAACAAACGAAAACCTCAAAGACAAAAAAAAACCCCTAAAAAATGGGGTCCCCATTAGGCCAAGTGGCCAAAATGGGGTGTGTGTTGTGGAACCACAACACTTCCAATGAAGCTTCACCATTTTTTTGTTCTCTACCAGGTGACTAGTTTCTTGCAGATTTACTTTGCATTGCACTCTTATTTTCCATTTCCTTTCTTAAAAAAATGACTTTGAAATAATCACCACAGATAAAAAAATGTGAATTAAATTGCATATTTTTCTATAAAAAATGAAATTAAAACTTTTATTTATACCTAATTGAATAGTCACATCCAAAAAAAAACTCACCGACCTAGTTTGGGCGAACATGGTTGGTTAAAAAATTTGGTGTTATCATTTTCGCTGTGTTTTTTACTAAACATGTTAACTTGGAGGGGACTTCACACGAAGGCCCATGAACCCCTTTGTGTGAAGGGGTGTTCGTGCAAAGGCCCTAAATTTGGCATTCCTCCCCAAAGCCAACAAAATTTTGCAAACTTCTACCCTTCGAAGATCTCAATCAAGGACCAAATAAAATAATATTCAGAAACCAAAATGATAGATGATTCTACTCAAAACAAGATTTCTAATGATTATGATTTTAATATATATTGATTTCATTGTGACTTTCTATTTTTAGTTTTATTAAATATAGGTTGTATGACCATTTAACAACTTCTCTGTTCAATGCTTCTAGAAAAATAGTAAATTAGGAAATTTTTTTATGAAAAATATCTACGCATTAGGTATTTATGTTACCTTTCTAACAAAAAAAAGAATTGTGATATATACAAAGAAAGTTAGAGTGAACAAAATGAACCTATGTCCAAATTATAGTTAATGCCACTTCATAACTCAATAAACTATATAATATTCAACCAAATTGATTTAAACCAATTGGATACATTGGATATTGGTTTTAAAACCTAATTTCGAAAGAATTACATTTTTATCATTTTTAGAAAAAAAATTATGCTTAAAAAAGTGAATGTCACTCCTTAAAAATGTTGATTTTTCATACAAACTACTTTTCGAAGGAGAAGGAAAAATGGATACAAATCAATTCTAATTTTTTTTTTAAAATATATTTAGAAACTAAAAAAAATGCTAAAAATCACTGGTTTACATCATCTTTGAATTCTTAATGGTTTTGCAACAATAGGTGTCTGGAAGAGAAGTTCTTTTTTTAGAATGTTCATCTCAATGAAAAAGTTGGCAAAAAAGTGGAACACTGTATTGTGAGACCACCTTGCAGGTTTAAGCATCTCTTATACCCAATAGTGGCACATGAGATAGTTTCATTGACCTTTCATGTTTTAGCCAATAATGTCCCTATTTGGATGACATACCCATAATTGTTTATTATACCTCTGGTACATGTGGGTAAATTTGAACTTCATTTACATATCATGATATATCAGTATGTGTCTATGCATTTAGAGTTCCCGTAGTTGTCACATATGAGTTAGAATTTAAATGTTGATTCAATGGTTTTGGAGTTAAATTTTATTTACCAGATAATTTTTCATAGTTGAATTCCATTTAATTAGAATTGACTTAATTATTCCTAAGGGATTTCTAGGAAGTCAATCTTATGCTTGTTGTGTTTAATCTGTTCATCATTTTTTTTGGGTAGCGGCTCATTAGATTTGTGCCACCATTGATATTGTTTGTGTGCAATTGTTTTCATTTTTGAGGGATATTCATTTTCTTTCCACCATTTACATGTTTTCCACTTTGTGTGAGGTGCAGATCTTTACATCTTTCATTTGCTTCGTATTTTCTTTTGAAGTAAATTACTTTACTATTGTGGGTTGAGAATTAGTATTCCCCAGAGTTTTATCACATTTCATTACCCATTTGGGATTTTATATCTATTCCATGTTTTTACATTTAAAAAATGTGGATTTTGTAGTGTTATGTTACCCATATTTCCGTGTGTGCTTGGAATGAGAACTTTATTTGATAAATGCATTGTTGGGTATAATAGAGAAAATGGGTTTTAATTTGTACCTTGGTTTCAAGTTTCATTTTTAGGCATTTTGAGGTTGCCTCTATTTGCATGCTTTCTAGATTTGTGTGTTGCCATGTTTTGCATGATTGGATTGTTGGACTTAGTAGTAATCTATGGTTTTAGTAGGATCATGCTATTGAAATAGATTGGGGACATTCTGGATAATAGATAGTGTGATCCAAACTCACCTGTTTGTTACAAAAATGGTGATTTTTGAACTTTGCCATTTTTTGTCCAATTTTGGATTTTAAGTGCATTTGTGGATTATTGATCCTTCCTCATGTTATAATAATATGTTTGATAGATTTAGTTAGATCCCATTCTCTTGGAAAAGTGATTGATTGAGCTATTTGTTATTTATGCATTTGTTTGCATTTGCTTAGCTTGTATGCCTTAAGTGTTTGGGAGTTGACTTGTCCTCTAGTGATTGCTTGGCTATTGTTGGTTCTTTGGGGATCTAAATCCTTAGTGTAGACCAAGTAGATGGTATATTTTATGCTCATATCCTTGGTGTAGACCAAGTCGAAAAACTATGATGTATCATGTCCTTGGTGTAGACCAAGTGGATGAAGTGTTTTTCTTATGTCCTTGGTGTAGATCGAGTGGACAAGCTTATTGTTTCAATCTCCCTCTTTTTATGGTTGAGCCATAGGACTAGGTGCATTGAGTAGGGATGGGGGGTAGATCCTTATATGGACCCAACCTACAAGTTTCTACATAGGATGCATCAAGGATTTTCTTAAAAAAGTGAAAAAATAATAAAATGAACTTGGTTTAAATATTAAATAAGATAAACTGGTACTATGGAAACCATCAAATCCTCGAATGTCATGCCTGACTCGAGTATGAGGCAGATCATTGGAGATATAAATAAAGATGATTTTTCATGATTACAAGGTAATATCCACCAATGGAAATTAAGAGGAATATATACATTAGAGATGTAACCAATGCTAGAAACACTTAAGGAGAAGAATATAGAAATTTTCCACCGCATCTAGATCAAGTATAAAAGGATCAGTGCATGGAGATTAGAGAGAGAGAGAGAGGAGTATGAGAAAGTATAGAGAGAAGGTGATGATCAGACAAAGAAGAATGTGAAGGTGATGAAGATAAGAGAAGCTACTGAGTGTCATAATAGTCAGAGAAGAACTGTGAAAGTGAATCAGAGTTAAGACTACTGAGTAAAAAAGTTGAATTATGATTGAAATATAGAATGAGGTAATATGACATTGAGCACATTGAGTCTGACAAGCATTTTTTGATGCATCATTACATACATTTTAGTACTGGTTTATATTGTAATTAGAATTGTAAAATCTCTTAATTGGGTAGGCCCTAATAGGTCTTAATTTGTAAATCCTTTAACAGGGTACATCTCTTAGATTAGAGTTGTAAAATCCTTTAGCAAGTAGACTGAATAAGTCTTTGTACTCCTAGTAGGGTAAATAATCTTAATAGGGAAAGCTATCAGAAATAGCTAAATTTTGTAGCTCCAACCAATCAATCTTTTTACTGCAGTAGTGAAGGATTGTGGGTACCATCCGCACCACAGTTTTTCCCTCTGACCAAGGGTTTCTACGAGACCAAAAATTATGGCATTATGAGTTATGTTTTATGTGTTGATTTCTATATTTGTTAATGTTTCATACAAATTTTATAATTTGGTAAGTGGTTAGAAAAGTTGATAAATTTTTTTGGAGTACTGATTCATCCCTCCCTTATCAGTACTTAACTTTCCATTATTAATCCAATAATTGGTATCAAAGTTGAGTCTCTTATTTAGAATTTTAACCATTTGAGAGGAAAGATCTGAAGAGATGGAAAGCTATAGGTATGAAAAGGTGATTGAGAATATGAACATGGAAATGAAGTTTACAAATGATCAGATTGATGAGCTAAGAAGAAAGTTGAAGCATTCACTAAACAAGAGAAAGGAGTTAGCCCATCGACTGAAAGATACTCAAGATCAAGTTGAAGAAATTGAAGAACAATTAGAGGGAATTTTTTTTGATGAATCTAAAGCTTCCTTATCAGAGCTAACTAAAATGAAAAAAAATCCATACAGAGGAGGTAAAATCATTGAAAAGGGAACAAGAATCTCAATTAGTAAGAATGTGTGAAGTCCTGAAACAAAATAGAAAAGATGAAGATGATAAGAGAGTGATAGAAGATGAGAAAAGGAAGATGAGTTCAAGACTTAATGAGAAAGATATGGAAATATAGAGGTTGACACAAAATCACTTTAATATGACAGATCAGTTAATCAGTGTTAATCAAGAGATTGTAAGGAAAGTTGAAGAGATTGCTGGACTGAGATTAGAAAATGAACATATGAAGAATGAATTGAAATCTGAAAAGGATGAAAATGAAGTATTGAAAAGGAATGAAGAAACATTAAGAATATTGGATGAATAGATAAGAGGTTAGAGACAACTGAGAGATACAACTGGACTTGGGTTTACTGAAAACAACACTACCGAGATACTACTACCTCACTGAAAATAAAGAAGCCTATTTGTTATCATTGTGTGAAACCTAGTCATACAACCAATGTTTGTAGGATCAAAAGAGGTAAACCACTGAGCATTCCTAAATTTGATGGATATTGTTACAATTACAATAAGTATGGTCATAAAGCATTTGAGTATAGATCATGGATTGATAATAGTAAAAAGAAGCCAAAATTTAATAGTTCCTACAATACTTTCAATAGATATGGTCACAGGTTTGAAGATTGTGAGTCATAAAGAAAGAATGTCAAATGGGTACCTAACTGACATAATACTACAAACAACCAACAAGGCTCAACAATACCATGGGACTACAACACAATAATTTCATGTACAACATGTGGGAGATTTGGACACATAACATAAAATTACATATTGATGCATGATAGAAAAATTAGAAGGTCATGGAGAAATCTTGGAATGACATGTTTTCACTATCATAAGGTAGGTCACCTAGCCAAAGACTATAGGTACTGAGGGAAAGCTCCAACTGAGGAAGAGACAAATGAAACTGTTCAATTAAATGTTGAAGAAATAAGAGATTAGATGAATAAAATATGGAGAAGAAAGTCTCTAGATGATGAAACAACACTTGGAATAATTGATGACACATCATCCTCTAGATCAGGTGCACCTATCTTCACCTAATCGGTCAAAGGTATGTGTAGGAATTGTGAGCTAAATCCCAATCTTAAATTGGTTCCTAACATTTGTGTAAAAGATCTATATAAGCATATTTAGATGCATTTGGATATATGTTGTAAAGTTAACATTTCATGTTTGATCGGTCAAAGTCTATGTTATTTTTTTTCATTTAGTGTAAGGAAGTGTAATTTGGTAATTGGTGAAAAAAGGGAGTTGATGACAACATTAAATGCTAAAATTATAGCAGTTGGAAACCCTAATCAAGGAAAAGGTATAAATATATTACTTTTCTATTTTATTTTTACCTTACATTTTCAAGAGCATTTGAGAACATTGTAGAGACGAGTATTCTGAGAGCATTTGATCATTTGAATGAATAGATCTAAGAACTATCAAGGATATTTGAGTTAATTTTGGTGTTTTCCTGAGCTATGAAAGTGTGACCAAGTTGATATTCAAATGAAACCCTACTTTAGCCAAGTGTTTATATCTTTGAATCAATGTCACCTAAAGTTAAAAAACATGTTGTCATTGAGAAGGTTGATCTTGTCAATCCAAAGTAGAAGCTACCTCCAGCTAAAGTAGTCAAACCTAACAAGATGGAAGTGTTAGGAATGAATGCTAGATGTTGGCAGTTGTTTTTGCATTCATGACTATGATTGTCATTGATGTCAACACAGTGATCTTCTGGAGACTAGCAGAGAAGCAGACAATGTTTTGATTAGTGCACGTGGGATATTGTAGTTGGAGCTATGTGATGTTGAGGTTATACTCTTTGATATGTTATATGTCTATGGTTAAGAGCACAGATAGTAATTCATTGATTCATGAAAGTTATGAGCATTTTGGTAAAAGCAGTATTCAGGCAGTGTTCCTGAGTAGTGGTTTGTGGAAATCGGATGATATCTCCTAATCAGGATGGAATCTGGTTTTGCACAATTAAAGGGAAGTTTGAGACACATTGATGGTGAAATGGTTCATAGTGAAAACTTTGAGGTCACACGAGTGAAGAGATATTGCATTTGGAAGCTGACAGTTTTGTGTAATTTTGATGTAGCGTATGGAAACTTTTATTTTGTAATTGTGTGTCGACTCATTTGTAATTATTTGAGTGTGGTATAAAGGAAGGAATGTTTTTACTTATTTTATGTAGTTGAAATGTGAAAGAAGTGTGAGCATGGTTTGGTTGCATGCGAATGTAAGCATGAAGTGAAGAAAAGAGCCTAAGAGATTGTGAAAGTGAAATTATGAAGGAAGACATGTGAAGTACAGAGATCTGGAATTGAGATCTGGTGTAGCAGTGAGTGCGGTTTGGCACATTAAGGAGGTAAAATATTTCATATTATTCTACTAAATAATATTAAGGTTATTTGGACAGTGTGTTCAGTGATCTTACCCTGAAGCTGTTTGGGCAGTGGGTCCTTCTGTCTTCCATAACTCTTAACAGGGTTAGAATCTTTTAACAGGGATTCAAAATATCCTAACAGGGATTTATATGTTCTGAATTTATTTCATAAGACTCCTAATAGAGTCCATCCTCTCATAAGGAATATTCATATTAGTGCATCTTTTGTGGGCATCATTCCCACTGGGGTTTACTCTTTGATTAAGAGGTTCCCTAGTCAACATATCTTGTGTTATTGTGTCATTGTGTATGAATATCTTTGTATGGTTAGTAATTGCATTGCTTACATGGTTAAATACTATTGAAGATGTTAAA
This sequence comes from Chamaecyparis obtusa, assembly GCA_027943335.1. Lineage (NCBI taxonomy): Eukaryota > Viridiplantae > Streptophyta > Pinopsida > Cupressales > Cupressaceae > Chamaecyparis > Chamaecyparis obtusa. Next base: position 446,336 of record BSBK01007615.1, read on the forward strand.
AGTTATAATTATCTAATAACTGATTCACCCCCCCCCCCCTCTCAGTTATCTTGATGCACTTTACTTTCTAACAGGAAGATCTATCCTCAATTCCTCCAAGAGTAATTTTGATCGAAGATATCCATGCCTTAATTCATTTTAAGATCAAAGAAATCTATCAAACTGATATCAACACATCATTCTAGAATCGGTGTGAGAATGGGAAGTTGAAGGATGAACATATCTATTTGGTGACTAAGGGTTTAATGCATGCCCTGCATGTACCAAGTGTATTCATTTTAGAGTGGATAATAATTGTATTGAGCCAAGTTTGTGATCAATTTATGTGGCTCGATGCACCGGTCATGATAAAAAAAGATGTTTTACATATTGTGACTAGATACCCAGTCGGTGATAGACTGAAGGCTAACAAGAAAATTAACAAGAACAAGTTGTGTGAGTTGACACAAGCTAAATGCGATGGAAGAGGTCTCAAATTATGAACTATTGAAGATCCTAAAATGAGATTTACATGTAATGTTATATCCTACTAAATCTTCTAGTCATCTCGAGTGGATAGTGTACCATGTGGAGTAGTGGAAATTGCATATAAGATAGTCAAGAAGGACATGAAGAATGATCTATGTGAGATCCTACTGAAATAGTTTGATGATAATATGAACACCATTCAGAAAGAAAAGACCAACACTTTGAAGTTCGGTTCATTATTGGTATGTATATTCTTTTATTTTCAAAACTTCTCACCATCAATCGATAATGTAGTATGGAGTGTGAAGAAACTAATTATATATCAGATAAATGAGTATATTCAGAGTCTAGGAGATAAATTTGATAGGTAATGGATGACTATTTTACTAAGTTTCAAACCAGAATGTACAAGAAGTTCATAATTCCACCTCAGTTAGTGGAAGATCAACGAGACACTATTTTTTTGAAGTGGATACCGATGTATGCACCCTAAAATGGTCACCTAGACTTTGGGCCCCCATTTAGCAATTTATCAAATTCCTAAATCAATATTTTCAAAAATTAGCATTTTATCAATTATATCAATTTCCTTGATCAAATCCTATTTCATCATTTTTGATTATTTGCCTTGGGCTAACCATTTTATCCTAAGTCTTTATTTATTTAAAAGGAATATTTCCTCCCCTTTTATTAAATAAAAGCCCCCACTTTTCATCTTATCCTAAGTTGCACAAATAAAACATTATTCTTATTTTATAAAAAGGAGAAAAGCACTTTTTGTCTCATATGGACACAAAAGTCAACTCTTATTTTCTCATTGGAGGATACTTGTGCACATGGATTTCTCCTCTTTGATGCTCCACCGTTGATTAAATCTTTTGCCTCTTAATCTCCATGGTCCATTCTTTCTCATTTCCTATAAAAGAAGAGCTCTCTTCCTCATTTTCATATGCATTTTTTGAATACTAATGTTATGCTACAGGTTTTCTAGGTCACTTTGGAGCTTTTGAAGATTTGGAGCATTCTTGGCTTTTGCATCTACATTCCATTCTTAGTTTCATTCATGCATAGCAGCTTCATGTTGTAGATTTCGTAGTGTAGATTTCCTTTCAAGCTTTAGAGTAACTCATCTAGTTTAACTAGGAAGGCTTGGTAATACTTGTACTTTCCTTTTCATAGCATAGCTTGTACTTTCATTTCCATAGCTTAGCTTGCACCTCTCATTTTTTGCTTGCATATTCATCTTAATCTATTTTTCATTTTCATTTCATAGTGATTCTTGGGGATATTGGCATTCTTGCCCTTGTCTTCATTTGAATCTCTCATTGTGTGGTTGACTAGCAAGGTCATTAGCTTAATAGCTTTAGCTGAGAGCAAATTTTAGATAATCTTGCAACTCCATACATAGAGAGCTCTAGGCCACTTTCTAAGGTTTCCTATTTATGGATTCCCTTGGATATAATGACTTAGAGAAGTGCACCATTTTAGTGTGTACATTTTTAGCACCCATCATGGGGTAGAGCATTATTGTTTTGTCCTTAATTTTTTGCATTTCCATCAAATTTTCATCAAATTTTAGCTTCATTTTTGGCTGTCGGGTTTTTCAATCTCAGATTATCGCACGATAGTTTTCCAGTATCATGTGATAGTTCACATATAGTGGCGCGATACTTTACCAGTTAAAGTATTGCTCCATTTGAGACATTCTATCACCCTGTTTGAGACATTCTATCACCCGCCAGTATAACAAAGTATCAACCATAAATATATTATCACCCAGGTATACTATAAAGTATTGTGTGATATTTATGGTGACTGTACTGTCACCTGTACCCGGTAGTGAGTTGTTTCTTGGTTCTTTCTTTCCAAATTTGGATCTAGTTAGCTTGTTGGTTTAGCTTGTTGGTTTAGCTTGTTGTGGTTAGATAGATTTAATTTGTAGATTTCATTTGGATTTTGGTTTTTCTAACCTTGTGGGGCTAACAAGTTGTGCTTGTAGGTGCTCTCATTGCTTGATTATTTTCTTAAAGGAATGCATGTCAAAGCTTCAAATGCACAAGGGCTACTAATGGTTTTTGTAGGGTTGCCCAAAGCATAAAAACCCAATCAAGTGCTTGTTGTTTATTTCATTTTCAAGTGTGGCAATTACTAGTTGTTTTATTTCATAGGAACATAATATCTTGTTGTAGGAATTCTTGGGTGGTAGGAGAAGTATGCTCTTCACCCTTGTGGTGAACCATAAAATCTTGACCCATCTTTGGATTTTGAAAGCAAGAGGGTAATTGAACATTTGCTTGGTGTGTTTGGGAGAAAAATTTGAGATAGGGGAGTATGCTCTTCACCCTTGTGGTGAAACAAAAACCTTGAACCTCATAAGTTGATCCACTCTTTGTTTAGATCTTTAGAATCCTTTAGCGGGCCTACTCTTGAGCAATCAAGAGGAACGACCCAAGTGGGGACAAGCCTTTTTCTGGCTATTCCAACCCACTATAAACTCAAGGCTATCAAGGACACAAAACCCTGGTAGATGTAGTACTTATCTTCGCTTGATGTGAGTACTTATGGGATTGTGACCATGAGGAAAATGTTGAGAAAGAATGCTTAAGGTACTCTTGTGGTTGCGAGGTCCGTTACTTGCCACAAGGTAAGGAGCCCCTTTGGGGAGCAAGAGGGGTATTACGAATGGAAGCCCTTACTAAGAACCATAGATAGAGGCCACCCTATTTTGTCTCTTAGCTTCTTGGTGCAAGGATTGATCTAAGTGGAATAACCCGGATCACCCCAAGATTACTCACCATCTATGTTCCTTTGGTTGTGTCATTGGCACTTCCATGACAAAGAAAATATCTATTGTGGGTAACCACTTTGTGTGAGGCAATGGGACATCAAGTGTGGGCCAAGTTGTTAAGTATTGAGCCATTGCCTTTTTAGGCTAGAAAGTGCTTGAAGTGTTCTCATTGTGATATACCTGTGTAAATGTTCTTGGATAGCAAACATCACGGTAGTGTTCATAGGCTTTTTTTCAATTTTGATATCACAATTGCTTGTCTTGGCAAGGTTTCTTTGGCCCTTGTTTTAAGTGTTTGGAGACATGTTTGATCACCTACTATTTGCAAACCTGTCAATTTACTACTATCACTGTGATTGAGATCGAAAAAAACCAACCCTCAAACTAAAATTTTGAACAAATTGCCTTAAAAACTGAGATTTTGACACTCACTGGTCAAGAATCATATGACACTGGAACAATATCACTCCCTATCCTAGAAAATATCGCGCAATAGTTCACCACTGGAAGACTATCACCCCGCTTGCCTAGAAAGTATCGCTCAGGCTACCTGGAAATTATCGCCCTGCTTAACGCGAAGTATCGCCTGGTCTGAAAGTATCACCCAAGATGCCTAGAAACTATCATCCAGAATCTTTTTTCTATATGCCTAATTCATGCAATTTTTAGTCTTCTCTTAGTTGACCAAATTTTAGAAAGTTTCATACCCTACAACTGAAAGCTTGTACCTTAGGTTTTTGGCTCTAGACATCTTGAGTTAGTAACCTTTGACTTTACCCAAGATTTTTCTTGTCATTAGTAAGTTAGGAATCATCCTTGTTGATAAGATTCACCTTTATGTTCCTTGATTGCACACTTGGAGAGTTTGAGTTCTCTTTTGTCCAAATCCACTTTCATATAAACTCAATTTCAATATATTTTGGTTAAATCATCCTCCTGATCCATATGTGCTAGGATACTGGAATCCTTTTGTTATGCACCATTGTGGCAATGTTGATTTATACCTTTTGTCAACTTTTTATTTCATCATCTCTCTTTTGGACGATTGAATATTTTTCACTATTCTAGTTTGAAAATTAGTGATTCATAAGGTTATTTTCTCACTAAGGGTCTTTTCTTTCATGCTGGTTACAACAAGATACCAAGTGGGTCAAGGAAAATAGCCTCAAGTAGTTTTTGAACAATTACCTTTAGTCCAAACTTGTCAAAGGCGAAAGGGGAAGGAACCCGTCTTTGATCAATCTTCTAGGAGTGCTTCAAAAGTTTGGTTTGAGCCTAAGAGTAGCCTTAGTTAGTTGAGTACTTCTCTACCATCCTCTCAATCAAATATGGATATGAGCTACACTTTGACTAGGAGACAAAGAGAAGCAATAAATCAAAATCTTGATGACATTTTTCAGAGACATAGGGGTAACATGTCATTCAATGATGACAATCAACTTGAATCACCTCCTATTAATTCAAGATATCTAGATGCTCATTAATGAGCCGAAAGACACTATGCACAAGCTCATCAAGATGCACGGTCACAACATGAAGACCAAAACAACCAATCTTGTGATGCTCATGTGAATGTAGCTAACTTGTTCAATTGTTCAAGGCCAAGCTCTCCACTAAAAACAACCACAAGATATACAAGTTAGAGGCTAAAAAGTATTGAGTGAGAAAAACAAGCCTTCCTAAATGAACAAGCTGCAAAAGAAGAAATATTTAGGGTCCTAGAGGAGGAACAACGAGCCTTGTTGGACATAGAGAGAAGGGCCACACAAGAAGAACAAGATAGGCTCCTAGCCCAACAACTTAATGCACAATTCAACAATAGGGGTACCAACAGTGGAAACAACTCTCCACCCTCTACTCCCTCAAGAACCCCAAGAAGTAGAAGGCAATCAAGGACTCCTTCAAGATCTCCTAGTCCTAGAGGTAGAATAATTTCACAACATAGGAGAAGAACACCTCCTAGGAACTCAAGACAACCCTCCCAATGAGCTCATCATGGCTCTCAACATGGAGGAAGTAGTACAAGTTTTGATGATCAAGATTTTATGAGATTGCAACAAGAACCACTATTCCAACAATACGTGGAAAAGTACCTTGATCAAAATAAGGATAAGTTCCTAGAGAACTTGATTAATAAAGGTGTGAGGGTTCCCTATAATTTTGATGTGGATAGGAGAATCAAGAAATAAAGCCCCTCACAAGAAGAAGAAATTAAGCAGATCAAGAAAATGATGGAGAAAATGATGGATCCCAAGAGTTCCTTCAACCTTGATTCTATTTGTCCTAATCCTTTTGATAGGAGTGTGAGCATGATGAATTTTCCTAGGAAAATTAAATTTCCCCAATATGACAAATATGACGGTAATGGTGACCCACATGATTGTGTGCATCAGTTTTATACTATGAGTTTTGAATTTCACCATGAAGATTCCTATTTGATGAGATTATTTCCAAGGAGTCTAAAAGGTCAAGCTATGGAGTGGTTTACCAACATAACCACTCCTGTCAAAACTTTTAAAGAACTGGTCCACATATTTGTGCAACATTTTGCCTATAATTTATCAAGATTAGTCACCATGCTCGACTTGTGTAATTTGAAATAGAATCAAGGGGAATCTTTCATTATATTTTTACAAAGGTGGAGATGATTATGCTCCCATTATTCTAGGACGATTCTTGAATAGGAGAGAATTGATATCATTGTGAGCAATTTAGTACCTAAGATGTGGTATGAGGTTCGAAAGATGGTCTTTGATTCATTTGACACCATGGTCGAAACCACATGTAGAATAGAGGATGTCTTAAAAGAGCAAGGTATTTTGACTAAACAACATAATAACAAGAATAGTCAAAATAATAACAACAATCATAAGGACAAAGGCAAGAACTCACACTGGAATAAAAATAAACAAGTAGTCAATGACAGAGTTGTTGACTCTAACCAACCAAAGGATCAGGGTGTCCTTCATTTATCTAGTGCAGTTCAAGCTATGAAGCTTAACACATCCTCTAACCAACAAGAGCATAAACAAAGATATCAAGAAAGACCTAAAAAGGAGAAGCAACAACTCTCTAAGCTTGGGGATTCTTATGAGGATGTTTTCAAAATGCTTATTGATAACAATCTTGCACAACCACAAGATCTAGAAAAATTTCACATTAAGCCATATTGGTGGAATGAAAAAGCTTACTCCATATTTCATAATGGCATTGGACATGACATAGAACACTGCTGGAAACTTAAACATCTCATTCAAGATCTTATTGAAAATGGCAAGCTTGAGATTGATGGATTGAGAACCAATGTAGATCATAAAGCGTTTAAGGTACCTTTGCCTAAATATGATAAGGGGGAGACCTCTAAACCCAAAGATGGCAAAGATGCAATCAACTACACCTATACGTCTGCAGAGAATTTTATCAATATGCTTGAAGTTGTGGATGAAAATGTCAACATGTTGTGAAACAAAGATTCTTATAGTCATGGTGTGGATTCTCCTCCTATGTTTGATGAAGAGCCTGTGGTGGTGCTTAGAGGTCCTCACTTTCGAAGGTCATCTCAAGTTCTTAATGTTGTCACCAGAAGCCAAGGTCAAGGTCCTATGATCATTAGAGGTCCTAATTCCTACCAGTCTAGCAAACCAAAGCAAGTGACATCCAAGAATGTCACCACCAAGTCAGTAGTCAATCTAGAAATGAGCTACAATCTTGTTGATCAGTTACAAAGAACACCATCTCAAATCTCAATTTTTGAGCTCCTAGAGTTGTCTCCAAGACATAAGCATGTCCTTGAAGATGCTTTGCATATATCCAATGTCCCTAACAACATAGACATTGATCAATTCCAAAACATGGTAAATCATCTTGCCAACCCACATTACCTCACATTCTCAGAAGAAGATGACAAAGCCTTGAGCCATCTGCATAATCTTTCCCTTCGCATTGAAGTCATGATTCACAAGACCCGTGTTAGATGTGTGTTGATTGATGGGGGTGTTGGTCTCAATATTTGTTCCTTGAGTTTGTTGAAAATACTAGGTTACTCAGAGAAAGTTATTGATACTCACAAGAAAATAACCATCAAAGCCTATGATGAGGTAGAGAGAAGCTCCAAAGGCTTGGCCGTCCTTCCTATTAGGATTGGCCCCATTGAAAAGGACATCTTGTTCCAAATTGTTGATGCTGGTCCTTTAGCCTATAGTATTCTACTTGGTAGACCATGAATCCATGACATGCAAGAGGTTTCATCCACCTACCACCAATGTGTCAAGTTCCCCTATAATGGAGTAGAAGTTTGTATACCCAAGGATAGCACATTATTTGTTAATGCAATTTTAGTAGGGACCCATGTTCCTCTTAATCGAGAAGCATAAAATTTTGATGCAACTTTGGCATAATGTCAAAATAAGTTCAAAACCATAGACCTTGGTATGGGTGGTTATCACATTGACTCCTTCACAAAGCTGCTAGTCTCACCTAGGTCCTATGGTAAACATTCACAAGAGATGCACCCCTTGTCCTCAATAATGACTCTCTTTGATACATTTGTAGAGTCTTCAATACCCATTCAGGATGAAAAAGAGGAAGTAGCTGTTAGAGACTGGATTTACAAAGAGGAAAAATATAATCACAATGAAAATTTTTCTCCATCTCCTAAGAATTATGGGAGAGGATATACTTTGGTAAAAAATATGGGTTACCTAGGTCATGGTTCTCTTAGTCATAGACTAGATGCTAAGGCTGAACCACTCAATCATGCTCTTTTTGGACGCAGATCTAAGACAACAGTTGGCCTAGGTTTTGAAAGTCAGAACAAGAAAGTTACCCCTATCCTAGCTGTGATGGATAGTGATGATGAATACATACCCAATTTTCAAAATCAACATGATAGGTGTGAAGATTGGGTCCCTTCCACCAATCTCCTTTGGGGAGATTTAGATACTACAGTTGACAATCCAATAGTTTCTAAACTAGAACAAGAACAATCCACTATTGAAGATCATGTTGAGGATCCTATTCAATACACAAATGGAATTCAAGAGGGTGTTACCCTTGGTGACATCAATGCTTCTATGTCAAGGCCTAAAAAATATGGTTGGTGTAAACATCCCAGCCAGGATTCGCATACGGACTCACATGAGTATGAGTGGGAGACTCTTTCTGATTGTTCTACAGTTGACATGGACATTACTATTGTCCATACATATAGTTCCCAATTTGAGGTAGCTAATGAGTCTAGTGTAGGATTAGAAGATTGGAATCCATGAGTCACTTTAGTGGACGATGCTTTGCTTAGTAGGATAAGTCCTGATCCTAACTTTGCAATCACCAGAGATGATACCATTCACATACACAATATTGAACTAGTCATTGATCTACCCCTTGCCAATCCTCACTTAATTGATTGGTCTCAGCGCTATCAAGAGCCTCAGCTCCTAACTTTTCAAAATGACTATGAGATAGCATGCTACCTAAATGCCCTTGAACCTCTAGTCTCTTCCACCAGTGAACCAACTACAAGTATGACCAAGCCAGATATCAAGTACCTTAGTCGCAAAATGAAAAGAAAAGAAAAAAATAATAAGAGTTCTGATGGCAAAAACCACTATGTGGCGGTATCAGAACCTAAAAAAGTAAAAATAAAGGATGTATCTGAGGGTGAAAACCTCTTCGAGGCACTTAAGGATGAGGTAATTGATCATGTTCCAAGCTATTTCTAGGACAGGTCTTCAGTACTTGTTGAGCCTACATAGCCAATTAATTTGAATACACCAGAGGCTCTATAAATAGTTCATTTGGCTCAATCATTGCCAACACAAGAAAAAGAGGCATATACCAAGTTCCTACAAAGAAAGAAAATTAATTTTTCTTGGACTTACTCAGACATGCCAGGATTGGACACTAGTCTCATTATGCATCATTTGTCCATATCTCCAGGAATCAAACTAGTAAAACAAAAATTGGGGAAAATGCATCCTCACATAGCTCTCCTTGTCAAATCTGAATTAGAGAAGCTCCTCAGTGTAGGATTTATAAGAGCCATTGATTATGTCAAATGGATATCCAATATTGTACCAGTTTCAAAACATGACAAGTCCATTCGTGTTTGCACATACTTTAGAGATCTCAATAAAGCATGCCCAAAGGATGATTTTTGACTTCCAAACATAGACATGATAGTGGACATGACCGCAGGCTATGAGATCTATTCTTTAATGGATGGATTCTCTAGTTATAATCAAATCAAAATAGCTCCTGAAGACCAAGAGAAAATTGCATTCACTTGTGCATGGGGAACCTATTGCTATAACGTCATGCCATTTGGATTAAAAAATTCTAGAGCTACATATCAAAGAGCTATGAATACTATTTTCCATGACATGATGCATAAGAACATGGAAGACTATGTTGATGACACCTTGGAAAAATCTAAGAAAAGGGATACACACCTTGGCGATTTGGAATTAATTCTAGATCATATGGAACTGTTTCAATTAAGATTAAATCCCAAAAAGTGTGCATTTGGAGTCACCTCTGGAAAACTCCTAGGATTTATCATTTCAGTTAAAGGAATAGAGGTGGACCCCAAAAAAGTTCAAGTAATAATGGATATGCCACCTCCTAAAAACATCAGTCAAATGAGGAGTCTTCAAGGATGCCTTCAGTCTATAAGGAGGTTTATTTTACAACTGGCTGATAGAGCTCAACCCTTTAATAAGACTTTGCATAAAGGGGTTAAATGTGTCTGGAATGAGGAATGCCAGTAAAGCATGGATCAAATCAAATAGTACTTGGCTAATCCTGCAATCTTAATGCCTCCTATCCTAGGAAAACCACTTATATTATATGTCTCAGCAACAGAATCTTTCCTGGGGGCATTATTGGCTCAACTTGATGATACTGGAAAAGAAAGAACCATATATTACATCAGCCGAACACTTGTTTCATATGAGGTCAACTACACTAGTATTGAAAAATCTTGCCTTGCGGTGGTGTTTGCTTCCCAAAAGTTGCGACATTACATGCTGGCACATACAATACACCTCATAGCCAAAATTGATCCTCTAAAATACTTGCTTGGTAAGGCTGCTCTCACGGGTAGACTTGCTAAATGGATGATGATTCTTTTAGAATTTGACATAGAGTATGTTGAGCGTAAGGCTATAAAAGGACAAGCCATTGCAGACCAATTGGCTGATTTTCCAATTCAAGACAAAGTACCAATTCAAGTTGAATTTCCAGATGAGCACATAATGTACATGACAACAAGAACATGGAAGATGTTCTTTGATGGCTCTTTCATGCAAAATGGTTCAGGTGCAGGAGTGTTGTTTGTTTCTCCTCATGGGTACACAATCCCTAAGTCCTACAAACTATTGTTCCCATGCACAAATAACATTGCTGAATATGAGGCCTTGACAAATGGATTGAAAATGGCTATAGAGCGGGGAATTATAGAGCTGCATATTTATGGGGACTCACAATTGATTATCAACCAAGTTAACAAAGAATACCAAACCAAAGATGAAAAATTGGTACCCTATAAGAAAATGGTTGATTCATTGCGATGATACTTCACCTTTGTTACTTTTCAACAAATCCCTCAAGAAAAGAACAAAGCAGTTGACACTATGGCTACATTGGCTTCACTTCTTCAGCTAGAACAACATGAATCCTGATATGAATTCTTGGTGGAAGAGCTACATTACCCTATTTTTGACTCCTCAGAAAGCCATGTCATTTGTACCTTGGTTAGCCATGAGTCATCCTGCTACAGTGCCATTCATTCATATCTCCATGATGGCATTATTCGTGAAACCTTTAATCATTCTGAAAGAAGAAACCTTGTTCATAATGCCTCTTGTCATACCCTTATCTTTGGTGATCTATATAGGAGGGATTTAGATGGGACACTTCTTAGGTGTTTAGAAAAGGATGAGTCCAACCAAGTGTTAGTTGACATTCACGAGGGCATTTGTGGAGGACATTCTAATGGTCTTGCCATGGCCCGAAGGTTGCTTAGGGTAGGGTACTATTGGCCTACCATGTAGATAGATTTAGTAGCTTTTGCTAAATCTTTTGAAAAGTGTCAGAAACATGGAAACCTGATACATGCTCTAGGCAGGGAGCTTATTCCTTCTATTTCTCATTGGCCATTTCAGCATTGGGCCTTTGACCTTGTTGGGTAGATTCATCCCAACTCATTAGGTGGACACAAATTCATTATTACTACTACTGATTACTTTACCAAATGGGTAGAAGCTGTCCCACTTTTTGTTGCCTCAGGCAAGATAGTTTCTTTGTTTGTTTTGAACCATATCATCTGTCGGTATGGAGTGCCTTTTGAGATAATCACTGACAATGGAGGTTAGTTTAAAAATAAATACCTTAAACATCTCTACAAGAAATTCAAGATAAAACAACATTGGTCCTCCATTCACTTCCCGCAAGGAAATGGACAAGTAGAGGCTTCAAATAAGACCATTCTCAAGATTCTCCATAGAACAGTTCACAAGAATGGTAGAGATTGGAACCTATAGATAAATCTGGCCTTGTGGGCCTACAAAACAAGTATTTGTACTCCAACAGGGGCTACACCTTTTTCCGTCACTTATGGTGCTGAAGCAGTGTTACCTTTAGAGGTAGAGATCCCTTCACTTAGAGTCTCTCTCAAAGGTTTAGTGATAGATGAAGACTACCACACCATGAGGTTACAAGAATTGGAACTTCTAGATGAAAAGTGAAAAGTATCTTTTGATCACATGAGAGTTTACCAAAAGTGTATGTCCAAAGCATTCAACAAGAAGGTTTTCCCTAGAAAATTTCAAGTGGGGGATCTTGTTTTGCGAGAAAACCCTAAAAACCAACAAAATAGAGAACAAAAAGGGAAGTTTGAACCTAATTGGCTTGGACCATACATTATTACTGCTGCTTTGGGTATAGGTGCTTACTTACTATCTGATGAAAAGGGAGAGTAGCTCCCTGAGCCTATCAATGTTTTACACCTCAAGAAGTTCTATCCATGATGCCTATTCTATCTAGGGGCATCCTTTGTACATATTTATTGATCCTGAAAAAATTCCAAAAAAATTCATATATGATGCGAAAAAAATCCTAAAAAGCATATAAAGTCCTGAAAATATAAAAATAAAAAATAAAAAATAAAATAAAATAAAAAATAAAAAAAATAGTAAAGTGCCTTGGTGAAAACCTAGAAACAGGCACCTTGGTAGAAAAAATACAAAAAAATTGAAAAAGTCAAAAAAAATCTCCAAGTGGTGAAAACCTGGAAATGAGCGCTACTTGAGGCCTTTGCACCCCCTGTTTCTTAGAACGCGTCCTCGACACTTAGCCTTTCTCCATCATGCCTTGACCTTGTTACCTTGGTTTGGAATTGGTCTTTGTCTTTGTCGAGGGGGCATAACTATGTTAGCTTTGGTCTCTAGGATGTGTTAGTCTTTAGGACATCTTGCAAATGGTGTTTTTCAACACCACCCAAACAGTGTTTTTCAACACTACCCTAGCGTCAAGTGTTTCTCAACACTTATCAGATATCCTACCCTATAGTTTAACATGATCTGATATTTCTCACTGGCAGATGTGATACTCAAAGATTGATTCTATGACCTACACACACGCACTTAAACACTTGACTCACTGAGACTTGTTTGATTTTGTTTTCCTTGTGTGTTGTCTATGATGATTTCTTTGATGAGTTTTCTCTCCCTATGATAGTTTTCGATGATGCATAGCTAGAAGACTGAGGGCATGAGGATATGTTTTATTGCTTTTTCTGCTTGTGGGTATATTTTGTTGGTCTTAATTGTCATTAGCATTTATGTTTGATCCACTTGACACCTAGGATATACAAGGTATTATCCTTGACTATTTTATGTCAGTGAATGCTTATAGCCATCTTGACCTTCTTATGTCTTGATGCAAGCATAATCTTGCTATAGAAAACTTAGGTAATCTCACTGCACTAGTCATCTTGACCTACATGTCTTTGGTGCCTAGGTGGGATTTCCACATCCTATCTGATGTAGACCATATTCATATACCCATAGTCATACTAGTGTGTATTGTATGATCTTGCGATGCTACCAATAAAGCTCAATGATGATTATTAGATGTTTATTGGCGTTGTGACCTTGCAAGTCAACCACTTTTCATAGTAGCTTGCATTTTTAGGTTCATGATAGTTTGTTTTGCAACTTACATATGGAGAGAGCTCTCCTTTTATCTTTTGTGGACTAATTAGTCAACTATGCTCACCTTTCCTATTCTCAATCATGTCTTTCGCTCCTTGTCTTTAACATCACATCCTATTCCTGTCATCACAAGGGGTTAATCTTATCATCATATCTATATAAAAAAGAGATCATTTTCAGAAACATGAGTCCATATCATACACATGAGAATTAAACATACATCTATGAGAGAGATTATACATGAGCATTTATAAACATACATTTTGAGCAATATGACAAGACAATATCAAAACTAAAACATCCATCATAAGTGAGACAATAACATAGATACATAAAAAATCTAGTAATCTCATATATATATGAATGTAATAGTACAATATACAAAATGAGATCCCAAAATCTAGATCAAAGTCTCAAGATATGTCCAAAACATCTAAAAACCTAACCCCTAAACCTAGGACTCACTAGCACCATCATGTGGAGCTGGTGGAGGAGGAGGTGGTGTAGCTACCCTATTTGGTACCATATCTGACATCCCTTCCCTCTGAGAGTATGCTGGTGCTCTCTAACCCTCTGGAACAGCCTGAAGATAGAGCCCATGATAGTATGCAGCTCTCACTGCCTCCCATCAAATCTCTAGTGCATCCGCCTATGCTAACCTCTCCCAGCGTGCTATCTCTGCCTTGAGATCAGATAGTTGATGATCTCTCTCTGCCCTCAGATTTGTCAACTACTGCTCTCTAATAGCTATCATGATCCTAAGCTACTGCATCTCTATCTCTAGAGCCTATATCCTGGCTCTTAGGTCCTCTCCTCCTACAGGCTGATCTTGCCTATCCTCTACCTATCGGTGAACTGATCTCACCGCATCTTTGCTCTCATCGATGGAGCTCCATCCCCATGACCATTTTTGGCCACCTGATCAAGATCCCTCCCCTATCTCCCTCACTCTCCCTCTCCCTCTCCCTCTACCATCTCCTCCATCCCACCATCATCATCATCATCCCCCTGAGCTATTGGATGAGCATCTGGAACTATGAATTGAGGGAATGGAACCCTCCGCCACTCTGCTCTATAAGCTGCATCAGCCCCTGCATCCACCATGTCTGGGAGATACTCCCAAGTCTCTCTCCAAATCATAGCTATATCCTATAGTGCCTACTGGTAATCCAGCATCGATAGCCAACCCTGACCCTCCTCATCCCTAGCCCAAGCATATGTGGTAGTCTCTGTAGATACTCGCTGCTACCCCCCAAACTGCCTCCATACCCGAGTGATGAAAAACCTCTCCATGATCTTTGTATGCCAACCTACCAGTGGCTGGCTGCATAACATATAACTAAGCTCATCCTCTGCATCTCCCCATACCTCCATAGCCCTGTACGGCTTCCACTGGAATGAAGTCAGCTCATCCAGTATCCTCCTATAGTACATCACATCCCCGCTATGAGGTTGTGATAAGAATATTGCATATCTATAAATGAAGGGATGTCTCCTCTCCCTTGGCTATACTCGGGGGTGCACCACAATGATGTGCTCCCATGCCCACACCTGTGCTAAGATAGCACCGCATGCCCATGTCTTGCTATCATGATTAATGATCTCATGTAACTCATGGTACATGTCTGCTAGTATGGCTGGGCCCCATGCCATCTGACGTGGGTGTGCTACTAGATCCAATAATAATCTACCCCATCCTAGTGGAAAACCCTTTTGACCCCTCTCAGTGATAAGGGCCTATGCAGTAATAGAAGCAACAATGCAAGGTACTGGGAAGTTCCTACCAAAATCATCCATCAATCGATCCCAACTGACGTGTCTATCTATAATGGTGACATCCTGGAACATGCCCTGGATGGCTCACCATCCCTCGATAGCATCCTGATCATAGTATACCTATATCATCAAACAATCATGTCAGTTTCTATTATATGGAAACTTTGCATCTATGACTATCTATAAACATGATGGTACTCATAGGATCACCATGGCTTGGTACTCAGAGTATCTAATACACATCCTCTAGGGTGATCAATGCCTCTCCAGTAGGTAGATGGAAGGTGTTATGCTTGCTATGCCATCTCTCGGCAAGCGCAGTCAACAACCCATGATTAGCTCTAATGTAGGGTAATTGTAGCAAGTACTTGAAGCCCATAGCCCTTAGATCTACCTTGCCTGGATCATCCAGATCTCAAACAAATTGTAACCCCGTCACCTTCAACGCTCTAATGAGTAACACCAAAAAGAGCTCCTAAAAACCATCAAACCAAACCAGATGTCAGAGCATATCATGACGGATGTCAAAGAAATTAGTACAAAGCATCTTAAAAAGTAAACATTATCTAGACCCATGTCATTTTGCTCAAAAACACTAAAACATGTCAAAATTTTACACTGGATGATACTGTTTCTTGCTAAAGTATCGCGGAATACTTTCTTTAATAACAGTGCGATAATATCTTCTCAGGTGATACTTCACATAGGAACATGCGATAGTTCACCAGTTATCATGTGATGACTTACATACCCACATGATACTATATGGACCTATGAAGTATCGCGTGATAGATACTCTCAAAGAGGGTGATACTTGTAAAGTATCGCATGACTTTTCACCTAAGTCTAAAATTTGAAAATTTGAAAATCTTTAAAACATGTTTTAAAATGCATTAAATGCTCATAATGCTTAAAAAATGGGCAAGTTTTTTTGAAAACATATCGGGGCACCATACTGTGGAGGCTGGTTGTGCAACCGGGAGAGCTCAAATCGATGCCTGTGAACTAGAACTACTGCTTGCTAAGCCATTTTCTCTCTCTAAGCTCTCGAAATTCTCAAATCGCTAAAAGACAAATGATTTTTGAAAATGACCTTTTTACCCCTTATATAGCATTTTGACTTTTTGACCCAATTTTCAAAACACCTCAGAATTGCACAAAAATTGCACCCCTAGCTAATTTTGACATCCTGGATCCATTTTTGGACTCAAAATAAAAATTTGAGTTAATCTTGATAGTCAAAATCATATTTCAAATTTCTTTCCCCTTATTCTGCGTAGTTGGCTGACCATTTGAGGCCTAATCATTCGATCTTTGTTGGGGCATCTTTATTTCTTCACCCTCATCTCTTTTAAACTCCTAAGTCTTTCATTCATCTCCCTTGCTTCATCTTTTCTGAGGTTTGACTTCATCTTTATCCTATATCTGTCATAGTCAAACCTAGTCAAACTGGGGCATATCTTCACTGCTTGATGGTTATCCTATCATCTTTCATCTTCAATTATGATTTATAGTGCTTTGATCAAGTTTATCACTCTGCTGCTTCTCCTCTACTTGATTTCAATTTTGATTATGAGGGGGCAGTACCTATCAGCTTTAAATCTTTGATTCAGCTTTATCATTCAGCTCAGCTTGAGATTTTTATTTTGAGACTTGATTATCACTTAACGAAAATGGTGATGGTTTTGTCTTTCGATTCTTATCTCTTATTTTCAGACTTGATTATCACTTAATAGCAACGGTGTTGATCTTGTCTTTTAGCTTTTGCTTATGCTTGTCCTGAAGTGTTCCCATCCGTCGAACACACATTTGGGTTGTTTTGTGATCCCAAATCGATCTCACATCTCAATTCTTCTTTGACCACATGTGTTCCTAGAATGATCACACATTAGTCAAAGAGGGGCAAATGTATGCATCCTAAAATGGTCACCTAGACTTTAGGCCCCCATTCAACAATTTATCAAATCTCTGAATCAATATTTTCAAAAATTAGCATTTTATTAATTATATCAATTTCCTTGATCAAATCCTATTTCATCATTTTCAATTATTTTCCTTGGGCTAACCATTTTATCCTAAGTCTTTATTTATTTAAAAGGAATATTTCCTCCCCTTTTATTAAATAAAAAGCCCCCACTTTTCATCTTATCCTAAGTTGCTCAAATAAAGCATTATTCTTATTTTATAAAAAGGAGAAAAGCACTTTTTGTCTCATATGGACACAAAAATCAACTCTTATTTTCTCATTGGAGGATACTTTTGCACATGGATTTCTCATCTTTGATGCTCCACCATTGATTAAATCTTTTGCCTCTTAATCTCCATGGTCCATTCTTTCTCATTTCCTATAAAAGAAGAGCTCTCTTCCTCATTTTCATATGCATTTTTTGAATACTAATGTTATGCTGCAGGTTTTCTAGGTCACTTTGGAGCTTTTGAAGATTTGGAGCATTCTTGGCTTTTGCATCTACATTCCATTCTTAGTTTCATTCATGCATAGTAGCTTAATGTTGTAGATTTCATAGTGTAGATTTCCTTTCAAGCTTTAGAGTAACTCATCTAGTTTAACTAGGAAGGCTTGGTAATACTTGTACTTTCCTTTTCATAGCATAGCTTTTACTTTCATTTTTATAGCTTAGCTTGCACCTCTCATTTCTAGCTTGCATATTCATCTTAATCTAGTTTGCATTTGCATTTCATAGTGATTCTTGGGGATATTGGCATTCTTGCCCTTGTCTTCATTTGAATCTCTCATTGTGTGGTTGACTAGCAAGGTCATTAGCTTAATAGCTCTAGCTGAGAGAAAGTTTTAGATAATCTTGCAACTCCATACATAGAGAGCTCTAGGTTTTCTTTCTAAGGTTTCCTATTCATGGATTCCGTTGGATATAATGACTTAGAGAAGTGCACCATTTGAGTGTGTACAACTGACACATGCATTGTGAAAGATGTGGAGCCAAGGAATATTTGGATAGAACCAATGGGCTATGAAATTGACATTGATTCTGCATCTCAGCAGATTGAATCCCTATTAGCTAAACCTATTGACAAGAGAGCTAATCAGTATGGGACATATGAAGAGGTGAAGGAAAAGATAAAACTAGGTATATTAATACCTAAGGCTTAGAGAAAAACAAGTAGAATGATCATTAATTTATCATAAAATCTAGGTGTTACTATTGAAGAAGATGAGGTAGGACCATCTGAGATCAAGGAAAATAAAAAAGAGTGAAAAAGGAAACATCGAGCCCTAAGGGTTCAAGACTATTGACAAGATCTACTTCTACACCAAGGGAGAAGAAGAAACCTGGAGTAGAGAAACAAAATCCTATAACATTTATGAGGGAAAAGAAGACAATTGGAAAACTAAGGAGAAAGATGAAGCTACAAGAAGATAGTGAGAAAAAATCCAAAGATTTATGAAATTTAAAGTCGTACAAAACCAGCCCTCAAAACCTAAAATCTTAGATTATTTTCTTGAAAGTCTCAAGAATTATGGAGGTTTTGCAGGAATTAAATATAAAAAATATGAAATAAGGAGTGATCAAGAAAAAGAAAAGATTAAGGAGGAAGTTGTGTTTACATTGAATAAATTTAGATCCATTCTGGTTGAAGTTTCTAACCAAATACCTGATGATCTATACAAGAAAATTGATGCTAGATGGAAGTATGCTATGAATTTCAAAAAGAAAATGAGGGAAAGATCCCTAGCAATTACTATACCTGAGTTGTCAGTACAAGAGATTACAAAAGCATTGAAGGACTAGTACTCAAAGATATTTCTTGTAAAGAGAAGAGCATTGCAGATCATGGCCAGTGAACTAGAAGTAGTGCAAATGGAAACTGATGATATATGGAAGAAAATTTTCTTTCGTAACCAATCAAATGAGACTAAGGAAAATTAAGGTAAGTCAGATCTTATTTCCTTGACCCTAGAAAAGGATGAAGTGATCATTGAGGATATCACCAAAAAGGATCCATCAGAATAAATAACACATGATGAAGACTCCATGGTTATCAAGGACAAGGACACTGAACAAATGAAAATTGAAGATTTTGCTAGTACAAAATTGATGGATGAAGATATAGTTCTTGAATAAGTAGTTGATTTTCCTAAGATTAATGATGTTATCTTAGAGGTTACTAAAGATATTCCTACTGATGTAGAGGTGAAGTCTACCAAATAGGTAAAGGAGACCAAACAAAAGGAAACCGAGGACAAAAAAGAGACCAAGACTACTACAAATTAGAATACAAAGCTGATCCCTTCTACCGAGACCTCGGGAAAACAACCACAAGAGAAAGAGAAGTAGAAATAAAAGGAGAAGGAAGAAAAGAAAGGAGAAGAGAAGATAGAAGAAAAACATGAAGAGAAGAAAGAGGAGAAAAAAGAAGAAAAGAAGGAAGAAAAGAAAGAAGGCATCATGTTCCCCTAAGTTTTCTACTGGAGAAAGTATAAAAGTTGAGAAGAAAAATTCCAAGAAAAGAAAGCATGAGAAAGAAAAAATTGACTTAAGCCAGTCGATAGTAATTCTAAACGTAGATGTCTCCTCGCTAAGTCCTAAAGAGCTACCTGAATTCAAAGATCTACTTAAAATGAAAGCAACACAAAATAAAATGCTAGCCAAGAAACATAAGACAAATGTGCTAGAGAGTGTAAAGGATACATTGTAGGAAATTGTCCTTAATGCTACTATAAATAAAAAGAGTAGTCTACTAAGTCAATTGGAAGAACTAGAAAAAAAATTGAAAGAACTTGGTACAGAGGCCACCAAGTATCTAATGCAAGCGCACAAGAAGAACATGGAGAGTAAGATAATTGAAGATTTACTTCAATCAATTGCATTGGATAAGGTATCACTTTCTAAATTGGTTGCAAAATTAGAAAATGAGTTGAAAAATATTCTTTCATTATTTCAAAAGTTTTGTTTAATTTCAAACTTTACAGAGGATATCAAGAAGAAAGATGAAACTGTTGAAAAAGAGCTGACTGTGTTAGATAATTGGGGGGGGGGGGGGGGGTGAATCAGTTAAATCTAGTTATCCTACAGTTGCAAATACTCCTAGATGTATAAAAAAAATTCTTTCAATCAATTTAAACAACTCGGTAAAACTTTGTTTTTGCCTTCTTGTTCATTAACCAAATACCAGTAAATTAACTAGTGTATATACCGATCAAACCAATAATTGTAACGTGTAAAGTAAAATAACAAATCATCACATCCATACACATATAATACTTATTTTTTAATGTGGAAAACCTATTAGGGGAAAAACCACCTGGGACCGATATCTGAAAATAATTTCACTCTTCTGAAGTGAGCTCGGTTAAGAGCCAACCCTGTTAAAGGTTACAAAACACAGTGTAAGGTGAGACTTTGTTAGAGGATTTATCACTAATAGTTCTCCATGACCAAACATTCACTATGGGGTCAACATGAAAATAATAAACATTCATTGAATGTCATAATGAAATAATAAAGATTGTTAATTCCCACTCGGTTAAGGGATTTATCTGTAGCAATGGTTAGAATGCAACAGTAATGATATGATTTAAATACAACTTCCTTTGAAGATTTTCAAATCTATGCTAAGATCAAAATACCTCTGGCCAATATAATCTCTTCAATTTATTTGTATCCTCCAATTCTATTCTTCTCGATTAACTCCTTTCTCTGATGCTTGGCGTTGTTTGTAGAATTGATCGGTTCTATCTTTAACCTATTTAACTAGCTTCACATCAATGTAATCTTCTCACATGCATTATCATTATGAATCTCTTGTCTCCTTTTATAGACATGATAAACCATTTTTTGCTCATCCATATATTTTTCCTCTTAATCTTCACCATTGATTTTTCTGCTTCAACCTTCCTCAAAAATTGTGTCTCAAACACGTTTCATTCTCCATCATTTGATCATGCTTGAATTTTGTCAACCACAGATCTTCTAACAAAATTTATCTTTAACCTTAGAATCATCCATACTCTTCCAGCTCATCTTCTTTAGTCAGAAATGAAATTTTTTAATTTATTTCTTTAACTCGGTCAATACCATGATGTGTTGGTGACTTATAACTTAGTTAATATTGTAATTAGTATACACTACACTTTCTCGATGTTCACTATTTCAACTCGGTGTATACTAAGTTCTTCATTTACCGACCACATAAACTTGTACATTCTTAATCTTCAATTCATAACAAAATAATGTAATACAATCAAATCACTGACATAATGTCATAGACTCATCAATAAGTTACCCAATGAATATCATATCCATATCTTACTCATACATCACATCTTCATTTTAATATCTCAGTCCTTCACCATTGTTTCCTTCTTTAGATGTTTGTAACTATCATGATAAGTACAATCAAAACTAGTTGACATCAATGACAATATAATAACTAATTTAATGTGTCACATATACCTTTGTAACTCGGTGATCATCAATCTCTCCCTTTGAAGTATTCAATCAGTTGTAGTATAATAGACTGAGCAGTTGACAAAGGTCACAACTGAGCCTTGAACATTTCAAGTCTATTATCAAAGGCTGAAACACTTAATGGGAGTGAAACATGAGCTAAGAAAAGAAGAGAATAAGATCATAATGGAACTTCTATAGCTGCAAACAATTTTGATACCCCAAATTGAATCACTACAAAATCAAATTCACAAGGCAAAATGATTAGTGAATACCCTTGAAGTCAATGCTGTGTATAACATGATTGGATTAGCAGCTGACATTGGTGAGAAAATTATGGTGTTTCAAACACTAAAGGAATCATGGGATTCATCCCTAGAAGATGAAAAGAAGAGATATCAATATATTTTTGATAATATTCCACCACTAGATCCAAGTAAGTAATTCTATTTTTGGCATATTTGTCAAAAAAGGGGGATAGATATAATATTAGTCATAAGGAGATATTTATATAGGAAGTATTTCCATAGGGGGAGTTATGGAGAGTTATAAGGAGTTATAAGTTATACCGAGAAGTTTATACATGGTCAAATTTTGATTAAGGACACAAAATTTTGATGACTTTGAAGTTTTTAAAAAAGATGCCAAACTAATGCCAAAGGGGGAGATTGATAATCCTAAAGAGTTATTTTGTTGTCATTAGTTTTCTTAAAGTCATATTGATTGTCAAAGTCAGTCGGTGAATGGAGTCATAGGACTCAGTCAGTAAAGCAAACAAGTTAGTTGGTAAAGGAAAAGATAGTTTCGGTAAAGGTAATTAAGAAACAGACACCGAGAAAAGTAATGTAGGCACCGAACAATTATTGAGTCACAGTAGTTACCAAGTCGAAGAGAAAGTTAGTTACCGAGTTAAGTATACATGTTACCAACTAAGAATAAAATGTGTTACTGAGTAAAATAGGATGACATAACAAATTATGTTAGATATATTGAATTTGGACACCGAGCATAAAACCTTTTACAAATTTCAAGAAAGTTGTTTGATAAATCATTGGAGATATAAACAAAGATGATTTTGCATGATTACAAGGTAAGATCCACCAATGGAAATTTAGTGGAATATATACATTGGATATGTAACCAATTCTAGCATCGCTTAAGGAGAATAATCTAGAACCTTTCCACCACATCTAGATCAAGTATAAAAGGATTAGTGTATGGAGATCATAGAGAGAGAGAGAGAGAGAGAGAGAGAGAGAGAGAGAGAGAGAGAAGACTAAGAGAAAGTACAAAGAGTAGGTGATGATCATACATAGAAGAATGTGAAGGTGATGAAGATTAGAGAAGCTACCGATTGTTATAATAGCTAGAGAATAACTATGAATGTGAATCAAAGTGAGGGCTACTGAGTATAAAAGTTGAATTGTGATTGAAATTCAGAATGAGGTAATATGATATTGAGCATATTGAGTTTGACAATAATTTTTTGATGCATCATTACAAACATTTTAGTATTGATTTATATTGTAATCAGAATTGTAAAATCCCTTAACTGGGTAGGCCCTAATAGGTCTTAATTTGTAAATCCTTTCATAGGGTACATCTCTTAGATTAGAGTTGTAAAATCATTTATCAAGGTAGACTGAATAAGTCTTTGTACTCCTAGTAGGGTAAATACTCTTAACAGGGAAAGCTATCCACAATAGCTAAATTTTGTAGCTCTAACCAATAAACCTTTTTACTGCAATAGTGAAGGATTGTGGGTACCATCCCCACCACTATTTTTCCCTCTGAACAAGGGTTTCAGTGAGACCAAAAATTATGGTGTTATGAGTTATGTTTTATGTGTCGATTTCTATATTTGTTAATGTTTCATGCAAAGTTTATAATTTGGTAAATGGTTATAAAAGTTGATAAATTTTTTTGGAGTACTGATTTGCCCCTCCCCTCTTAGTACTTAACTTTTCATTGTTAATACAAAATAGGTGAGAATAATCCCTATGGTTGGTACTCTCATGTCTAGGTCTGGTAGTAGTGTGTAGAACCCTGGTATATTGTGGTTATGTGGCATCATGGTGGTGCTTTGGAAACTGGTTATCATGTTGAGTTTTCTCCATGTACTATTAGGGTCTGTTTGGTGCATGGCATACAGAATGCTGGATATAGTCAATTTTGGAATATGCTGCAATTCTGGAAGATACATAGCCTCAAAATGATATCTGAAATATGTGTTGGAACCGTTTGGTGCACTTGGAAGATGACTGAGAAGATGTATTTTCTGCGTTTGAGTGCAACAAACTGGAATTGGAATATGAACTGAATAAGAATTTGTTTTATTGTTTAATTTATTTGAATATAAACAATTTCAATTTTTTCAAATGTAATTATGTTTTTTACATTTTCTAGGTGTTTTTGAATATTTATTTTATTTTTCTATCAATGTTAATTTTATAATATTTTGAAATAAAATTATGTTTATAAGTTTTTTAAAATTTTAACATTTTGTATAAATTTTTTGTGATTTTTTCAAATGTAATTATGTTTTTCAAATTTTGTAGGCATTTTTGAATATTTATTTTATTTTTCTATCAAAATTAATTTTATAATCTTTTGAAATAAAAATATGTTTATAAGTTTTTAAAAAATTTAACATTTTGTATAACTTTAAAAAAAAATAAAAATTCCTATACAAATTTATAAAATAACAAACTCCAAAATACACAAGTCATCATTATAAACAAGCCATTCATTTTATTATTTATTTTTTTGAAAATGTTGCCAACCTGGCTCAATAGGAGCACCGGTAGGAAAGAGCTGGGTGGAGAAAACTTCCGATCTAGCCCCAAAACATAAGATTGCAATTTGGATGAGGCATTCCTCATTAGCAGATATGAAATTACAACTTGAATGAGGCATTCCTCATTACATAATGCAGATATGAAATTACAACTTGAATGAGGCATTCCTTATTTACATAATGCAGATATAGTGTTATAATCTGATGAGTCTTTGACGCTCTCTCATGCCTGAACTCATGTTTTTGTTTGTGCACCCTGCATACATAGAGCATACAACTACTTTGTGCTTTTGTTAGTACACCAATGAAGTACATTCAACAAACCTAGGTTAGAATTCTACAAAGCAATAACCAAGAAAACACTAACTTAAATCATGTGACTGATAGCAAATTGGGGCTCACCTGAGCCATAAACATGAAGAATTATTATAAAAAAAGATGGAAACCATATATATGTGCACTTGACACAAAGATAAGTTATGCCATATCCATATTAAAATACTAGTTACAATACGAAAATACTAAACTGACTAATTCATGAGCTCATCTCCGCATATGGTCAAAACAAAGATATGCAATTACAATATAGAGAAGGCATCATAAAATTATAATTTTTGCATTTTCCCTAGTCTGACACATTTTACACTCAAATTCTTCATCGCGGATAAGTGGAGATGGGCGGATAGGTGCAGATGAGTTGTCATCGACCCAACTAAAATATCTGCAACCATTATTTCCCTGTGATGCTCAATCTACATTAGTTCTTATAATATAATGAATAATATTTACATGACAAACATTAAATATATACACATTAGCAACCTTTTTTCGATTTGGGCAGCACCAAAATTGTCATCCAGTGTTGTTTTGTGTCTGTGAAGTCTTCATAACGCATCGTCCACCACCACATTGACAATTTGGCACATTGACAAGAGCCATCAAGCCTATATCAATAATGCACCGCACCATCTTTACTACATTTATTACATAAATATTATAACATATAATCATGTGATTATAATAATCATACATTCACCACTATTGTGAATATACTCTCAATATATTCATTACTGATAATCAACCTACAACCATCAACCGAAGCCTATATCAACCAAGAAGCCTTTTGGGAGCTTCAACCATAATTATATCAGAACAATACAAATAATGCAACTTTCTACATTTACAAAGTCTATTAGACTCATACTTGAAAGTTCATGAGCCACAAAAATCCCAAAATTAAACAAAATTCATTGAGAAAAACAAAAGGTGGTAAGGCTAATTCAACCATAATTAGTTATGACATATTGTAGTGTTGTCGTGTTATATTTAATGTTCTCATGTTATATTTAATATAGTCATGTTATCAACATTGCGTTATGACATATTTAGTGCTGTCAAAAGAAGTGGGAAACATGGATGCGAGGTTGAAGTGATCCATCCAACTTCTTCTTGCAAGAAGGAATTCTGGACAAAAGATTTTACTTTCTTGATTGATTGGTTTGACCCACAAATTGTAGACTTGGGAGTTTGAGGGATTGTTCATTCTTTAAGACTACTAAGAGGGATTATTCATTCTTAAACTACTGAATCAGCCTTGCACTCAAACACAACATAAATTATGTTCAACCAATTGTTCATTCTTAAACTAGTGAATCAACCTTGCACTAAAAAATAGCAGAAATTATGTTCAACCAATTATGGTTGAACATAATTTCTGCTGTGTTTGAGTGCAAGGCTGATTCACTAGTTTAAGAATGAACAATAGAGAAAATCCTCTATGAAGTCGTGACCCACAAATTACTTTCTTGATTGATTGGTTTGACCCACAAATTACAGACTTGAGAGTTTGAGGGATTGTTCATTGTTTAAGGCTGCTGAGAGGGATTGTTCATTCTTAAACTAGTGAATCAGCCTTGCACTCAAACACAATAGAAATTAAGTGACTGTCCTTGTGTCATTTGTGACTACCCTTGTCACAAATGAGGATGTCTCATAGTGACTGTCCCTTGTGTAATTTCCACTTGAATTGTGACTGTCCTTGTGACATTATCAAGAAGAAAAGCATTTGCATGGTTCAATACCAATACATTCAAGTGGCAATTACACAAGGGACAGTCACTATGAGATGTCCTCATTTTAGTGCAATCGAGAGATGTCCTCATTTGTGACTATCCTTATAGTGACTTTACATTATCATGTTGTCTTTACAGTGACTATCCTCATTTGTGATTGTCCTTGTCACAAATGAGGACGTCTCACAGTGACTGTCCCTTGTGTAATTGCCACTTGAATTGTCATTGTCCTTGTGACATTATCAAGAAGAAAAGCATTTGCATTTGTATTTGTCATAGCCGAGGGGTTTTTGTTCTTGAAAAAAATGAAGATATGAATATAGATGTTCCGTTGGGATGGGCTAACTCCATATAACTTGCAGAACACCAACCTACATAGCACTTGAGGTGATTGTGAAGAAGGGCTACAATGGTTAAGAATAATCTTATTAACATGTATGACAAGTGTCAAAGCATGCTGGATTCCATGGGTGTCCTCATGAGATAGTCACACTGTTCTACCAAATGAAACAAATGGGTTTCCAAATTGATCAGTCCACATTTTCCAACATGCTCAAAGCTTGTGCTAAAATGGGAGCTCTACAATAGGGTATAGATATCCATAGCATAAAGGATAGAGGATTTTCTCTATTGTTCATTCTTAAACTAGATAATTAGCCTTGCACTCAAACACAATAGAAGTTATGTTCAACCATAATTGGTTGAACATAATTTTTGCTATTTTTGAGTGCAAGGCTGATTCACTAGTTTAAGAATGAACAATCCCTCTCACCAGCCTTAAACAATGAACAATCCCTCAAACTCCCAAGTTTGTAATTTGTGGGTCAAACCAATCAATCAAGAAAGTAATCATGTGAATATCAGTAAATGGAAAAATATATCAAAGGACTGTAAAACATAATAGCATAAAGGATAGAGGATTTTCTCTATTGTTCATTCTTAAACTAGTGAATCAGCCTTGCACTAAAAAATAGCATAAATTATGTTCAACCATAATTGGTTGAACATAATTTATGCTATTTTTGAGTGCAAGGCTGATTCACTAGTAAGCCTTAAACAATGAACAATCCCTTAAACTCCCAAGTCTGTAATTTGTGGTTCAAACCAATTAAGAGAGAAAGTTATCATGTGAGTATCAGTAAATGGAAAAATATATCAAAGGATTGTAAAATAGAATAGAAAATACAAATTCACAATAGCCAGCTCATATTATCATAGTCATTACATTTAACCTAGCACATCAATAGAAAATATAGTAAATAGCACATTGGACCAGAAGAACCATAACTACATTTTGAGATAGGTTTACAATGCCAAGATTAAATCCATAATTCTAATTAAATCCATCACAAGATCAAATTTTAAAAACAATAGATTAAATCCATAATTCTAATTATTTTAATATGAAACATTAGTTTTGATTTGAAACATGGATCAACTAATGTCATCCAAACTTCCATATCATATATGTGACTCTCTCCCCTTCATCCATTGTCAAGAACAATACTACTGATTTCGGATCATGCATTAAGTTTTCATATGCATCAAGCATAGTAGCCTTGCTGAGGCCAGGGATTGCTTTAAGTGCTTTATACAAATCTGTTGCATCATTTTTCATAGTAGATGTTCTATCCACTTTCAGAGGCTGTGCAAGGCCTCCTATAATGCCTGCGGACAGATCTTTGATCACTTCATAAATCGAATCCAACAAACCTACTGTGCTTCCCCTCTTCCTCTTTGGCCTCCTTGATGATGTTGAAGGGTTGTCTCTGCTGCTTGCACTAGATTGGTTTAATGTAGGTGTATCAATAGATTCGATACCATCATTAGCCAAATTAGTAGCAGTCTCAAAAGATGCAGTATCCATACCATGATAAGTGAAATCTTCCTCATCATTGGAATCTTCCTCGATCTCTTGAGCTGTTGCGGTTGCAGTGCCCTCAGCTATGTCATTCCCAACAATAAAGGATAATTCATTGTAGTATCATCAACATCCATAGTTTGTGTACTCTCATTCCATGCTAAGCCACTTGTATTCCTCAAGTCTTTCATGAATCTATACCCTTGCTTCTAGGTTTTCAGCTTGTTATTGAAGTTATCCTTCGATAGCTTCATTTTCAACTCATTATTGAACCTCCTTTCAATGGTTGTCCATGCCTCTTTTCTGAACCCCCCTTCAGCTTTTTTTCCAAGCTGCACTTGCTCTTGTAGCAAGTCTAGCAACTTGCATTCCATTTCTTTTGTCCATAAAACCTTCTTGCAAGAAGAAGTTGGATGGATAACTTGAACGTCACCATCCATGTTCATGTTTACATCCATAGACATACCTAAGGCACACAACATGAGTTACCCACTTCTTTTGACAAGATCAATTGCAATGTAAATAGATGCAAAGAGACATATACATAGATGTAAACATTAAATATAGCAACATTAAAAATAACATGACAATATTAAATATAACATAACAACATTAAATATAACAACATTGAATATAACATGACAACGCTAAATATACCATAACAACTTTTAATACATATAATATCAGTTTGTGAAATTTATGAAATCTGACATTAAAGTTTAAACACTGCCATAATAGTTATTCAACTGACTAAGATCGATTTCTAAAGTCTTCCCACATCCTTCTTGCTATTTCATCTCAAAATTTGCCCCAATCATCTCTTTCACGTTGGCTCAACCCATATGTCTCAAGCACTGGTACATCTATCTGATCATGACCATCTTCCTCTTCAAATTCTATCTCGGATGGAAGGCCATCCTCTATCGTAATGAAGTTGTGAATTATGCAACATGCCAAAACAATCTTTGTTTATGTCTTGATTTGATAAGACGTCGCATGCTTCAAGATAGGAAAATGTTGCTTCAAAATCCCAAATGTACACTCTATTACATTCTTGAGCGAGGAGTGTCAATGATTAAACAACTCTTGTGGGGTGTTTATTGGGTTTTCTCTTGAAAAATCCTTTAGGTGGTAGTGTGTGCACCGATAAGGCACGAGAAATCTTGGTACATTTGGATATCCAGCATCGACCAAATAACATTTACCTAAAAAAAAAAAATGTCATTATTATAACGTTGTCTTATTTTTCATATGCTTCAATAATATAATCATATTTTACAAACCTGGGGGAACTACCAATGGATCCTCTCTAGATAGAGCCAAAGCTAGAACATGGCTATTTGCACCAGACCCTTCCCAACCAGCAAGGATGTATTGAAACTTATAATCAAATGAACACACTCCCATAAAATTCTGGGACAAGTTGCCTTTTCTATCGTGATATTTAGCTTGCATGTTGACATCCATAGTGACTGGTATATGGGATCCATCAATTGCTCCCACACAGTCCTGTAGTCAGAAAAAGTCATAGGTCTAATGAACACGCTTTAATAGGATTACAACTCAATCAAACAAAATTGAACCACTGGGAGATATACCTTGAAGTATGGATCAAAATGGATCTTCCCATTGATTTCCCAAGGAGTGTTTGGACTAGGGGGTATAAAATAATCTACATGGAGCGCTAAGATAGCTGTCAAGACCTTGTGGAAGTATGGGCTTACCATCTCTCCAGAGTGTAAAAAGTTATGGGCAATCTTACGATTCCTCAGATTGTGGCCAAGAGTATGGAGGAACATGACTAATTGTTCTTCTAACGTGAGGATTTCTGTATCTTTGATGCTTCCTTTTTGCCTTAAAATATTGGCTAGTTTAAAGAAGGATCATCTACTCATGCGTATTTGGTCAAAGCAATCCATCTCATTGGAGTTGATAATACACTTATAAAAAGGAATTACATCTCTTTTGCGCTTACGCATATTTTGACTACCTTCTTTTATAGACTCTGCTATGGCTGCGACAAGGGTGGCTAGAACAACTACAATAATAGGCAAGACTCTTCTCCTCCTCATAAATTTTCCTTCAAGTTCAATATCATCAATGAGATCCATTAAATTACCTAAAAATACCAACAAAATAATCAACAAACAACATAAGAAAACACCCAACTATAATGCATAATCAGTGAATAGAGTTGCAGGTTGAGTATACAACATATGTAGGCAATAAAGGGAATATGGTATCTACTGATTTGGTTGATGATGAAAGTAATTGAGTATAAATTAGTTGAGAAAAAAATAACTTTATTCAGTTTATACTTTACCTTCTGGGTGATGGGCACTGTGAGATGTCCTCATTTGTGACAATGATAGTCACAAATGAGGATAGTCACTGTAAAGACACCATGATAATGTATAGTCACTATAAGGATAGTAAAAAATGAGGACATATCTCTAGTATTGGTATTGAACAATGCAAATGCTTTTCTTCTTGATAATGTCACAAGGACAGTGACAATTCAAGTGGCAATTACACAAGGGACAGTCACTATGAGACGTCCTCATTTGTGACAAGGACAGTCACTATAAAGACAACATGATAATGTACAGTCACAAATGAGGACATCTCTATGTTGCACTAAATGAGGACATCTCATAGTGACTGTCCCTTGTGTAATTGCCTCTTGAATGTATTGGTATTGAACCATGCAAATGCTTTTCTTCTTGATAATGTCACAAGGACAATCACAATTCAAGTGGCAATTACACAAGGTACAGTCACTATGAGACGTTCTCATTTGTGACAAGGACAATCACAAATGAGGAAAGTCACTGTAAAGACAACATGATAATGTATAGTCATTGTAAGTACAGTCACAAATGAGGACATCTCTCTAATATTGGTATTGAACCATGCAAATGCTTTTCTTCTTGATAATGTCACAAGGACAATGATAATTCAAGTGGCAATTACACAAGGGATAGTCACTGTGAGACATCCTCATTTGTGACAAGGACAGTCACAAATGAGGACAGTCACTGTAAAGACAACATGATAATGTATAGTCACTATAAGGACAGTCACAAATGAGGACATCTCTCTATTGCACTAAATGAGGACATCTCACAGTGACTGTCCCTTGTGTAATTGCCACTTGAATGTATTGGTATTTAACCATGAAAATTCTTTTCTTCTTGATAATGTCACAAGGACAGTCACAGTTCAAGTGGAAATTACACAAGGGGCAATCACTGTGAGACATCCTCATTTGTGACAAGGACAGTCACAAATGAGGACAATCACTATAAAGACAACATGATAATGTACAGTCACATAAAAACTTAATACCAACATAGCTTACAAGTTTGGACTAGGAGATATACCTTGAAGTATGGCATCATGTTCTCCAATGGTGTTACCAATCGTGATAAAAAAATCATGATGTTTCTAAGGTGAACAGAAAAATGAAATAGTCTATCACTTTCCATCCATTTGTGGATGGTCAGACCTAAATACTCAGTAAAACATTGGTGAAACTCTTGAGAGAGTATAATAAGTAGTATCTCGAGCCACAACAGAAACATTACATGCATTGGCCACTTAAATTATATATAGCGATTCATAGCAGGGTCAGCTATGTGAACATCTTGCCAGTTAGATCTTAGATTGATTTATTCAGCGAGGGGACAGTTGAATGGTTGAGGACACTTAACATCAAGCTACATAAGAAAAGGGTCCAAATGTAGTAATCTGTCCAATAGGCTAAATATAGCCTAGTGGACATTAATTTAATTTCTTTCTAAATGTCTATGATGCATGGGAAGAGAGTGTTTTAGGGGACCTACAGTCGGTGGAGCTTATGAATAACCTTGAATTAGCTAATCTTCAATACATATAATATCTTCAATTTTAATACATATAATATCTTCAATTTTATTACATATAATATCTTCAATTTTATTACACCTTGCAATTATTTTGAATAGTATTGTGATCCCTTGCTGGGAATTTGACCCAATGGACTTGCCTAAGTTTGCTTCTTATTTCAAAAGGGCTTCCATGAATTTTTTATAAATGACAAGTTTAATCTCTGTAGTTTCTGGGGATTTCATGGATTTTACATTTTTTTCTTTCCAAGGGTTTTTCGTGCTTCTATCTCCAAGGCTTTGGGATTCTAATCATTGGGTTATGTCAATGGCAACATTCAAGGGAGCCAGTAATTAGAAAAAACTATCCAATAATTTTAGGGTACCCTGGATGTCACAGGTTCTTGGTCTACAAATTCATCTCCGAAGGAGACTTACAATACCATATTTAATTTGCTGAAAATCATCTTAATATTTTATATTTATTCTCTGCATTTTCAAAATGATGTATATGCTTAGTAACATTTTTGGAACATGCAAATTAGAAAGAGGACTCTGTCCTAGTTTGCAGGGCTTCAAGTTGCCATAGGAATTGCCAAGGTAGTCAAACAACTAATGTAATTTACAAATAGAACTGCATGCCTTTGTTTACTTTCTTTGGAGACCTGCTAAACTACGGTAAAATACAGTTAAAACAAATGCTACATAATTTATGCATATCATTTTTGAAGTGAAAGAAACTTAGTTTGACTTCTCTTCATGCCAATTCTATCTTTGTATCTCTGTAGCATATTTAAGTATCAATGTTTTTTCTGAACTGCTCAAAAACATGTCCTATGCATATATGATTTATATGAGTTTGTCACCATCTTCAACCTAGCATTTTCTTAATATATTTTTGTGGAGATCTATTGTTGTCATACCAGAAATCAAGATCAGATGGGAGAAAGCACGAAGACAAGACATCGAAAAATATCTAAGTCCATTACATGAACTACCCAGAAATGACCACAAATATGTCACAAATTGGCAATGTAGAGAAAAGTGTGATAGCATGGTTTGACAAGAATAAAAGTTAGTCTCTTGTAGCAAGATCTACACTTCTTCTTTTTTATGATGTGTTAATCATGTTTGTGATGTTCTATCATTACACTACAAACTACAAACTGCAACCTCACACTGTGTAAAACTAAAACCCTACATGGTAAAGAGAATCCATTGACAAATTGCAACCTCACACTATGTAAAACTAAAACCCTACATGGTAAAGAGAATCCATTCAAAAATTGAAACCTCACACTGTGTAAAACTAAAACCCTACACGGTAAAGAGAATCCATTCACAAACTACAACCTCATGCTGTGTAAAACTAAAACCCTACACGGTAAAGAGAATCCATTGTCAATGTGCAACCTCACACTGTGTAAAACTAAAACCCTACATAGTAAAGAGAAGGAAATGAAGTTTGACCTCCTTGTTCGAGAGAAGCAAGCACCAAAATAAATGGCCTCTACATTTCCTATGTGAGCTTTTCAACTCTCCGAACCTTGAAAAGCCATAAAAAAGGAAACCCACATTAGGAAAATGTAGATAGGTTACTCATGACAAATGGAGACCCTTAGACATGGTTAGAAGGAATTACCAGGAGACCCAGCTTGGCGCCATAGAGTAGACCACGGTGATAACTATTTTTTGTAGAGAACAGTGAGAACGAAGATGGCAGGGAGAACGGTGATAATGAAAGATAGGGAGAACAAAAATGATGGTGAGAATGAGCGACTCCTTCGACAGAAAAAATGAAATATCAGATGCCAAAGATAATTATTTTTGAGCAAGTGGACCTGACAATAGATAAAATTGGCATTTGAAAAGTGGAATTAGAATGAGAATTTATAATTCCACCTTTTCAAATGGAAGATGGAATACCCATTTTTTGGGCAAAATTGGAATTTCGTAATTCCAATTCTTGTTTCTTAAGATGGCCACAAACATAGAATAGAATATGCCAAAAATGATATTCTAGAATATGGGCCCATATTCCATGTACCAAATGGGCCCTTACAGTATTTTGCATCTATGTGTGGAATTGGACCTCTGTACCATCCTATGAGTTATGTATTTTATTGGTTGTGTGTTAGCCATTCTTGGTGTGTGTGTACCTTGAGTTTGTGTCTAGGTTACTATCCTTGTTAGCATGGTGGAGTGGGCTTGTGGATACCACATGGAAAGGTGGAATTTCACTTTACCATTTCTAGGGGCTGGTGTGTAGGTGGTCAACTTCTTCTAGAGATAGAGTTGAGCATGATGTGCTCATTCCTTCCATTTGTTCACATGCTTTCAGTGACTTGTACTATATATGAAAATTATCAATAGATTAGTTTCCTTTCTATTAATTATTTATTATATTGAGTGTTTATAACCTCAAATTATGCTATTCGATACTCCTTAGTGTGGAGATAGTTTTTTACTAGGTGTACATTGGTGTCAGCTTAGGCATTTGGGAGTTTTCCTTTTAATCTCAATACAACATTATGGATTGGCACCTATACCTGCATCAAAACCTTCAAAAATCAATGTTTCCATGTGTAGAATTGGCACATGTGACTCATTGGTCTAAAATTTTTTGTCACATATATTTACTAGTGAGATGATCGCCTACATAGATCGACGTCTCTGCCTATGTTGGCATCTGCATCCAGTTTGGGTTTCCTATTAATCTTGAATGTCAAGTGAATTTATTATGTTTACAGGATGGTTTTATGATGGTTCTATGCTATTTTATCAATGGTTTAACTTGTATGTTTAATCATATTAGGAATATTTACCTTAGGTTTAAAATGAATCTCTGATAGATGGATTGTAAGGGTGGATTAGTCTCCTCTATATTTAGTTGTGGGTTATTGTTGGTCTAGACTCTTATGATTCATGGATGTTGTCCAAATCCTTGAAGGGATGTCTTGCAAATGTAATTTATTAGCTTATTTGGTTTTCATGGAACCCTTAGAAGTACTTATTAGTCTTCCACTTGTTCACAATTGTTTAATGATTGTGGTTTTCTTCCTTGCATGTTTATATCTTTCTTGTGCATTATGGTTATTGGATGGACTTATGTACATGATGTTTATTCCATGTTCAATTTTATTTTTGTTTAGTGCATATTGGACCCTATGTTCTAAGGGTTCCTTGGAAGGGCATTACATTTCCCATCTTGGGTTTTCCACATAAATTTGGTGTTTATTGTGTATGGTTTTCTTGTGTGCTTTCATGTTCATATCTATTTTATTAAGATTTATTCAGATCAATTAAGGTTAAAAAAATAATTTTATGATAACTCATTCACCCCCCAGTTATCTAAATTGTTCAACAAACACCAAGCCCCAAGTGAATTTAGTCCTCATAAAATTCAAAACCAATATAAAAGAAGCAATACTTGAGAGAAGGAAAGAGGCATCATCAACTAGCCTAGTAAGGTATTTCCTTACTATGGATAATGAAAAAAGAAAGCACTTCTGTAAAAGATGGAATAGATAGTTTAGCGAGCTATGAGATGCTAGTCAACCCATCAGAACAAAGAGGACCAGTCCTCAAGGAAATCTTGTCTCCATTAGAGGATCCATAAAGGCACTCATTCTAAGGACCAAATGAAAATGGCAAGTCTAATAACCAATTAAAGAAAGGATTAGTCTTAGGATCCAATTAATGATGCAAAGGGAGTGATAATGCAAAGATGAATGTAAGGAAAGCTTTCTATGCTTATCCATTTGCATAAGATGTCAAATTGAATTGTTGTGTGTGTACAAAATGTGAAACAAGGAGCAGAGTGTATACCCCCATGTTAAAGCAATTGTAAATGCCTTAATGGGAATAATGGCTTTAATAGAGCATACATGCACCCACAAGA